>JAMXBB010000004.1:15947157-16490629 GCA_024138015.1 Lumnitzera littorea
CAGCTGATGTTGACATTTGTACAACAAGACTTTCAAATATTTACATGAAAAGTGGTATTATTATTATTATTATTTCTTTTTTATAATGGGTACCACGGGACGGAATGCAATAGTAGTGTTTAATAATAATTATGAGGATACCCAATGGTAATACACGTGCTTTAAAATTAAAAAAGTAATAGTTATAATCCTAAGAGAGCTTAATAAGATTGTCTATAATTTTCATATTATGTGTACACTTGTAATAAAAAATTATTTTATAAATCAGAAATTACAAGATTTTAAACAATTAGTTATTAAAGTTTTCGATTCTTAATTTAATTAATTTACTGTAACATATAAGTAACTATAAATATCCAATAAGTTATAATCCATCAGAACCGTAGAGAATTGGTATTCCTTACCAAACTATAAGATTAGGCAGTATAGTTTTAAAACTTAAACTTACAAAAGTTATAAAATCTAAATATAATATTAATAATTATATGTAATCATTCAAACCATTTACATAATTTATCCTCATATTCTAACTTTTAAGCATCTCGATACTAGTACTTAATACTCAGCTCTTAGTTCATACCCGATTATCTAGTAACTTATAAGAGAAAACTACTGGAAAGTAAACTATAAGAGCTTAGTGGATTATTTCTCATACTATACCAACAAGCAGGTTATCAAATAATTAATAAATAAACATATAAATGCATAAACAAGTAACATGCCGGACAATATATATGTAGTTGACTGGTACTGCATACAATATCAAATTTAATTCTTTTCGAAGTAAGAGTTAGAGTTACATTGGCATCAATCACAACTGAGCTCTAATATGTAGGGTTTTAAACCATATATAAATATATATAGAAATTCCTTATTTCATAAAATGAGTTTCTATTTCTAACAGTCAGTAGTATACAAATATCTAGCTCTAATGGTGAGGTGGCTCCCGCAGTCCACACTCACACCCTACAACGGTGGTTTCTAAACATGATCCATAACTACCTATGGTTAGTATCTCTGGTGCCAGTAAAACCCGCGAACCATTGTTAGGGTCTTGTTGTATCAATACTTTTACACTATACTAATCAAATCATGTGGGAATCCATTCCTTTAAGGCCTTTCATTACCAACAACATAAGGTGATGGTCGGAATATTATATGCAATGTTCGTGCTTTATGCATGATCCATAAAATTTAAGTTAAGTTGTATATGATTAAGTTAATTTATAAGGTAATCAAACATTATCAGCAAGTTATTCAAATTATGCAACAATTAATCATATAATTAAATCTTCAATTATCACATTTAATAGCATTTTGCACAAAAATCAATCAATATCAGACATATGCATAACTTAAACCCCCCATGCATCAAGTTATTAATATTTAATTTATGTGCACTAAATATAAGCACAAAATAAGTATAGAGTTATTGAGAGTACTTACTTGGCCATTGAATTTATTAACGGTCGTAATAATCTACTTAGTAAGTCAGTATCCATATCAGGATCACCTGACGTTTAGGAAATATGAAAAGTAGTAAGTTTGAGAATTAAATAACTAAACTAGTATTGTAATTTGTATTATTTACTTAATTTAGCTATTGGTTATGTGAAATTGCCGATTTAAACTTTTTACCAAAATGCGTTTAACTTTTTTGATTTAGCTCGAATCTTTATGAACTTATAGTTTATTTCGATCTTATTTTCTCATAGTGAGGTCCATTTTAGACGTCACAACCCGTAGTTTTGATTATGATATAAAAATATCATAAAGTTTATGATTTTGACTTAAATAGCTAAAAAATATTAATTTAGGCTTCTCTTAGTACGATTATGATTTAATATTTGTTTGTATCATATATTTTTGTAATTTTTTTATTTTGGGTCTATTTTACTATAATTATTTATTTCTACCTTTTTTTGTTTAATATTTATAAATTCAATTTTTTTCTACTTTATTATTTTTTAATTAATTAATTATTTATTATGAGTATTAATTTACGAAAATTACTTAATTATACTTAAGTGATGACATAGTAGCATATGGAAGTATCACGTATTACCCTTATGAATTTTTTATATTTTCTATTATTTTCGTATTTCTTGTATTTTACAATATAGTAATAATTATTATTATATATTAATACTTGTTACTATATTTTATTAAAATTTCCAATTTAGTTATTTTTCTACTTTTGAATATTGCAATACACTTATATATATATATTAAATTACTTTATTTATTGAATTAATATTATAGTATATTATATATATTATTTAAATATACTTGTATTTCTACATATACGATACTATTCATATACGTATTTTTATATGTATACTATACTTTATGTAATAAATTATTTTAACCTTAATTATACATTATGTACAAGTAGAGTATATACGTATTTATACTTTATATACGTATGTATATAAATACAAAAATACATACTACTTGTAATATATCTCATATACATATATTTACATGTATATATCATATAATAAAATAAATACTATGTACATATACATACATATATATAATCTCATGTACCTACATATACATAAGGAAATACATAGTATATATATATATACACACACACACACACACTTACGTGTACATACTTTATACTATGTATAATTAAATATATATTTACGCATACATACATGTAAAAAAAATACTAAATATACATGTACATGTTATAGAATATATATATGTACAAAAATAATTAAAGGAATAAATTACCTAATTATTTTAGTAAAATATTTAGTTAAATCCCCTTAGTCTTCTTCTTCTTCTTCTTCTTAGTATTTGGTAAATTGTGTGTGTGTGTGTTATTTGCTTTGTTTTTTTTTTTTTTTCTCTTTTTCGGTTTCTTTTGCTTTAGGTTCCCAATCATATTCCAAAGTATAGTGGAAAGTAATCTAAATACAATGAAAGGAGAAGAGAAATAATCTACTAGATTTGTGCATTAATGGGATAAGACAAGCTAATCATATCCTTCAATTTTTTTTTTTTTCCAAATACATAACACCTGGAGGAGAACAATTAATCACATGAGTTGCTACTTGTTTTCAGGAATTAACGTAGCAACAAGAGAAATGGGAGAAGGAAAAAAAATAAAAATAAAAATATGTAATTTTTCCAAATATAAAAATCATAAAAATAATATTTATAAATTAATTTAGGGATTTTATGAAAATTTATTAATTTAATTGATACATGTTATGTTAATAATATTTACGAGTTATTTTAATGTTTTTGTTAAATTTTATACATGATTATGTAATTTAATTGATAATTGCAATCGATTATAATTATATTACTATTAAATGATATTTATTCGTTTTATAAGCTTAAAGTTATAGTTTTAGGGTTTTAATCAAGTTCGGGTTTGATTTTGAGTATTTGCATGTATATTGAATTTAGGCTTTTTATACGCGATTTAGATTTCAATTAATTTTATAAAATTTTTTACTATCGATATTATATTCGATTTCATAATTTAATGAAATTTTTATCTTACTTAGCCTTATTAACTTATGAGATTATCTACGATACTAGCGTTCGATTCTATTTTTAAATAATTAAATTTGCAGGGTTTATAGTAATGTACTTATATCGAATATATTGTAAAAGATAGAAGTAATTGCTTCTTTTATATAAGTAACAATTTCAATTTTTGAGAGATTTTCATGAAAAGTTGAAATTTAATTTTTAGGGTTGTGATAATGAAAAATGCAAAAATTAAATATAGCAACATAATAAAATTTCAAATGTAGTATAATTTCATCAAAGCTTAAAAAATGGAAAATTAACACTAAATTATATCCTTATATTTAAATTTATTGTTGAAATTGCGATGACTTATTCTTTCTAGGATGTATTATTTTTCTTGATAAACTATTATCAAATTATATTTTTATTGTAATTTGGATTTTAAAAAAGAAAATCAATGAAATTTTTGTAATTATCAAAAACAAATGTGACAATTAATAGTTGTAAGTTAATTGATGATAGAGGCTAATGATTATTATATTATATTTTGGAGACAAATAATTCTTAGTGGCTTACCATGAGGTCAGAAGTTTTATAGAGGAACTTTTCATAGTAAATATATAAAATGTGTTGAAGTGGTAGCTAAGAAAATGTTGAACCTATTCTGCTAATAGTTGTACATTATAAGATCATTTTTTTATTTCTAATTTGATTGTAGATATATGATAAGTTCTACAATGAAGTAAATAACTTCAAATTGATCTTATTGTCATACGATGTTTTGAGAGGGGTAAGCATTTATAGATTTTGTGGCTTTGATAATTTTTTCAACAACTATTATGTTAACTATATGTTCTTTTCTCATGTTCTTATTTTTCTCTTTTCCATTTGACTAACTAGGTGATTGTGGTTCATTTAGTTGTTTCATCTTACTATTGTGTTCAATAAGTTTTCTTTTCTTTTCTTTTTTTCGATTCAACACTCTAAATATAAGGTTTTTATATATGTTTTCAAATTCCTTTTATCTTTCTCTATCTCAAACATTCTCTCTCTGTATTATTTACTCTATGTATTAATATAGTCAAATAAAAATGGATAATAGATGAAAGAGAGAAAATAGAATAAAACTTAAATTATGATTATGGAATTGAATGAAAAAATTAGTGGTTTAAATAATATAAATAAATAGATAAAAATATGATTTAAGATACTCTTACTACGTACTTACTTTAGAATTGCTTATTCAAATTCTAAGAAAAAGTTCCACCCCTTTTTATAGTGTTAAACCTTATTTTGATTTCCTTAATTTAGCTTATATCAAGTTCAGCCCGTTTAATATGAGTTACTCGACATTAAATTAAGGAAAAAAATTTTTTTTTTTAGAAAAAATGGAGTTGCTAATTAGTTCAATTGGTAAAAAATAAAATTGAAGTTTTCAGGTGAAAAAATTTTAATTTGACCACTAGTTTGCGGATATTTTAAAAAATTAATTTTTAGAAAATTAAACCAGAAAACTGGGTTCGGGGGCTAATTTATTAAGACTAAGTCACCATGTGAAAATTAAAGAAAAAATTGATAGGCTTTATTTTTGTAATTTTTCTAAAAATATTAAAAATATACCTAAATTCACAAAATATAACTAAAAATGATTTTTTATTGTTTTATTATTACAAATTTCTAAAAAATGGAATTTTTTTAATTTTTATATAGTTGCCTCGAAGGTGCTTACGAACTCGCAACTCGAAATTAAATTAACTGTAGTTCTTTCTTTATAAAATTTTTAATAGGTAGGTTATTTTTATTTCGAAAATCAAGCTAGGTTTATTTTTTTATCAATTTATTATTTTAAGAAAAAAACCTTAAAAATATAATTTTCCCTAATTAAATAAAAAAACCCTAACTAACTAATTATTTTTGAAAAAAAAAACTCAATTTAGATCTTTTTTTATTTTTCCAAAACCCCTATATGTCAAAATATATATTTTTATTAAAAAAAAACATGATTTTTCAAAAAAAAAAACCATAACTAATGAAGAAAATAAATAAATAAATAAATTAAAATTTACCTAGCATTGGATCGTGTTGGTATTAAGAGGTGATGGGCAAGCATCTGGATGAGAGCTAGGCATTATTGGGCGAGACTAGGTGAAAGCTGGGCAATGCTAGGGTGTTGTTGGGCGATACTAGGCGAGTGCAAGCAAGCGATTGGGCGTGTATGGGGGGCGTTATTGGGCGAGTGTGGGTGTTGGCTTAAGTGAGAGCTTAGGCACTTGCTTAGGCGACTACAGGCGATACTAGGCGTGCACAAGGGTACTACTAGGTGAGCTTGGGCGAGAGACTAAGCAGTGATGGACTGGGTGACAGTGGCAGTGGCTTGGGCGGGAGTGGGCATGCACGGGGGTGCTATTGGGCGAGCATAAGCCCTGTGGAGGAAGGATTGGGCGGTAATGGGCGATGGACTGGGCAATTATGGCAGTGACTTAGGTAGCAGTGGTGAGGAATTGAGCGACAACGGCGGTGACTGGGTGGTGTTGTGGTGGTTGTGTAGTGGCATGTAGTGGCGTGTGGTAGTTTGGTGTTTGTGAAGGAGTGTATTTAAGAAAAAAAAAAAAAACCTTTCTCAACTTCCCCATCAACGTGCTATTTATAAACTCAAAATCAAATATTTTGTTTTGAAGATACGATTATGATTTGTCAAAGATTTACCCTAACTTTTAGAAACCCTAATTTATTTTGGGTTTTTTTTTTTATTTTTTTCAAGGCTTAATCTAATCCAATTAAATATTGCCCGATAATTTAATAAATTTTGATTTGAGCCCCTAAATTAGATGAATTTTTATTTTATACTAGTCTGGCCCAAAATTGATTAAGCCTATATCATTACTTGATCCAACAATTCAACTTAATTCAACTTGACATGACTCAACTTGACACGACTTGACTCATGACTCAACTTGCTACGACCTGACATGATTTTCTTAGTCTTTTTTTGTTTATTTATTAACTTAGCTCAATTAATCAAATATAAAAAATTAGCAAAAATGAGATATCTACAACTGCCCCTCTTTATAGTGAAGTTCGATTAGAAATTTTCTACAAAAACAAAAGAGATACCCATTTTTGCTAGACTCGACTTAGATAATATGAAGAGGATAGATCTCTTCAAAATTTCCCTTTATTTTAGTGGATAGTTCGAAGAGGATAGATCTCTCAAAGACTCATTTTGGTTTAATCTGAAGAGGATAGATTTCTTCAAGATTTGTTTTGACTTGTGATTTGAAGAGGATAGATCTCTTTAAAAACATATTTCACTTTGATGACCTGAAGAGGATAGATCTTTTTGAGATTCGTTTTGACCTTAATGACTAATTTGAAGAGGATAGATCTCTTCAAGATTTGTTTTAGTTAACTGAAGAAGATAGATCTCTTCAAGATTACTTTTAGCTATTCCGAAAAGGATAGATCTCTTTAAGATTGGTTTTGGCTTGTCCGAAGAGGATAGATCCATTTAAGATTCATTTTTTGTTGATCCAAAGAGGATAAATCTTTTCGAGATCTGTTTTGGTTGATCTAAAGATGATAGATCTCTTCAAGATTCACTTTGGTTGATTCGAAGAGGATAGATCTCTTTAAGATTCATTTTGGTTAATTTGAAGAGGATAAATCTCTTTAAGATTCATTTTGGCTATTCTAAAGAGTATAGATCTCTTCGAAATTCATTTTGGTTAATCTGAAGAGAATAGATCTCTTCAAGATTGGTTTTGGCTATTCTAAAGAGGATAGATCCCTTCAAGATTCGTTTTTTGTTAATCTGAAAAGGATATATCTCTTTGAGATTCGTTTTGGTTGATCCGAAAAAGATAGATCTCTTCAAAATTGGTTTCAAAAACTAGTTTGATTCTTCTAAATATCTCTTTCTAAAGAATTTTAAGATTATTTTTTCTGGGACTGAAGAATTTCTTAGATAGCAATTGATTGGAAAACTTACATCGACTCTCGATATTCACTTATTCAATAAGTAGAATTTCACTAAAGGACTATGATTGCTTCTTCATTCTTTTTTCCTCTTTTTTTTTTTTTTGTTTTTTTCTCTTTCTCTGAAATCTCCTAAACTTTTGAGTCTTATAATTAGATCATGCTGATGCCTTGAATTTACTTAGTTCGACACCAAATTTCAGTTTCTACTCTTCATGACTTCTGAATGATAAATCTCTTTTTGAAAGAAACAAGATTAAATTATTAAGAACATCCAATTTCATTTTTTTCAAGTGACTCATTGGTGAGGGTTTGTTGTTTAAGTGTATGAGGCTAGAAAAACATGATACTCAAGGGTTTATTGGTGAAGTATTAGTTGGTCAATGACCATCCGAATTCGAAAACATTCATAGATATCAACTTTACTTGTAAACGATGAAAGATTAACTACAAATTATTCAAGAAAAATTGAAATCTTTATTGAACTCACTTTTCATGAATAATACAACTTGACTGCAATTGAATTCACTGGTCCCCTTAATTCTAGGCCATCTATCTTTGTCAACACTAATGTACCTCTTGATAATACCCTTTTCACCATATAAGGGCCTTCATAATTCAGAGCAAACTTACCCTTAGGGTCTTTTGCATTTGGTAATATTTTCCTTAACACCAAGTCTCCTTCTTTAAAGTGCCTCGGGAGTACTTTCTTGTTAAAAGCTCGGATCATCTGCTGTTGGTAGCATTGACCATGACATATTGCTACAAGCCTCCTTTCATCTAGGAGGTTCAAATGTTCCATCCGCTTCTTCACCCACTCTACTTCATTGAGCTGAGTTTTTGCCAATGTTCGGAATGATGGAATTTCTACTTCCACTAGTAGTACTGCTTCAATTCCATACACCAATGAATACGGTGTTGTACTAGTAAAGGTTCTGACTGAGATTCTGTAAGCCATGAAGGCAAAGGGAAGCATCTTATGCTAATCTTTACAAGTGATCGCCATCTTCTCAATGATACTTTTGATGTTCTTATTAGCAGCTTCAAGTGCCCAATTTATCTGAGGTCGATATGGAGTTGAGTTTCTATGATTGATCTTGAATTAGTGACAGACTTCATCCGTCAACTTGTTATTCAAATTCATCCCATTGTTTATAATAATAGACTCAGGTGCATTGTATCTTGCAATAATATCTCTTTTCAGGAATTTGACCACTACTCTTTTAGTTATTGTAGCATATAACGCTACTTCTACCCACTTGCTAAAATAATTGATCACGACTAAAATGAATCTGTATCCGTTTGAAGCTCTTAGTGAAATTGGTTCAATTATGTCAATTCCCCACATCGAGAAAGGCTAAGGAGTCGACAATACATGCAATTCTTAGGGAGGAACGTTGATTTTATTAGTGTACACTTGATACAGGTAACAGTATCTCACGTACTTGATACAATTCGATTCCATCGTCATCCAAAAATACCCCATTCTCATGATCTTCCAAGCTAGCATATACCCATTCATGTGAGGACTACAGACTCCTTCATGTACTTCTTTCATCAATTTCTCGGCTTCTTCTTCATCTACACACCTTAACAGTATTGCATCTGGTGATTTCTTGTATAATGTAGCTCTACTTAATAAGAAATGAGTAGTCAATCATCTTAAAGTTTTTCTATCTTTTCTATCAGCATCTTTAGGAAATTCACCAATTTGAAGTAACCTTTTAATATCATGATACCAAGGCTTCTTTAATTCTTTCTCTTTAACTATAAGGCAAAAAGTCGATTTTTTTCCCACCTCAATCTTCAAGGGTTGAATTTCTATCTCATTCGTGATTTTCACCATTGACGCTAACGTAGCCAATGCGTAGGCAAATTGATTTTGGATCCTTAGAATGTAAGTGGATGAAATTTGTTAGAATTTTTCAATTAGCTTACCTAAATGTTCATGATAAGGTATTAATTTCTCGTCTTTCATCTTACATTCTCCTAAGATTTAAAGAATTATAAGAGAAGAATCTCCATACACTTCAAGCTTTTGTATTCCTATATTAAGCGCCATTTTGAGCCCTAAAATGTAGGCTTCATATTCTGTTATGTTGTTGGTATATGGAAATGTTAATCTTACTGCCACAGGGAAATGGTTACCCTTAGGTAATATCAATACTGCTCCTATCCTACACCCAAACACATTGGCTACTCCATCAAAATACATCTTCTATCCTAATTTCTCATCATTCAATTCATTAGCCATCGTCACATTTTCATCGGGAAATTGTGCTTCTGAACCATCATCCTCATCTTCTAATGAGTATTTTTCCAATTAATCAGCTACTGCTTGCCCTTTGATTGAACTTTGACTTATGTGCCTGATATCAAATTTAGAGAGTAGCATTTGCCACTTCGATATTCTCTCAATCAAAGCTGGCTTTTTTACTAAATACCTCAACGAGTTTTGTTTTATCAACGACTCAATTGACTAATAGAGAGTATATTGCCTGAGCTTATGCATCACCCATACTAAGGCACAACACGTTCTTTTCACTTCTGAGTATTTTTGCTCACCTTCTATGAATTTCTTGCTTAAATAGTATATAAGATGCTCTTTTCTTCCCGTTTCATCTTTCTACCCTAACATGTATCCCATAGATTTAGGAAGAATCATCAAGTAGAGAATTAATGGCTGTCCCAGTGTAGGAGTGACTAATACGAGAGGATTTATGAGATATTCTTTGATTTTAGCAAATACTTACTCACACTCTTCATCCCATTCAATGGCTACATTCTTCCTTAAAAGTTTAAATAACAGCTTACATTTATCAGTTAGCCATGATACAAATCGAGCGATGTAATTCAACCTTCCTAACAGACCCCAAACTTCTTTTACAGTCTTAGGTACTAGCATGTTTATGATTGCCTTGACTTTATCTAGGTCCACTTCGATTCCTCTGCTACTAACCACAAATCCCAATAACTTACTCAAAGTTACTCCAAAGGTGCACTTTTTAGGATTTAACTTCAATTGAAACTTTCTCAATCACTTAAATAGCTTACGCAAAATATCCACATGATTTTCATCCTCCTTGGATTTGGCAATCATATCATCCACATAAACCTTGATTTCTTGGTGCATCATGTCATGAAACAAAACTACCATAGCACATTGATGAGTTACCCCAGCGTTCTTCAACCTGAAAGGCATTACGCAATGACAAAACGTTCCCCAAGTGGTAACAAAAGTTATTTTGATTTTATCTTCTTCTATCATTTTAATTTGATTATACCCCGAGAAACCATCCATAAACCAGAAAAGATGGTTCTCGACTGTGTTATCCACTAATACGTCAATATGCGGCAAAGGAAAGTTATCCTTTGATGTTGCCTGGTTTAAATCATGAAAATCTATGCAGACCCTAACTTTCCCATTTTTCTTCAACACTGGCACTACATTGGCTACCCATTCGGGGGAATCTAACACTTCTATGAACTCGACTTCTAATAACTTCTTCACTTCTTCTTTTATTTTAGGGAATATATTTGGCCTAAATTGTCTAAGCCTTTGTCTTTTTGGTTTTATTTCCTCCTTGGTTGGTAATTTGTTAACCATAATAGATGAATTTAAACTAGGCATATCTTCATAAGACTAAGCGAATATATCCAAGTATTTTGATAACAATTGAGACAACTCTTGTTTTTTATCATCCGTTAAATTACCACCAATTTCCAAGTTTCGTAGATTTTCCTCTGTCCCCAGATTAACCATTTCCATCGATTCGTCAATAATCACTGTACCTTGTTCATATCAATGCCAACTCTCTTGAATTTCATTTAGAGTCTCAATATCATCTGCAACGTCTGACCTAGTAAGGCCAAAGACGATATTGGTACTTTTATCGTTTACATGTGCGAGATATCCATTATGTTCATAATTTTTATCCGATTTGAAGAATAAAGAAAAAGGACAGTGAATAAATAATAAAGAAGAATTGATAGAAAGAAAGGAATGACTTTTAGTGAATGAATGGATTCAAATTGTGTGAAAGGAAAAGTCTAACTAATCGGACTAATTATTGAAATTGAATGTTCCTAATTAATCTAAATTTGCGTTTTTAAGGAGATCTATTAATGGGAACGGAAAACTAGTTGCACAGGGAAACTGGTATGCCAATATCTTCCTTCTCGTCTAGATCAATACTGCCTTGTTGATTCAAGGCCTTGAATAGACTGGCTACTTCGAGTTCTTAAACACCAGTTGGTACTAGGAATGTTTGGTGGATGTCCGAAAAGTCCATGTGAGCATGGTATAACTGATCTTTTCTCTTGCTTTTGGTTTTAGCCTTCATTTCTTGAATCTCCTCTTTAGTGGGCTCATACCTAAGCCCAAATGTTCTAATATGTTGCTTAAGCTGTTTCAAACGACCCTGTACCCCCTGTCTTGCTTCTTCTATCACACTAACTTAGTTGAAAATCTGCAACTGTGGCTCTTCCAATTCTTTATCCTCGACATAGGGAATAGTCGTCTCTTTGTAAATCTCGTAGTCTTGCTCCCCGAGAATAGTAACCAATTGCTCGTTGGCTATGAATTTCACTTTCTGATGTAGACTAGATGGAATTGCCCCTGCTGAATGAATCCACAGTCTTCTTAACAGAAGATTGAAAGTTTGCAAGATATCTAGAACTTGAAAGGGAATAGTAAACACCTGCAGGTAGATCTTGACTTGCAACCCATTTTCTCCAATTATCTCCCTTTTTTATCCATCAAAAGCCCTTACTGAAATCGAGTTAGGCTTTATCTCAGTCGCATCTACTCCAAGTAAATTTAGTGTTACCAATAGATACACGTTCAATGATGAGCCATTATCTATTAGAACTCGAGCAACCACTTTCCCTATACACTTAACCACTATGAAGGGGAGCTTTATGTATTGGTCCCTTTCTTTACTTAGCTTATTTGGCGAGAATGAAATCTGATCCATTGCAAGTATTGAGTTTACCACTAACCTTAGGTTTTTTGTAGAAATCCCTTTAGGTACTTTGACATCCTTCAGAATTTTGATTAATGCTTCTCGATGAGTATTTGATGACAACAAGAAGCTTATTAGAGATCTGGCTTGGTACTTTGGTTAATTGATCCATTATCTTATACTCACTGGCTTTCACTATCTTCTTGGCAACATTTTGATCTTTATCGTCCATATCTTCAAAGATCTTCTAAGAAGCCTCTTCTACAGTAGATTTCCTTTTAACTTCCTCATTTTGATCATAGACTCGTCTCGAGTGCATGAGCCCATCGACCATAAGTGATGTCACGCCTTGAAGTGGTAAAGTTGTAACAGTTTCGCCATGTAAACCATTGTAGGATAGAAGTTGACCTCATAGCCACTATCTTAGACCCGATCTATACAAGGTATTTATGACTAACCCGCTATGAAGTAAACAGTCCATAAATTAAATAAGTTACTTACTTAAGAAAGTATAAAAATATATATATACACTAAGATTCAAGTATTACAAATAATGTTTATAGGGTTTCATTGCCCTAGACTTCCTAAATAATATATTGTTTGAAAATGAAATATTCCAAATAAAAACTAAGACCTTGACAATATATATATCCATTCTTCATATGTATTTCCTTACTCCCTAAGATCCATCAGTTGCTAGCTTTAGGGTAATTGAAATTCGCTTCCTAGCTAGCACCTACAATAAAGTCTGTAAGGATGTGAGTAACTACAGCTTAGTAAATCGGGGTAGAGGACTTAAAACTATACCAGCAACACAAACAAAGTTATCAACTAATTTAGTTAGATGCAATGCATTAACATGCCAATGCATTAAGATGCAAATGCCATCACACAATGTTGTCTAGTCGGTTGTGAGATTAGAGAAATTGTGCCCGCTCTAATCCAGGTTAAAGAGTTTCTGTTAATACAACAGCTCATAACCAAACCTAGGCTTGTGCAATGGAGACACCGCTCCTCCTTTGACTACCTTCAAACCATTGACTTTACCTTTGTCGCGACCTCTTCACTTGTCACTTAGTTTGACTAAGGATGAAGAAGAGACCAATTATGCTATCCAAAGCTATCTCTTTCGAAGGGGTCGATATTTGGCTGGAGAATCTTAGGTTTCCCTTAATGGGTTGCTATGTAGATCCGATTTATGTTTACAAGTCATATAATTGATTAGGTCTAGTTTATGGTGATCAATCATTTCATACAAATCATATAATAGCAGCCAAAGCAGCAAATCAATAATCATATCTACAGCTCAAAATAAGCACATGCACATAACCAACTATTGAACTAGAACAATTCAGTACAATTTCAAGCCTCCAAGTACTATAAATTAGTACTCCAAAATATAGCGATGTATTAATTCTAACTTATTTAGACTCCTCGCTTGCTCACTCGAGGAGCAAGTCGTACTAGCCATCACAAAAAATCCCTATAATACAAGTGTTGGTTTAGTTTCCTATAACTACTATAGATATGTTTTGTTATGTAATTTAGATTATGAGTGTCTTTGGTTTATGATCTTCTTACATTTAGGATTTAGGTCTTATTCTTTTAGAATTACTTCCCTCATTCAACTAGGTTTCGAATTTGTTTCTTGTTTCAGTTACAGTTTTGGCTTCTAAATTAGATTATAATCTAAGAGTAATCTTCATTTAATGTGATTGCTTATACATATGTATATATTTACATATAAGCTTTAAATCATAGGTTTAAATTTTAGGATTATAATTTTACGCTTTTGTCCAAATTCCATATTTTCTATAATCGAATTAGTTCTAAATTAATTTCTAATTCAATTCCTGAATTCAGTTTTGTATTAGCTTCTAATTATTGTTTTTATTTGTAAACTCTAAGAATTCTTCACGACCTAAAATGTGAAATTCATCAACTGTGCTTAAGTATCCTAAATCTATATTTTAGCTCCTAATTAGTATTTTGATTAGTTTGATACACTACGTTCTTAATTTAACTACCGAATCAACTCCCGATGTAAGAATAACCTACATTTTCATATAATTTATTAGATTTACCTTTCAAACTAGATTTATAATATTCTCTTATTATTATAGTGCTATCAATTTAACTTAATTTTCTTCACTTATTTAATCTTCCTATTTCACATATTACTTATTATTACCTAATCCACACATAAAGCATACATCTAACTTCTCCACTACCATAATCTACATCTCTCATCATCAACTAGTATCTTAAACACTTAATTATTCTAAATTACAAAATAAACTTAAATTTACCATTTTTATTTATTACATATATACTACATAATACCCTAATAATTACATCTAACACCCTAATGAATACAAATACCATACTTTATCATATTTCAACATCCTAAAATATATAAATATTTACTAAATCAGTAATTAACCATTTAATTACTTAATTAACAAAAAAAACCCATTTTATGCATTATTTTAAGGCCTAAAAATTATCTAAAAATTTCAAAAATTCATTTTTGATTGTGGAACTATTCTATATCACCTAAGTAGTCTACACAAAAATTTTGAATCCAAAACTATACTCCTAAGTCTATTTATTTCTAACTCGAACAAAGCTCAAGTTTGCGCGGTTTCTTAAGGACAACATATTTTTAGACATAAATTCATCAAAATAAAATTTTTTCTTAAATCTACATACTAAAATATCCTAGAATAACAAGATTCGTAGTTTTTTGAAAATAATTAATAATTTTAGCAAAATTGGTTGGAAAATTAAACTTACTAGAAATGGTGGCTCCGGCCACTGTCGGCCGCCTTGGCCTTGTCGGCTGGCCTAAGCTCTACCACCACTGTATGGTGGTGGTGGTTATCTACTCCCAGGTGCTCTTTGGGTCTAGGTTCACCTTACAACCCCTATTTGCACAAATTTGTTTATAATTTTTTTAGAAAAATCCTAATCTTTGTTTTTTTGATGCCCTAAATTTTTTTTCACACTCTAATTAACCAAATGAGCCTCTGTAAAAATTTGGCTATTTATAGAGGTCTTGAGGATTTTTTGTGCATTAAATTGATGTGAAATAAGCCCTATTTTCTTCTAATTTGCTTTTTTTTTTTGTTATTCTAATTTAATTGGCTTAATTTTTTTTCTTTTCCCTAGTTGCCATGGCCCAAATTTGGATCATTTCTTATTTTTTCTGATTTTTCTTTATTTTTCCTTAATTAATTTTGAATTTTCTTTAATTATTTAGCATTATTTTAACATATTTCACGTATTTTAAGTAATTACGTGTATTTTTACCTACATGTAAATTCATATATAGTGTAAATAAATATTCTTAAATATTATTTAAGTCATTCTATGATTTTTAGTGTATATATAATTTATCTCTAGCGATTTGTTAGTTATCGAAATAAATGCATTTTTAATAAATAACAAGTAATATACTTAAAATTTGAAAAATTTATATTCTTTTGTTTTATTACTTATTTTTCTAAATTTGAACTTACGGGATCATTTTTACTAATATTTCTAGTTTTACTTTATAATTTAGGTTTGATGGGATCCTTTTTCCAATTGAAACCTCGAGTAACTGGTTGTAGGGTTTACAGGTGATGAGGACTTGGTCGTCTAATTCACTGCTTGGTAATCCAAAAGTGCTGCTTTGTAATTCTCTAAGGCTATTGGGACATCGAAAGCAATCTTCTTAGGCATTCCCAATTCCTCAACCTTCTTAATCTCTCTATCATACTAAAAAACCAACGGTTTAGGCCCATCTCCAATCATTCCAACCATCTTCTTAGCTTTAGTAATATGTTTGCCTTCTTCCTCAAATTCTGGACCCCATCCGATGGATGGTTCGTCAGCATATACGGCAGGTGAACCGATGTAATTCACCAAATACTTAAATGTCCCTAATGGTAAATGTCCCTAATGGTTCTCTTAAGGTGTCAACCGTTGGATTTCCAACTTCATATCTTTTTCTAAGCTCCTTCTGTATACTTCTCTTTCATGTTTTTGGAATCGTCATAGCTATAATATCAACTTTCTTTATCTTCCCAATCTTCAACAGTTGATATATTACTGGTTTAGTCCGGGTCCTATCCCTGAGATTCTCATTTTACAACTACCCGGCTTGCCTCAGATTCTATGCTATCTCCTCAATAGTGATGGGGAGACTGTCTAAATTGATCTTTAGTTTAGAAACTTTAGCAATGATCATATTGATCGAATTTCCATAATTCGGCAGAGGGTTGTTACCCACATTAGGAGTGGAAGTTTGGATGAAATCTAATTGAACCAATTTGCTGTGAATTAGATCTTAAATCTTGTGTCTAAGTCTTCAACACTGATTTGTAGAGTGTTCCACTTACCCCATCCATTAAATCGAGTTTCATTTGGTACCTTAAGGTATCGAGCAAAGTCGTCAATCAGATTCATATTTTTAGTCAGGGACTCTCTAAGAAGATTCCCTCCATACCCCTGTATGATTGAGAAACTACATGGCAAGGATTGTAAGGTTAGCTGTGAAATAACTGTATCCCTGCTTCTTTAAGTAGGTAAGTGTCCTGAACTGTTATATTAGTAACGCCGGTATATCTAGTATATGGGTTTTACTGGCTAGGAATTGAGTCACTAGCTTAGTTACCCTATAATGAACTTGACCATATTTGAAGGGAAATAGCTCTGTCTCAAACACTGCTACGATAAATGCATTGACCCCCTTCTCAGCTCATGATTCATATCCTTTACAAAAGATCTGATGACATCTCTAATAGGCATCTAGGCTTGAAAACCATTCCATTAGTCTTAAGATACTGAGACATTTCTTGACCTCTAAAGACAAGAATGGCGCCAAGGTTGACTTCTTGACTCTTAATAATGTATGAAAGCTTTCTTAGGCTGGACTTTGAGATCAGGGATAACTATGCTTGCTTTGAGGAGTGGGGCATTAGGTAACTGTGAGTACTCTTCTATAGTGGGTGCCAATATGTGTAGGTCGAAGTTGAAAGCTACAGATTTTGGATCCTAGTAATGGATAAGGGCCTGAATTAGGGGCTAGTGGAGCTAGACCCACATAAGGGATATGACTGGCTCGATCTTCTTGTAAATGTGGTCTTGCTTGGTAGGCGGAAGCTGGTTCAACCAATCTCTCAGGATGGCCTCGAGGAAGGAGTACTTATCCAACTAGGCTTTATGGACAGGCTCTGGACTGACACTATCCTAACTCTCCAGATCTATATTACAAAAAAATATAAACAAAATAAAAGGCAACGATTATTTACAATAAGGCCACTAAATTTAGAATAAAGTTGGATAAATATTAATAATTTTACAGCTTTTTTAAAGATCTTCTTAGAAATTGTGCAGCCTTTCACTAACTAAGGAGCAATAAAATAAAATAAAAAATAAAACACATATAACATAAGGAAATAAAATATTCATAGAGAAACGAGCATAATCTAACATATAAAAAATGCAATATGTTGCATATAGATGCAATGCAATAGGGGTGGATGATTAATAAATTATAAGGAGTACGATGAATCTACGGTTGAGGAAATATGCTTATATATAAGTAAGTCTAAAATATGCTTTTAAGAAAATGAAGTTCGTGAATACTTATATATAAGGGTTAATGGTTTTTAAAAATTTTTCCTTTTTTGAAGAATAAGATCGAGTCGATCGCAAATTGATCAAGCTTTTCCTATAATTTAAAAATAACTACCCCTTTTTGGAAAAGAACAATGCAAGAGGGTAGGGGTCTACAAATCCCAAGCTCTGTAGCTTCAAGGCTTTTCGAAGAGAAGCTTAGTAGGCTATATTAAAGTTTGAGTGGGCTTGCTTATCACTGCCAAGCGGAAGTAAAGACCCTAAAGACTTGAGGGTTACACAATGGCGGCCTATCCTAGGTTCTTAAGGTGGCCCAAGTCCGACCATATATAAATATACCGATGGTTGACAAAAAACCCTCCCCTAATTCCCCTAGAGGGCCCATTAGGCTAGCCTTTTTCTTATTAAGGCTTGTATTATTAAAAGATAATTAGTACAACTATAATATTAAAAAAAAAATAATAATAAAAGAAAATAATAATACAAAAGCCCATCAATAATTCTTAATTTTCACATGGACAGCCTACTAAAGGTCCCTAGTGGAGTTGCCAATTCTGTCGAGCCCTATTTTGATTTCCTTAATTTAACTTATATCAAGTCCAACCCTTTTAATATAAGTTACTTGAGATTAAATTAAAGAAAAAAAATATTTTAAAAAAATGCAGTCATTAACCATTTCAATTGGTAAAAAATAAATTAAGGTTTTCCTTAAGGTTTTTGGGAAAACCCTAATTTGACCACTAGTTTGCAGATATTTTAAAATATTAATTTTTATAAAATTGAACCAGAAAACCGAGTTTGTGGGTTAACCTATTAAAACTAAGTCACTATGTGAAAATTAAAGAAAAAATTGATGAGCTTTATTTTTGTAATTTTTCTAAAAATATTAAAAATATATCTGAATTCAGAAAATGTAACTAAAAATGAATTTTTATTGTTTTCTTATTATGAATTTCTAAAAAAAGGGAAAAAGTTTTTTTTTTTTTTTTTTATTTTAGACGGTTGTCTCGAAAGTGCCTACGTATTCGTTACTCGGGACTAAACCAGCTGTAGTTTTTTCTTTATAAAATTTTTAGTAGGTAGGTTATTTTTATTTCGAAAACCATACCAAGTTTACGTTTTTTATTAATTTATTATTTTAAGAAAAAAAAAACCTAAAAAATTTAATTTTCCTGAATTAAATAAAAAAACCCTAACTAATTAAATCTTTTTGAAAAAAACAACTCAATTTAGATCTTTTTTATTTTTCCAAAACCCCTATATGTCAAGATATATATTTTTATTAAAAAAGCATGATTCTTCAAAAAAAAAAAAACATAACTAATAAAGTAAATTAATAAAAATTAATTAAATAAAAAAAATTAATGAAAATTTATCTAGTATCAAATTGTGTCGGTGTTGGGCAATGATGGGTAAGTATCTGGGTGAGAGCTAAGTGCTGTTGGGCGAGAGCTGGGTGACGCTAAGGCGCTATTGGGCAACACTAGATGAGCGTGGGCGAGCAACTAAGCGATACTGGGCATGTACGGGGGCACTACGTGTAGGTGTTATGGGTATACATGAGGGTGCTATTGGGTAAGCGTAGGTGATACTGGGTATGCACGGGGGCGTTACTAGGTAAGCGTAGGCGCTGTAGGCGAAGGACGAAGCGATGATAGGTGATGGACTGGGCGACAACAATGGTGGCTTGGACGGCAGTAGTCGTGTATGGGGGTGCTACTGGGTGAGCATGGGTGTTGTAGGCGAAGGATTGGGCAGTGATGGGTGATGGACTAGGTGAAAGTAGCGAGGGATTGGGCGACAGTGATGGTAGTTTGGGTTGCAACAATGGTGGACTGGGTGGTGTTGTAGTGGTTGTGTAGTACCGCGTAGTGGCATGTGGTGGCGTATGGTAGTTTGGTGTTTGTGAAGGAGTGTGTTTAAGAAAAAAAAAAATACCTTTCTTAACTTCCTCGTCGACATGTTATTTATAAATTCAAAATCAAATCTTTCGTATCGAAGATACGAAATATATGATTATGATCTGTCAAAGATTACCCTAACTTCTAAAAACCCTAATTTATTTTAGGCTTTTTATATTTTTTTTTCAAGACCTGATCTAATCCAATTAAATATAGCTCGATAATTTAATAAATCCTGATTTGAGCCCTTAAATTAGATGAATTTTTATTCTATATTAGTGTAGCCCAAAATTAATTAAGTCTATATTGTTACCTAATCTAACAATTTAACTCAATTCAACTTGACACGACTCGACTCATGACTCAATTTGCTACGATCTAACCTGATTTTCTTTTTCTGTTTATTTATTAACCTGGCTCAATTAATCAAAAAATAAAAAATTGGCAAAAATGAGGTGTCTACATATAGGAAACAAGAAAAACGAATACATGGAAATAACAAAAAATCATTTTAACATAATAGTGAGAGTGAATAATTCAACCTTTAAGGGGTGTGTAATATATCTTTATATATATATATATATATCTATATATTTTATCGTAATATGTAATACTATGGAAATATTTACAAATAATCTAGCATTTAGTTAAATACAAAATTGGAGCTTGTTGCTCCTTGGGTCTCATATATCCTAGCCATCCTATAACTAATAAAAGAAAGATTATTAGGAGTTTTTATCTCCTTATACAACACCAAAGAAACAAAGTCTTTTTTCTACATAGATAACCAATAGGTAAGAGGAAAAGAAAAAGCAGCATTAGCATGATCATCCTCTTGAGCCCAATTAGTAAGGTGTCTACTACGAAGTTAAGTTCTCTTGGAATAACTTCAATTTTCCACCTTCAAAGTAGGAAGAGCTTTTCTCTACATGCATTGACAACATTGTGATACAAAAAACAATGGTTAGCATGATTTGTTAATAAACTTACTGTTGTTGAAGAATCAAGATGAATTTCTATATCTAACATGTTTAGCTCATAACAACAATGAAGTCCCTAAAATAGAGCCTAGAGTTTAGTTGATAAAATATCAATTGATTCGAATTTTTCTGCAAACCCATAAATCCATCTTCCATTTAAATCTCTTAAGACTTCTCCTCCTATTGCTTGATTCTTGGTTCTTAGGAAGGAGATATCTATCTTTAATCTAATCTAACTCTTGTATGGAGGGCTCTAAGAAAAATTTAAGTGTTCAATTTTGTAAAGCATCCTTAAAGCTTTTAAATGTGCTTCGTACTCATGTATGGTTGCTCTAATAGATTGCTTAATGTTCTCTTGGGCATTTATGTGGTTAAACAAAATTTGATTCCTTTGTTGCCTAAGCTTCCGTAACATGGTAGCAAAAGTAAAGGATGTTAGAGGATGATGGTTTGCCAGATCTCCTTTCTTTAAATGATAGTTTGATTTGATCCAATGAAGAAAGGATTCTTTAGAGATTGGATGCTAGCAGGAGCAGATTGTCATTAACTTATGATGTCCGTAACATAAGGATAGAGAAGAAAAGTGTGAATGTGAATTTCATTTTACTCACCACATCTTGGATATCAAGCCAATTGAGTTATGACTTTACAAAATAGTTGGGAGAGAAAAATATGCCAACCTCCATAGGAAATTCTTAACCTTTAGTGCAAATTTCATTTTTCCAAATCCTATTCTAGTTGATGTTTGACTTGTTAAGGCTTAAAACATAATGAATGCTTTGTAGTGTAGGAATTCTTCTAAAATTAGAATCTATAATTCATTCATCCTTCACTTTAGAATCTAGATTTAGTAGACCTATGTGTTTAAAAAGGATATCAGATAGGTGGATACCAAATTTTGAATCATCCTAAGATTTTATTGAGGTTTAGCAATCTTACATAGTAAGCTTGGTGATTGATTTAGTAAGTAGACCTTCAATGAGATTCCTTATTAGCCTAATTTGTCTCTAAGAGCCAAATCAAAAGCTAGTTCTTCTACCATTGCTATAAACACAATTAGAGAAGGTTGAATTAGAGAAACAAATTAGATAAGCTCATTTGCAATGTAGGAGAGGCATTGATTACTTCTATGAGCTACTCTATTATTAAACCGTATTTGGATTGAAAAGTTGTACCTAGAGCACTTTTCTAGTTTTAACTTCAAAGTATCAATTGATTGTACATGATCTATTCCTAATATGGACGTTTAAAGACCTAACTCTCCCCTATATTTACGGTTATCAATATTCTCCCAACTTAACCAATATACTTCTGATTTTGCCTCTATAACAAACCATATAAATTTGTTAATAATCTAGGTTAATTTCTCTATAATACTTGAGGTTAATTGAGCCATTTGCATACAGTAAGCTGATAGACTTTGAAATACTAACCTTACTAGTACTATTCACCCAGCTATACTAAGGCATTTAACTTTCTAACCATTGAGCTTATGTTAGGCTTTCTCAATGATAAAATTGAGTTCAATAGCTTTAGGTTGAAGTCTTTTGTTTAGCAGAAGGCCAAGATATTTGCTAAATGGAGATAACTCTTTCATTTCCATGTGATTTGTTATTTATTGTCTTATGGCATGAGGAGTATTTTGAGAGAAGAAAATCCCTTATTTCAATTTATTCACTAGCATGCCAGATATTTCAAAAACCCAATCAAGTACTTGATTTATTGTATTGGCATTCTATATATCAATTATGTATACAACACAATGTCATCAACAAAGGAAATATGCAAAATTTGCAAAGTTAAACCTCCTACTTTGAAAGATACCCATATCTTCTATAAAACTTCTTTTTCAATTGCCTTGGTAAGGAAGTCCATACAAAAGATAAATAAGTTAGCTGACAAATGGTCATCTTATCTAATTCCTCTTTAAGGATTGAAGGAGAAGGGCAATTTCCCATTGAGGATGACTTCTGATTGAAATGGCATAATGCAATTCATTATTAACTTAGTCCACTAAGATACGAAACCATGATTTTGTAAGGCCAAAATGATAAAATCCCATTCTAAAGTATCAAAAGCCTTGACTAGGTTTAGCTTGATAATCATCCACCTTTTTGCCCCTTTCTTTATATGACAGGTGTAGAGGATTTCGTTTAGCAATAGGACATTATTGGCTACTTTTCTTTTGAGAGTGAAAGTAGCTTATGCTAGATGTATGAGATCATCTAGAAAATATCTTAACCTAGAGACTATAACTTTAGTTACAACTTTGTATAAGGTAAAGCAAAGACTGATGGTCCTAAAATTGGAAATACTAGAAGCTTCAACTTCTTTGGGGAAGAGGCAGATGAGAGTTTGGTTTAGATAAGATGGCATAGTATATGATTTAAAAACTCTTTTTAGCAAGGAAAGTACATAATTCCCAATAGTGTCCCAACTTTTCTTTAAAAAAATGGAGTGAAGCCCATCTTTTCTAGGAGCCCATTGAGAACAAGGCTTGTTTAATTTCTTCTAAGGAAACCATTGAGCTTAGATTCTATAGTTACTCAAAAGAGAATTGTGGACACTTAAGTTTGATAAAGGATTCTACCATTAACTAACTATTTTAGAAGAGCTTAATTGCTTGTTGAAATGTACATTAATCAAAAGACCTATTTGCACTAGGTTGTAAACCTAATTCTCTCTATTATCTTTAAGTATAAGTATTCTATTTTATGCTTTTCTAGCTATAAATGAGCCTTGGTAGAACCTTACATTTCTTTCCCTTTCCAGAATCCACTTGATTCTAGCTTTCATTTTCCATAAACACTCTTATCTATTTAGGATTTCCTCCAATTGTTTCTTTAACTATTGTTTCATATTGATTAGCTAAATAGTAGGTTGTTGAGCAATGTTAGCATCAATTGATTGCAACCTACTTTAGATGTCTTTCTTTTAATAGTGAAGTAAGCCAAAACATAACTTATTCCACTATCTTAACTTCCCAAGTATTCTAGCAATGACTCTAATGCAATTGAAATTACATTCTTGTCATGTTTGTTGAATAACATTTAAACAATACTCATGAGAAAACCACATTGGTTGAAATCTAAATAAGTTGCTTTTAAAGGAGGAACCTTTAAGGGGTGGTGTTTTAAGTTGTAAGGAATAGTGATTCGAAGGCCGCTTTTTAATATAGAAAACTTTTTACTTAGGTTATAGAGTTCTTCATTCAGTGTTACACCAAGTTTTATCTAATCTTTTCTATATTGAGGATGAAATGCTCTATTAATTAGACCAAGTGAATTTAGGTCCCACAAATCCCATCTTACTTAGTTCACCATCATTCATGCAATCTAAATAATTGTAAGCTCTTATTCTGCTGAAATTTTTGAACCCCATTACTCATGAAGAAAGGCAATGTCATTGAAGTCTCTTATAACATACCAAGGTAACATATGAAAAGAAGATATTTTCTTAAAACTACCCCAAAGCTAAGGTTTAAAAGTAGGGTTTAGAGAACCACAAATTATATTATTGATGTAGCTAATGTAAGGTTGCTAGTTCTAACCTTGCATAGGAGGTGAAACTTCTGAATAGTTTGCTTAACGACGTCTAGATCAGGACATCCTTGTTCCACAACAGGAGTATTCCTTTACTCTATCCCTTGGCCTCTTCTATAGTAAACCCATCCAGTTGAGACTGATTAGAAAATGTATATGCATTTAGGGAATTGAGCTTGGTTTCCATAAGAACCATTAGGTCTAGCAAGTATTCATTTATCAATTCCATGATTAGATCCTATTTTATGGTGAAATTCATTCCTTTAACATTCCAAGCTAGTATCTTAGTCGCTTAAATAGAAGTAGGTAATCTTTCCTCATTCATTCCATGAGCCAGAAGTCTATAATAAACAATCTTAGGTCCAACCCTTTTAGTACCTTTAACCTCAAATGAGAGCTTGCTTAAGTTCTCCTTTAAATTTAGTATTACAATTGTTTCCTCCTTATTCATAAAGGTTAGAGGAATTGTTTCTAATCTTTTCATCTGAATTACCATTGGCAAAGTCTAATTTGGTAATTCCATGTTTGGCATCTTGAAAACTTTTGCCATGGTCAGCTTGATAGTTCTTTCCCATTTAGCCATGAGCCTTGTTGGCTTTGGGTTATTCCCTTGAGCTAATGTATGTATCTATATTGCATAATCCCTCCTTAATGTTATTATGAGAGCTAATCTAGTTAGATGTATTTCCCCTTGTGGTAGAAGAACAATCCCTATTATCCTTGGAACCATGTGAGGGATTGCTATGTGCCTTAAGATTTTCCTAAGCTCTATTAATTCTACTAGAATTCTATCGACTTGATTGTCCCAGTTTAGAATGAGGATCCTATTGTTGTCGTCTAACCATAGATGGTCGAAGTGTAACCTTAACATTTGATGTTGAATTTTAAAGTAAATCAGTGTTCCCTTTCCTTTAGTAGAATTTTTGGTTGAGAAGGATGCAAAAGGAGTGATTTTCTTTTTTGCTTTACTTTGCTTTTGCGAGTAAGAGATGTCTTTTTTGGTTCCTTTGCTTTAGACAAAGAAAATTTTCTCTACATTTAATGCATATTTAAGGTTGTCATTATTAGTAGCCAATTGCATTAGGGTGTTATTGTTTTTCTACCACCACTTCTTTCTCCAATGAGCTAAGCTCATTACTTAATTTGACAGTTACATATTTCATATCCTTTTTTTGGCCATTTATAACCTCTTTCCTTTTGTAAGGGCTTGATTACTTTTGGAATTTCCAAAATTATATTAAGATTTCCTTCATTAATATTCTATTGAGATTGATCCTTATGATTTGTTTTTAGTCGGGAGGGTTTATTTATGTCTTTATCTTGCTTGACTAGGGATTGTCTTCTAGGTTGCTTTTTTCCTAGACACGAGAACCCAAGCCTTATAATTTCCTTAATCAATATTTCCTCGATTAAAGCTACTTTGTGAGACATTTTAAGGCTTAATATCATGGGTAGTTTTCATAAGTGAATTTGTTACCTTTTTATCTGTTGTAACTTGGTCTTTACTATTAGTAGCTTGCACATTAAAAGTTGGCTCTTTAATTGAATTAATTTAGGCTTGATCATCTGGATCAATTTTACTGCTACCTTATTTATCCTTATTGGTAGAGCAATTTGTGGAATTATGATACATTTTCTCATTCTGTCCAATACACTCACAGTTCTAGCATAGTAATTTAATACATTCATACTAAAGCTTGTAAAGGCAACTATCTACTATGATTGAGTGCACCAAAGGTTGATGGAAGTTGACTTGCACACATATGTGAGCAAATTTTCCCCCTTTCCACTTGTATTGTATAGGTATCTATCTTGAGGATTAGACCAATGAGTTTCCCTAGAGCCTTTAGAAGCTCAATATCATAGTATTCTAGGGGTAACTCACAAATTCTTATCTAAACCATAACAGAGTTAAAAATAGAAGAAAAAGCCCTAAAATTAAGTTTCCATCTTTAGATGGTTAGGAAATGACGATTTATAAACCAAGGCCCATCCCCAATCACTATACCTAAATCATTAGAATTTGTTAAGAAGATTACATAGAAGCTAGATCCAATACTAATCACTGAAAAATTCTAAGCAAAACTCTAAATAATCTTCAATTTGTGATATAAAAATTTATAGCCCAAAGAAGCACCATCCTGTTAATGATGATGGAATTTCTCTATTTTACCTAATACGACTTTTCTTGTAAGTGGAAATAGATAAACGTTTGATACCTAGGCTGAGCGAATGATCATCCTCGATAAAGTGTTGCGATTGGTCTAAATCATTCTTGCATTCCTCCATTTCATTTGTCTCATTAAGCGAGAAGGTCTCTACATGCATTTTCTCCATACACTCGATCACGGAGTGTTTGTAGGAGAGACTTTAGATTTTTCCATATTTTTGGGGGTCTTGCAATGCAAGATGAGATGTTAGCTCAAAAGCAAATTCCAATTCCAAGTCTTCTATTGGTTTGAATTGTTTTTTCTTGTGATTGAAGAGAACTGGGTTAGCGTTAAGGTTTGGGTCGGGATGAGATGACATCGTTTCACACGAAGCTTCAATGGAAACTCATACTTGATTTGATGTTTTCTAAGATATAATATATCTTTCTCTTTGATATTGTAAAGTATAGCAAAAAAAAAAAAAAAATGTAATAATAATAATTATGTAGGTGAGCATAAATTATCTCAGATGAAACCGATTTACCTATAATGAATATATTTTAAAGTTTATATGACCACATTGTCTTAAGTGAAAAACTGGGCGCCTTTACGTTTATAAAACCATATAAAAGCAATAAATTCCTACTATCATTTCTCTTTATAATATATTTCCATTCAACTCCATTAATTACAAGTCAAACGAAAATATCGTTCAGAGCATTAAGTGATTATGGAGAACTAGTGAATTCGTGAATTTCTTTCGTTACAATGCTATATTTGAATGTTGCCAACTGAACTATATTAAACTGGTGAATTCCGGTAGGTAGAAAATATTAATCGAATTGAATCAATATTTTGCCCAGGTCATTGGGATTATTTATACTTGCAGCCTAGTAGCTCATTATTAAGCGATACTACCCATGTAGATAGATTGTGGTGATGTATCTAATAGGGTTGGGAAAAAAATAATTGAACTGTGAAGTAAACCGAATCGAATTGAGTGATTGGTTTTTTCTTTTCTTTTTTTTTTTTTGTTGAAACGTTCGGTGGCTATTAGGTACAGTGTTTGCGGTTTGATACACTTATTCGAACCAAACCAGTTGACTTTAAAAAATGATACATATTTCCTGCATTAGATTACTAAAATCAAAGATAACTAAAGACCATGGATGTACCGATAAAAGCCTACGGACATCAATATTAGTTGAATTTATGATCTTACCATCGGCCATGGGACTGGACTCGATTGATAAACTTTTCTTATAAATCGAAACCACCATGCTGGCTCCTATGTGAACACCTATTCACTGCAATAATTCCATTTAAGGCTAGTGATCCCCAAAGCTCGCTGCTATCATTAGTGAAGAGAGCACACTTCTTCTGTTTAAAGATTGACTCCTCAAAAAGACAAAGAAGGATGCTTAGAACTCTGAAGGAACATGCTCTAATTCGAGCTTCTACTTGTCCTTGTATTCTTGGGTCTACATTTTGTGTGTGTGTGTGTGTGTGTCTCTTTCTCTCTATATATATATGAATATGAAACTTCATTCACTCCTACAAGAAGCAATCTTTGCATGACTTTCTAATAAATAATCTTTGGGATTGTCCCCGTGTATTCACTGGAAACCCAAAACAGGCAAGAGAAGACACATGCTTTCTCAGTTTGTGATGACATGAGCATATGGAAACTTCAATATATCCAACTTGTTAACCCAGTGTTCTTATTTTATAATAGTTTTTATTGTTTGCTCATTCTACAGGTTGCCATTTAATGTTGATATCACAGTTTTATTGATTCTTTATTAATCCGAAGACTAAATTGTAAATTTAAAATATGCAATACTAAGAATCAATTTACGATAACAATTTGAACTATGTACAGAATTAGTTTTGTTGATAGTAGTTTTTTGAGTTTAAGCCTAGCCTAGCAAAAAGCCTATGACAAATAGGTTCGCCAGTTCCTTCTAAGGAGACCTCGGATAAAGCACTTCTAATCCTAGCGCCCTCAGTACTCGGAGAAAAAACCGAGCATGGTAGTCAAGACATCGGGAACTGTCATAGTCGCACTTTAAGGGCAGAAGGTTGTACTACACCCCTAAAACCTCAAACATGAAAAGACAGGCATAAGGCTCTACTAATGCCTCTCCATGTCGACCTTCGATCCCATCGTCCTAAAGTAACATAATCAATATGATAGACCTCGAGCTTCCTACTAATTGGTTTTTCATCTATAGAGTGTCTCATCCCCTTTTTGTATGGTAACACCCTCTTGACCTCAAAATTGGATCTGCTTTCAATAAGCAGGACTTCTTCTCCTACTCATTCTAGAATTTTATTAACGTTTAAAAGTTGACTTAAACATCAAAATGATCATACTAAAATAACTTTTAATACCCACTTAACCATATATTATTTGTGCAAATGTTATGTAACTAGATCTCAATCCCATTAGCCCACTCGACGATTCGGGCTTAATTAGAGACTCTACCAATAAATATATAATAATAACATAATCAATCTATTTTTTATGGGTTCGAAAAAATTATAAATCAAAATGTATAGTTAAGTTTGTATTTTTTTATGGAAAAAAAAATAAACTATAATATTAAGTTTGGTTTGATAGAGAGGTGAATCGTACCAAATTAAATTGTACGTGCAGTTAGTATTTAATAGAATTTAAGTTGCATGTTGTTCGTTATAAATATTTTGGATAGATTGATTACTCTAGGTTTCGCAATTCACCTATTTAGGACTTGTTTTTAAATATTTTAGATAATTAAAAGCTTAAAGAGAGTAGATAATGTTGGATTTCCAAACCTTGCATGCCCTAACTAGCCGATTGGTAGAAAATTTTAATCAAATTGTATCAATATTTTGCCCAGGTCACTGGGATTGCTTATACTAGCAGCCTCGTCTTAAATAGCTCATTATTAACCAATACTACGCAGGTTGATAGATCCCGATGCTGTATTTAATAGAGTTGGGGAAAAAAACTAATCCAACTGCGAAGTGGATAAAACTGAACCGAAAAATTGGTTTTTTTTTTTTTTTCAACATTTGATTGCGGTTGGGTTCGGCCATGAATTATCGGTTTGTAGTGTGATTCACTTCCTCCAACCAAACCAGTTGTTTTGAAAAAAAAAAAAAAAGTTTATGTTTCCTATATAAGATTACTAGAATTATAGAAACCTAAACTGGAAATAACCAGATACCATGGATGTGTCAACAAGAGCCTATGATATTTTCGACATTAACATTAATTGAAATAATTATCTTTCCATCGGCTGGAACTGTACTCGATTGAAAAATTTGGTTAGAAATCGAAACCACCTGGCTGGCTCCTATACGTGAACACCGATTCGCTGCAATACTTCCATTTAAGGCTAGTGATCTCCAAACTAAGAGGCTTACTGCTATTGTTGGTGAAGAGAGCCCACTTCTTTTGTTTACAGAGTGATTCCTCAAAAAGCCAAATAAGAATGTTTAGCACTTTTAGATTGAGAAGCTGAAGGAACATACTCCAATTCGACCTTCCACTTAACCTTGTGTTCTCGGGTCTACATTATATACACACACATATATATATATATTCCTTGTCTTATTCTCTCTCTTTTCTTTTTCGAAATGAAACTCCATTCATTCCTACAAGAAGTAATCTTCGCATGACCTTTCTAGTAAACAATCTTTGGGCTGTCTCTCGTTACTCAATGAAAACCCAAAACAAGCAAGAGAAGACATTTGCTTTCTCAATTTGTGATTACAAGGACATATAGAAACTTGAAGACATCCTACTTTTTAATCTAGTGTTCTTTTTTTTTTTATATCTGTTTTTATTGTTTACTTATCCTACTGGTTTCCATTCAATGTTGATATCACAATTTTATTAATCCAAAAGCCAAATTGTAAATTTATAAAATGCAACTAAGAATCATTGTATGATAATAGTTTGAACCATATATGGAATTGGACCTGATGATAGTAGTTTCTAGTCCAAGCGTAACCTAGTGAAAAGCCCATGACAAAAAAAGTTTACTAGTTCCCCTCTAAGGGCACATTGAATAAAGCACTTCTAATCGCAACCTCCTCAATGCTTGGATGAAAAACCGATCATCACGGTTGAGACATCAAGAATAATCTCGATCGCACTATAACGACAAAAGGTTTTATGACACCCCTAAAACCCTCTGGTAAGAAAAGATAGGCACAAGGCTAGAGGACTACCTCTACACTTAGACCCTTGTTGAGAAGTCCTATTATCCTGATACACTACACCCAATATGCTAGACCTCAAGTGTCTCATTTGTCGGTGCTTCATCTATAAAGAGTCCCACCTCCCTCCTATACCTTAACCTCACAATTGGACATCCCTCCGGTGGTTAAGACTTCTCCTCTTCTCGTTCTAAGGTTTCATTATTCCTCAAACGTTGCCTTAGGTATTAGAGGGAGAGCTCCAAAATAACCTCTACCACCTAGTTTGCTATGTGATCTTCATGCAAATGTTGTTTAGGTAGATCCTAGGTCCATTGGCCCATTGAACAATTTAAGCTTACTTAAAAACTTTACTGGTAAAGATTTAGGAACAATAAGACTAAATCAGTTTTTAAAGTTTGAAAAAATTATAAACTAAACCATATAATTAGGTTTGATTTTTTTTTCAAATGAACCGTAACATTAAGCCTTATCAAATCAAGTCATGTCCACTCCTAGTATTATATAAAACTTATGTTGCATGCAGTTCATTATAAATATGCTCAATAGATTGATTACTCATTAGGCTTCATAATTTACCCATTTAGGACTTGTTTCAAAATGTTTTAGATAATTAAAAGCTTATACATAAGGAGAGAGATAATGTAGGATTTCCAAACCTTGTAAACCTTAATTAGCCTACAAGGATCTAAGGCAAACTTTGTACATCCTAATTGTGGATGTATTTAGTCTACCCTACATCCTTATAAAAACACACACACATACACATATCTAGATTAGTTATTGCATAAATGCACATGATTGTTAAAATTACGAGACAAAAGTACGTTTTTACTAGTTTATGATTTTAAAGTTTTTTTCTTAATTAAAATAGATGTAAAATTGCTTATGTATAGACTTTTGATAAAATTATAAACTTTGATATACAATTTTATGAGCTTACGATTTTACTGATTTTGTACTATTCTATACATTTAAATAAACAGTAAAATCACAATTTTGATAACTATGTAAATGCATACATGATCTTGTAGATGTGAATAGTGATAGCATACTATTTTTAGGGCTCATCAAATATTTATACATAGTATTTTCTAGAACTAGATATAACGGTTAATAATGACAACAAAAAGTCTAGGAGATTCTTAAAATACAAGTACTTAAGAAGATTTATTCCTCCCCACATACACACTCCTCTCGAAACCGGTAAAATCATGTCTTTTAATGTATTAGCTATATGGTGATTTATTTATAGGAAAAGAAAATTTAGAGCACTACCTACCTTATGTATAGTACTGATTATATTCGAACACATGATAATATGGGTGGTTGAATTGATAGATTGAAAGAAGATCATAATTGATAGATTAGTTATTAAATTAAGTTTTTAGAGATTTTAAATAGTAAAGTATCTATTAAGATTTCGATTCTTTTGTTTACTAGGCTTAATCTCACAGCATTACAATTAGGGTTAGTAATTTGGCATTTAACTTACTAATTCAAACGCGATACGGTGATCATAAATTAGTTCATGTAAACAAAACTTGAAATGATTAATAAACAGATTGCACCTATTCGAGCCCTTTTATAAATGTGCCCTAGTTGGGTTTAGCATCCATACCCGTAAAAAAACATGTTTAATAAACAAGACCTTACAAAACATCTTGTTGTGTCCTGCAAACCCACTTAAGATTAAAATTTATAATGTTTATAGTTATTTTTCAACTCTACCATTCCTTGCTCTACTCTCTCTCCCTTCCTCTCTCTCTCTCTCTCTCTCTGATACACATTTTTGTCATCTACAACTATCACTTCACTATCGATCTCTCTACTAGTCATCATTCTCTCTTTAATTATCATCGTTGTCTATTTTAACATTAGTTTTGTAAAAGTAACATTCTTAATCTTTACTTTATTTCTATTTTCTAAGATCTACCATTATTTTTATAAGAAGAGAATCGTAGCTGATAGGAATGATGGACCAATCATATGCTCCTAAACTCGAAGACTTTCCTATATGGTTTGTTAACCTATCTCAGGGGAATTGAACATAAAAGAGCAACGCATTCCCCAATTCGACCTGCGAAGTTACTTTGCTCTCTACCTCATCCAAGAAGCAATCAAAACAATCGATCTGTATGCCAAGCTGACCTCTCCACAATACATCTGTCCAAGGTTACGTATCGAATCAGTATATTGTCAACTTGATACATGTCGAGGTCGAGTTGACACATATCCGGAGTCGACCAACTGAGGCCGACCCGACAATGAGCTACCTTCTGAACTAACCCTTTCCTAGTCTTAAACATTATAATTGCCAAGCTGTCGAATTGCCGACTCTGACTTGATTTGTTCAAAATCTGCTTTGCTTGGCTAGCAGTGTCATTAGGATCACAAAATGGACGACTGATACGCGGCTTGATTTTCTTGACATCCATACTATCATTTTTCTGTCATCGAATATTCCTTGGCTTATTTACAACTTTACCCTTGTAAATTATTCATTTTTCCTTCACTAATAGGGATTTTTTTTTATAATTTATACTAATCTAAGACTTACCTAATTGAGTCATATAAATAATTATATATTATAATAGCTACAATGGTGGATATATACATCTTTGAATATTTAGACATACTTTCGTGAGTTAAGTGTCTTCTATTTGGTCTTGATTACTTTTATTTAGTCCATTAAGCGTAGATTAGTAGCAAGTGGCCTCTAACTACACTTATGCAAAATATCAAGTACAAGCTAAGCTCATGTGAGGCATTGGTGTGTTATATCCATCGTCGGTGTACGAAGACCCCTACTTAATCTTTAACTATCATTTATGCTTTGGACTGTCTTAAGGTTGGAACTCATCGCCTTAGTTCGTGCAATACCATGCATCGTGTGCTCATCCATGTTGGGACGTATCATCTTTGTGTCAAAGCTTGGCTACATTCGAAGCTAGTTTCTGTTACTTTGTTCTCTAACTGATTTGTTACTGCCTTCGTGAGTGTTAGAAGTTTTGTTGTTGTCATAGGAGTTTTCTAGGTTAGTAGAGTTAAAGAAATTCCATGCTTTATTTTCTCTTGTTTCTTGTACGTGAAATAAAGTATAAGTGTTTGCTTGTCTATCATGTATAGTTAACGTAGTGGTAGGAGTGTTAGGTATTTGTTTTCTTGTTGTTATTTGTAGAGAGAACATTGAGTGGTATTTTTAACAGTTAATCTTATGAGATAGTTGATAATTTCCGATTCTAGTATTCAAGGAACTTTGGGTAATCAAGAGGGTAGTGCTCAGAATGACTAAGGTCAGCAAGGAAGCTTCAAACCTAATAAATGGGTGACTAACTGAACAGATTCACCGACCCTGTTATTAGTTTGGTGACTATCATAAATGAAGATAAAAAGCAAGGTAGAAATGATCCATATGGAGGATGTAAATAACCCAAGGAAGGCAACAGTCAGTTTGGTCGAGCTAATGTCCTAGCTCGACCACACCGAGTTAAGGGAGTGCATAGGGTTGCTAGACATAGACTAGCACTCGATGAAATTGAAGAGGCCGAAAAGGAAGAAGGTGATGAAGTGGATGAATAATATGAACTAGAAGATAGGAATGTTTGTGCTCTTAGAGTTGATGGGTTAATGATGCATATTCTAATCTTTTTTGAGAGTAGAGATGTCAGGGACTACTTAGATTGGGTAAATAAGGTTGAAAAGCAATTTAAATGCCATGAAGTATTAGATAATAAGAAGACTAAACTTACTGTGCTAAAGTTTACTAGTTATGCAATCCTATGGTAGAAGAACATGCAAGTTACATAAAGAAGAGAAGGAGAACGTGAAATTAGGAATTTAGATGAGATGAAAAGAGTCATGAGGAGGAGATTTGTTTCGAGCTACTATTTGCAGGATGCCTTTGAAAAGGTTACAAGAGTTGAGGCAAGGAGAATCGAGTGTTGATGCATATGTAAAGGAATTTTAAATGCTAATGATCCAATGTAAAGTCGTTGAGCCTGAAAACTGTCTTAATTCATTAGTGGGTTAAAATACGAGATTGGAAATATTCTGAAAACCATAGATATTGGATTACTTGATGACACTATTCGAGTTACCTAGAGGATCAAGAGGCGCCAAATAGGAAGATTTCAACCCCCTATTAATCGACCCAATAATAGCCAATTTGTTCCAAGTAGATCTATGTGATCGGAAACAAGTAAGGTTGCTAAGACTTGATTTGTTCAAATTACCTAAGTAAAGGAGAAGGAGATCTAGAGGAAGTTTGAGAAAGGTCAAAGCTTAGGAAGCACTTGATTTCACTAAGGTCAAAACCATGGTGATTTAAAGTGAAGTGTCGACCATTGAGATAGATAGTATTGATGAGGAAGTGGAAGAGCTGAAGGAGATTGGGCAAACTAAACTATCAAAGGAGGAGGAAGTCATCTATAGTGAGGAAGGTGACTTTATGCTTGCTAACTTGATATTGAAAGGAGCAATGAGTATAAGTCTTATGCTCGAGGATGAACAACGAGAGAATTTGTTCCACATTGGATGTAAGGTGAATAAGTCGTTGTGTGCCTTGATTGTTGACAATAGCTACATTAATGCAACCTCCACTTTTGTGGTCTAGCAATTAAAGTTACTGATTAAGCCCTACCATAAACATTATAAACTACATTGACTCAATGATAAGGGAGCCTTGCAAGTAAATAAGCAAGTGACTGTGTTTATCTGTATTAGAAACTATTGAGATAAAGTGTTTTGTGATGTGTTGCCTATGAGTGAATAAGTCCCATATTCTACTTGGACAATCGTGGATTTTTGACCGAACCGTGATATATGATTGAAGGAAGAATACATGTTCCTTAGAGCACGAAGGCATGAAAGTGAAGTTAAGCCCTATGATTGCCGAGCAAGTTAAAATCATACAAACCTAATTGAGCTAAATCCTAAAGAACGAGACTTTGATGATGACTCGTATTGAGTGAAAGAGAGAGATGAAGCTCGAAAAGTCAACCTATCTATTAGTTAGAAGGTTACTGGAGATAACAAGATTTAAGGAGGGGATGTTGCCTACCAAGGTGAAAACCTTTTTAGATGAATTTGCTTATTTATTCCCAGATGAGTTATTGGAAGGTCTACCTCCCATTTGAGGTGTTGAACATGCAATTGACTTGCAACCAGAAGTCGCACTACCAAATAAACCTGCTTATAGGTTAAATCTTGAATAGGCTATCGAGTTGTAAAGACAAGTAGATGAGTTGATGAAGAAAGGGTATGTACGAAAATCCCTTAACCCCTATGGTATGCCAGCTTTGTTAGTATCAAAGAAAGATGGGTCATGGAGAATGTGTCTGAATAGTTGAGTAATCAATCGCATTACTATTAAGTACAAGTATCCTATACCAAGGCTTGATGATATGTTGGACAAGTTGAATAGAGTAAGAATATCCTCTAAGATTAACTTCAAATCTGGATATCATCAAATCCAAATGAGGGAAGGTAATGAGTAGAAGACCACATTTAAGAATACGATATGCCTTTTCTTGAATGCATCAAACTCAAGAATGCGATTGAGGATGCAATTCAACGTAGGCATTTGCGAAAGTTCTTAACGCATGATGTCAAGAATATTGAGAGACCATCTCAAAGAAAACGTGAGGAATAAGAGAATGATACTCGACCAGTTGTTGCTAGGAGAGATGTAAGAGATGCGAATTTCAGCAGAGCACCTAATGGAGTGATTAATACTATTATCGACGAACATACTATTGGCCAGTCAAGCTTGAATATGCCAAAAATTACGTTTGCAACATCCAAGATAAAAAGGTCAAAACCGACAACACAATCTCTTTATAAGAGGAAGACTATGAGGGCATTCAGAGGTCGTATGATGATGTATTCATTCTCAATGCAAAAGTCGCTAACTTCAAAGTCAATAAAATTCTTGTTGATATAGGAAGTTCGAAAAATATCATTATTTAACATGCTTTCAACCAGATGAGACCTAAGATCAAAGCATAGCTAAGATCTTGTAAATATGATTTGTATGTCTTCAACAATCAACCTGTCCAAGTAGCTGGAGTAATTTTTTTGTCAATACAGATCGACGATGACAAGCATGTCGCAGAGGATAAAGTGGACTTCCTCGTCGTTAATGTTGGTCTCCATAAAACATGATCATAGGACGACTACGCCAACACTTATTTGATATCTTCCCTTCAACTGCACATCTCAAAGCCAAATTCCTTACTTCTACGGGAGTCGGCATGTACAAAGCAAACTAGCAATTGGCAAGGTCTTTGTACATGAGAGTCTAGAGACGAGAAGAGGTATTTCAAGTAAAAAACTACTTGGAAGGCAAGTCAATCAACATAGAAAGTGCTAAGAATGATACTGAGGAAATCCCTTTAGAAGATGACCTTGAGCAAAATAACCAAGATAAGGAAACCCTCGTCGATGGATATTCAGCGAAATTTGATCAACTTCTTGCGAGTCAATGCTGATGTGTTCACATGGTTTCCTTCGGATATGCCGTGTATCCCGAGAGACGTTATAGTACATAAGCTCCAGATTTATCAAAGCACCAAGGTAATCTAGCAAAAGAAACGATATTTTTCACCCGAGAGACAAGTGGCCATAGAAGAAGAACACCAAAAGCTATTGAATGCAGGATTCATTTGAAAAGATCCTTATTCGACCTAGTTGGCCAATTATATGCTAGTTAAGAAATCTAATGGCAGGTGAATATGCATAGACTTCACGAATCTCATTAAGGCATATCCTAAGGATAGTTTCCTACTGCCTAAAATCGATCAAATAGTAGATTCAACCGCTAGACACGCATTATTTTCTTTTATAGATGCTTTCTTGGGTTATATCCAAATCAAGATGAATAAGGATGACAAAGTCCACATGTCATTTGTTACTAATTTTGGAATGTATTGTTACACAATGTGACCTTTGGGTTAAAAAATGCCAGTACAACCTACTAAAGACTTGTTATCTAGATGTTTATACCTTAAATCCACAAAAACATCGAAATATATGTCGAAGACATGATTGTGAAGAACGTGAAAGAGAATTGGCATCTTGCCAATCTTAAGGAAATATAACATGAAGCTTAACCCATAGAAGTGTGTCTTTGGTGCAATTTCAGGAAAATTTTTAGGATACATGGTCACTCGGCGTGACATTAAGGTCAACCTGAGAAAGATTGAGACAATAATAAACATGAAATTTCCCCATATGGTCAAGGAAGTGTGGGAACTCACCAGGAGAATAGCTACCATCAATAGGTTTGTGTTGAGAAGCGCCAATAGGTGTGCAGAATTCTTTAATTTTTTAAAATCTTAAAGAATATAAAAGAATTCAAATGGTGCAACGATTGCGAAAAAGCCTTCAATGATCTTAAAGAATTCCTTGCATCACCCCTAATACTCTCGACATCCATCTTCGGAGAGAATTTATATTTGTACTTATTGTTCAGCTACCAAGCTCTTTCTTCTATATTGATTCGAATTGACGGCAAAGAGTATTGACCCGTTTATTACGTAAGTCATGTTTTGCAAGAGTCAAAACTTTAGTACATAAAAATTGAGAAATTTGTTTTAGTAGTAATTGTCTCGGCAAGAAAGTTGAAATCGTATTTTAAGGCTCACTAGATCATATTGCTTACTGATCAGCCATTGCAGTAAACATTGCAATGACCTAACTCTTTCGGGAGGATAATAAAATATGTCCTACAGCTAAGTGCCTATGGTGTACAATACAAGCCTAAAACAGCACTGAAAGCTCAAGTGTTGGCAAATTTTGTGGTCGAGTTCACTAGTAAAGAAGATATTGTGGAGGTTATCGAGAACCTATTTAGTACCTTTATGTGGACGGTTTTTCAACGAAAGAGGGAAGTGGTACAAGCTTTTTTATTTAAGGTATCTACAATGTCAAAGTTAATTATACTTTAAAATTCAAACTCCCAGCCAGCAACAATGAAGCAAAGATTGAAGCTTTGATTGTCGAACTGAAACTAACAAAAGAGATTGTCACCGAGAAACTTGAAGTGTTCTTTGATTCACAATCGATGGTAAATCAAGTCACGGGAAGTTATGCGACAAGAGAAGAAGAAATGAGCAAGTACCTATTGATGGTATGAACATTCGCAAAAAAATTTCAATCTTTTTCAATCCATAAGGTTCCAAGAAGTAAGAATATTGCTACCGATAAGTTATCAAAATTGGCTAATGTGGCATTCTCTGACTTGAGTGACAAACTTTTTATCAAATTTCTTCTATAGAAAAGATTATCTAATCTTTCATAAAGCGATAAATTAACTCTTTATCCAAAAGAAAAATCTTAGATGGATCTTCTAGTAGATTATTTGAGAGACGATACTCTCTTTAATGACAAGAAAGGAGAAGATTAGTTTACCAAGCTACGAATTACACACTGATTGATAGTCAACTGTATAAACACGGCATATCACAACCTTATGTTCAATACCTCCCTCTAAGACATGCTTATAAGGTGTTATCTGAACTGCATGGTAGCATATGCAATAACTACATAAAAAGACAAAAATTATATGTCCGTGCTCTACAACTCGACTACTATTGGACAACCATAATAGAGGACGCAAGGATAGCTATTCGACATTGTCTACAATATTAAAAGCATGAAACGTCGAGTCATGTACCTGCAACTAAATTATACAGTCTATCCAATCCTTGACCTTTAACCTAATGGAGGTTAGATATTCTCAGACCTTTTTCAAAATCTACTGTCCAGCAACAATTTGTCATTGTTGCCATGGATTATTTTACCAAATGGGTAGAGGCTGAGGCGATGGCGAAGATCACTGAGTAGAAAATAAAAGCATTTGTTTTCAATTCCATACTATCAAGATTTTGAGTGCCTTACATAATAATCACGGATAATGGCTTGTAGTTTGACAACAATAAGTTCCGAGCATTTTGCAAGAAGTATGACATTCGCTTGAACTATATGTCTGTAGTACACCCTTAAACAAATGAATAAGTTGAAGCCATGAATAAGATCATCTTGCATGGCCTTGGAAGAAGGTAGATCAAGTTAAAGGGAGATGGGCTAATGAATTGTCAAATGTCTTATGGGGGTACCAAACTACTGATAGAACTGCGATAGGAGAAACTCCCTTCAAGTTAGCATATGGTACAAAAGTAGTTTTGTTGATTGGGTATGGTTTATGAAATCTACAGATGTAAAATTTCGATGTGATGGTTAATTAAACTGGATTAGTAGCAAATTTGGACACCATTGATAAAATCAGAAATATTGCAAAAGTTAGGGTTGTGATATACCAGCATAGAGCGGCAAGATATTAGAATAAAAAAGTAAAGCATAAAGTTTTTCAACTTAGAAATCTAGTATACTGAAAGATGGAAGCAACTAGCGTACGAAAAAGTCAAGGAAAACTCAACGCAAATTGAAGGATTATGTTAGAGTCTGGCAAGTCGTTGGTAAAGGGGCCTATCAACTAGAAAGGTTAGATGGATCAATCATCTCTTAAGCATGGAATACCGAGAATTTGAAACTCTATTTCAATTGATGGCTTGGATGATGTTCATCTCTATTTGTAAGGTGATAGTTACTTACTTGTAAGATGACAATCTATTTGTTTACGAGAATTATATTTGAAGTTATATTTTGTTCTTTTTTATCTATTCATGATTGCCGAGTTAGTAAGTTTAAATTGTATGGTGAACAAACTGACGTAAGTTCTAGCCTATCGCAATTAACAAACTTTAGAAATTAATTCTACAATAAAGTAATAGGTTAGTCTACGTCTCAAATGGCTAATGAACAATGTATGTAAAGACGCATGAATTGGGCATGTGAAATAAAACATACTGAGAAATACTTAGCATATGAAATAAAACATGCCAAGGAATAAGATTGCATGAAATAAAACACACATATCAGTAGATAAATATACATACTAAGAAAACATGTTGCATAATAAAACGTATTGAAAATACAAAATTATATGAAAGGTACTTTTCATTCCTTAATGTAATATTGCACATATTTGACCTATTTTTAGAACTCAAAGTATAAGGAATGAAAGTACAAAGATAATCCTATGGTCTATTCTTGGAGTAAACGGAAGCAATTATAATACCTTAAATTTTGAGCTCATACGATTACCCTAAGAGCTGACCCCTAAATTTAGGGCACCGGGCTAAGATATTAAATTAATTTCAAACTTCACAATAAGGTTAGAAAAGTTAAATGAAGTTATTCAAGTAAAGTCAATTTCTTAAAATAAGCTATATAAAAATATTAATTTAAGAAAACGTCAATTTATCACTAAAGTCAATAAATATAAAAAACGTGAAATTCAAATATTTAGATATAACGGGATATTAGAGATAAGTTATTTAACTTATAAAAATAATAAATGAACTTAAATTATACATGTATTAACATAGAACATGCATTATTTGTATTAAATACACATTTATAATAAGAAATTATTATTTAAATAAGGTAAATTAATATAAAAAATTGAAAAATTAATAAAAAATGCAAGGATGAATCATCATACTTATGTGGCAACTTATGACTAATTTGGATGATGAGTCAAAAGCAACGGAATGAGGAAATAACACCTCATGCATTGAAAATAAAAATAAATAAATAACATGTGTAAGCCATATGTCCAATTTTTATAAATTCTTATCCATTTGGAAAATATAAATAGGACTTGTAAACTTCAAAAATAACATTTTGTAAGTTTGAAAATATAATAAAAACACTTTAGAAATATTTTAAACAAATTAGAAAAAAATAAGAAAATTTAAGCAAAAATAAGGTATAGAATCTGATTAAGCCAGTTCAATAGACTATTAATATCTAGTTGTGGTGGCTATTTAGGGTCAAGGAAAGCTCTACCAAAGGAGATGTTTTGATAAGGTTGGGTAGCCGAAGGCAGTCTGTTCAGGTAAACTAAATTTCGGGTCGAAACTTTATAATTTTTCTAAAAATAGCAAATTATATTATTTAATTGTGAAACTTAGTATTTTTGAGTTATTTTATGTGTAGAATAATGTAATAATTTTATTTTAGTGAAATAATTGTTTGAAATATAAGGTCCTTAAGAAATGATTTTGTTTAAACGAATATTAAATTAAATTTTAGAAATAGTAAATAATGTCCTTTCAAGTTGAAAATTTATATGTGACATACTCAATATATGTATTTAATTGCAGTAACAAAAATTTTTTTAAATAATTATTTTTACTATTTATTGTAATTATTTTGGATAAAACTGACAATTTCATTGTTTTAGTGAATTAATCAGTTTTTAACAAAATCAAAATGTGAGCCCTATGTATTATGATTTATGGATGTTCATAATGATGTTTGGGACACTTGAATTTTATCTTGTAATTAATACTCATAATGATGAGTATTAGAAGTGACCCGACAAAACACATGAAGATTAACTATTGTCATTACCTTCTTCATTTCTCTACCGGTTTCATCCAAAACAGTCAAAATGTGATTGCTTATATAAAAAAGAAAAGAGCATCAGCAACTAAACAAATTCAATAGTTAAAAGGATGGTTATGAATACTCATATCAACTGACTTGGCTACGATATGGGCTTTATTGTAATTACCTACCCTATTGACGTCCTTCTTAGCAATCTCTTTGTCCTTTAGAAGAATAATTCTCTCCATTAAGGTTAAAGATTTTGTTCTATCTCCCAAGGTTGAGTTGTTATGTGAGATGGTATGGCTCTAACACAGGACTAAGTACTCGCCAACCTCTTTGTTGAGGACAAATTTGGCACTGCTGATGCCAATAACTTTTCTACACATTACCTCTTTCATCCTCTCGTCTAAATCTTTGGACCTTTTGGCAAATGGTTGGCCAATAAGTTCTCCCCAATCTTTTATTAGCATTAGGCACCGCTTCTACCATCAACGACGACTCTTTGACGACAGTAATATTTTTGACCTCATTGCAGGGTTAAGTCTCTTGATCACCCTTTCTTCGCTTAGCAGCAAGTTGAATATTCTCGATCGAAAGCTCTCTAGAATGAGTGACCTCGACTGGTACAATCTTTTCACCTACCTTCCGCTTCTCGATCGGTTGGGAGACTTTCTTCTATACTGCCACCTCTTTTGCCGTAACCTCCTTTCAGCAAACATATTAATATTAACGTAAGGGAAAAGAATGAACTCACATTCTCCGTGTTGAACAGTACTCGAAGGCAACAATTCTCCCCCCAAGTCATGAGAACAGCTTTCCTCTTATAGCTATACTTGGCACGATGGTGACTCATTAGCTTACATTCCTTTTCAGAAAAGATCGGCTCTTCGCTTTCATAACACCTAATAACTCTCTCGACATCCTAGAAAACATTTTGTTCCTCCTCTTTTCTTGAATTTTCTTTGCCACTCTATTGTCATTTAACATCAGCTCTATATTTTTTATGCGGATTGATTTAGTCTATTGAGTCTAGAAATCTAACTCCTCATCCGACACTATTGATATGAATTTATTGTACTACTTATGGATCATGGACTTCAACCCATCCATGAACTTATGCCTATTCCTCATAGCGGTAAAGTACCAACTGTTAGGTTGCCTCCTAATTGCAAAGAAATACCAAAATAATTGAGGTATAGCCTTGACTTTGACTTCTTTATAAATTCTCTTGAAAACCGCCAAAAACTGATATGTATTTGGTGAGAACATACTCAGCGCGACTCGAAAATAGTTGAAGAAGCCCTTTACAAACGGTGAGAAAGGAAAGCACAACCTAAAATCTAAATATTACAAGTTTATGTGGAATTTGTGCTCTCTTGAGAAATATACCCTTTCCTCCTCTCTTAGCTTCATAAGATTACACAATCTGGGAAGGTCTTGCAAGTACTGGTTATATTTCATGACAATGACCCTATTGGCAATACTAGCAGTTCCACCTAGAGAGTCATAGAAGTAAACTGTATTATTGTATAGATATTTTGCTCGGGATCTCCCTTCTTTGTCTTTGGTATTATTAAATACTGCGAGAACGTTAATTCGAGTGAGTTTATTCTACCTCTCCTTAATACTATCGACCGAGCTACTAGAAAAACATGTCACCTCACTCCTCTTTTGGGGGGGGAGAAGTAGCTTTAGACTCGATTACTTTTGAATCTAAAAGGATAAGTCAATGAATTACATTACAAACCATACTTGAATGGTTATAAAGAATGATGTCACAAAAGTTTAAGAATTTGAGAGTGAAGATGAGAAAGTGAAAGAAAGTTTGAAGATACAATTGGAGAAATTTACATTTGATTTCGAACAATCCTTTAAATATGGACAGTTCACCTTCGTAACTATAAATATGAATGTTGTTGGTGTGTTTTGGTAATTGGAAATATCTTGTAAGGAAAAGAAAGTCACTTGGTACTGGAGCCAGTCCGAAGTCAGTAAGTAGGAATAAGGAAAGCAAAGTAAGTGATCAAGAGTAATAAGATGTTTCTTATAGTGTTTTCTTTCTATATTTATAAGCGACTATCGTATCTAAAGTAGTAGTTATTGGAATAACCGTTGGAACATGTGGAAGCTTCGTAATTAGACACATTTCTTGAAATATAGGTAAAGCAAACAGTTATGTAACATTATCATACTTGTGATAACTGTTCATGCCATGAACTTGAATTCAGTTTAGGAGCGAATCTATGTTACTCAGCAAGATGTCGAGAGTATATATTACCCAGCCTGTCGGCAGCCGAATGGACAAGTAAGTGAAGTTATATCAATGCTTGTCAAACCGAGTAGATGAAAAATGACTATCAACATTTGCTCTCCAACTCTTGTGTTCGAGAATTCAATAAAGGGAGTAATATATAATACATTAAAGGCTAAGTAAAGAGCAATTCCTTAGATACCTAGTGAGGTGGGAAGCAAGAAGGATCACATTCCAATCGAAAAATTGCAATTTTCAATTTCTCGCCTGTCCAAAACACCAAAAAGTAGGAGACATGACACTTGTCACGTAAATCATCATTACACTGTAGGCCTAATAATTGTTAGAGACTTAACAATCATCAAATTTTTGTAACAAAACACGTGTCAACAATCTACGCCATTCTTTAACCGGCGCATCATTATCGTTGGAAACACATTTGCAGTTACAAGGATGAATTGTCCATATTTAAAGGACTGCTAGAAATCAAATGTAGATTTCTCCAGTTGTATATTCAAGGAGGTTGGTGAGTACTTCGTCCCATGTTGGAACCACATCATCTCACATACTGACTCGGCCCTAGGAGATAGGACAAAATTATTAACCTTAATGGAAGGAATTATTCTTCTAAAAGACAAAAAGATTGTCAAGAAGAACATTGACAAGGTCGGTAGTTGCAATAAGGCCCATATTACAGCCAAGTTGTATGATATGAGTATCCATAACCATCCTTTTAACTGTTGAATTTGTTTAGTTGCTAACACTTTTTTTCCTTTTCAAATAAGTAACTACATTCTGGCGACTTTAGATGAAACCAACAGAGAGATGAAGAAGGTAATGACAATAGTTAGTCTTATTCCTTGGCATGTTTTATTTTACATACTAAGTATTTCTCGACATATTTTATTTTACACACCTAATTATTTCTTAGCATGTTTGATTTCACATACCTAATTCATGCATCTTTATAGACATTGTCCATTAGCTATTTGAGATATAAACTAGCCGTATTACTCGTTTGTGAAATTAATTTCTAAAGTTCATTAACCACGATAGGCTGGAACTTACGTCAGTTCGTTTACTATGCAATTTAAACTTACTAACTTGACAATCATGAATAGATGAAAAAGAGCAAAATATAACTTTAAATATAATTCTCATAAACAAATATGCTATCACCTTATAAGTAAGTAGTTATCGCCTTACAAATGGAGATGAACATCATCTAAGCCATCAATTGAAATAGAGTTTCAAATTCTTGGCATTCCATGCTCGAGGGATGATTGATTCATCTAACCTTTCTAGTTAATAGGTCCCCTCCCCAACGACTTCCTAAACCTTGATAAGATCCTCCCAAATTGAGCTGATTTTTCCTTAACTTTCTCATGCATCAGTTGCTTTCATCTTTCAACACACTAAATCTCCAAGTTGAAAAACCTTGTGCTTTATTTTTTTTTTATTGTAATACCTTGTCGCTCTATACTGGTATGCCACAACCCTAGCTCTTGTAGTATCTCTAATTTCATCAATGGTATCTAAATTTATTGTTAATCCAACTTAATTAACTATCACATCAAAATTTTGCATCCGTAGATTTGGTAGATCCAACTCAATTGATAAAACTGCTTCCATGCCTTATGCTAACCTAAAGGGAGTTTCTCTATCGTAGTTCTGTGGGTAGTTCAGTACCCCTATAAGACATTCAACGGTTCATCAACCCATCTCCCTTTAACTTGATCTACCTTTCTCCTTAGGTTGTGTAAGACGATCTTGTTCACAGCTTTAACTTATCCATTCGTTTGAGGGTGTGCTATGGACATATAGTTCAAGCAAATGTCATACTTCTCACAAAATGTTCGAAACTTGTTATCAAATTGTGACCCACTATTCATGATTGCCATGTAAAGAACTTTGAGTCTTACTATTATGGAATTGAAAACAAACGCTTCCATTTTTTGCTCGATGATCTTCACCACCACCTTGGCCTCTACCCATTTGATAAAGTAATCTACAACAATAATGACAAATTATCACTAGGCAGTAGATTTTGGAAAAAGGTCCAAAAATGTCTAACCTTTACTAGGCAAAAGGCAATGACTGCATAGATTGCACAATTCAATTATAGGCATATGACTCGGCGTCTTGTACTTCTGGCATTGTAGACATTGCCGAACAATCATCTTTGTGTCATCTTTCATGGTTGGCCAATAGTAGCTGAGTCATAGAGCATGAACATACAATGTTTGTCTTTTTACGTAGTTACTACATATGCCACCATGCAGTTCGGATAACACCTTACAAGCATCTCTTAAAGGAAGGCATTGAAGATAAGGTTATGATATGCCGCATTTATATAGCTGACCATCAATTAGTGTGTAATTTGCGGCTTGGTAAACCAATCTTTTTACTCTTTTCTTATCATTAGGGAAAGTACTGTCTCTCAAATAATCTACTAGGGGATTCGTCTAAGATTCTTTTTTTGGGCAATGAGCTAATTCATAACTCTATGAAAGAGTAAATAAACTTTTCTACAGAAAAAATTCGGCAAAAAGTTTTTCCCTCAAGTTAGGAAATGCCATATTGGCCAATTTTGATAACTTATCGGTAGCAATATTCTTACTTCTTGGAACCTTATGGATCGAAAAAAATTGAAATTCTTCCACAAGCATTTATACCATCAATAGGTACTTACTCATTTCTTCTTTCCTTATCGCATAACTTCTTGTGGCCTAATTTACCACCAATTGAGAATCAGAGAACACTTCAAGTTTCTCAGCACCAATCTCTTTTGCTAGTTTTAGTTCGGCAATCAAAGCTTCAAACTTTGCTTCATTGTTGCTAGTCGGAAATTTGAATTTTAAAGAATAATTAACTTTAACATTATGGGGACCTTAAAGAATAAGGTCTGTACCACTTCCCTCTCTCGTTGAAAAATCACCATCATAAAGATAGTAAATAGGTTTCTTGGTAACCTCCATACTATCTTTCTCACCAGTGAACTCAGCTATAAAATTTGCCAATACTTGAGCTTTCAGTACCATTCTAGGCTTGTACTGTATGTCATAGAGCTAAGTGCTTATATTGGTATCAAAGCCAAGGAGAGGGTATATAGTTGTGTAAGTGAGTTTGTATTTTCTTAGTGAGACGATTTTTTATATTTATTAATCACTTGGGACAAATCCTTTGTGGAAAAATCTTAGTATTTTGATAAGCCTATAGAGGCATGGCATAAATCCCGATTTTGAGTTAAGGGTTACAAAGGGTCATAAATCGGAAATCACAATATTGGATTTAATCTAGTCTTGTGAATTAGATTTATAAGATTAGATAAATTAGTCTTTTTTGAAAATATGAATTTACTTAGAAGAACTATATCCTCTTCTAGTTTTGCTCCATTTGAGCAATCAAAAGAATCTATGTCAAATAATAGAAATGGAATATATTTGAAATATTTTGATAAAATAATAGATGAATGGAAAATACCAAAAACTTCTTATGATCAAATATACCAAATGGAAAATTTTTGGAAAAAATGATTATGTAATAGCTACTAAAGAAAAAGATATCCCTATTTCAGATGGTTTAACAACAATAAAACTTTTGAACGATGATTTAATAAGAAAATATGCATGCATCTAGGTCTAGTCTAAGTTCTGTCTTCATGGTCCTTAAAGATGTTAGGGAATTAGTATATGAAAGGTCAATTCATGCAACAATGGAAATTAGTCTTAGTAGTGGACCAATCCAATTTGAATGTTATCTGAATATCACTCTTACTCTTAGAGACAAAACAATAATAAGTTTTTTAATCCTTCAAATTAAAATCGATAATTACCACATGGTAGAAGGATCAATACCAATGGTTGTAATATATAAAATTTATTTTAAATTAATGAAAACTGCTTTTGGCTCTAAGGCATACAAAATAAATAAAAAAGGCTAAACTCTTCTTATTCAAACAGACCTAACCAAAGTCAATATTTCTGTCCCTAAAATAATTAAATGGTTTCAGGTTAATTTACCTAAGCATTGGGAAGTAGAAAATCCACTTCCAAAACAACCAATATACAATACTGAACCATCAAATGTGGTTTAACATTCAGATAGTAAAGTCACCATCCAATTTAACAAAAGATCTTTTGATCAACCGATGAGACCCTTAGAAATAAGATCGATGTTATCTTCCTTTAGGAGATTAGTAGACCTTCCAAACCCTCCACTAATAATCTATACACCCTTTCATACTCAATCTAATATTCAACCAAATGACCAGTCAAATAGACAACCAAATATTTAAGATAATCCATCCATTTCTAAAATTGTCCATAATAGGTCAGGGAAAACTCAACCAGTGTACCAATCATCGAATGAACCAAAATATGGAGAACCTTCACTTTCAGAAATAGGTGACCCAGAACTTAATATTCTAGAAAAACCTTTCGAGCCAGATAAGATTCTCTTGAATAAGGAGTTTAATTCACCTAAAAATGCAAAAATTAGAAAATGGTACTTTGTAACATTTAATAATGTTAAAATACAAATAAAAGATGAATATTATAATTTCATGAATGAAATTGGTGCTCAGATATATTTCTTCGAATGATTTGAAGAATATTATCTAAAATCTAAAAAAATAAATGTGATAAATGAATGTTTTAAATGGAAACTAAGTGATGAGAAAATAATAGAATATAATTATCCGCCACTTAACAATATAAAAACTACTCATAAAAATACTGAAATAACCCTTACTCCTTTCAAAAATGCAATAGATGAAGAAGGCTTAAGAATAAAGAAAATAATAAATCAAAATAATTTTACTAACTAACACTTACATACAATAGAAAAACAATTAAATAAGATGAAAGGCACAATCAATAGTGAGATAAATAAAATTAGTGAGAAAACCTTAAATAATAAAACCAATAAAAATACACTTTTATTTAAACCATTTGAAATACTCAAAAATCTAAGCGGTGAATTTTTAAAAGCCTTAGATGATAGGAAAATAATGCTAAAAAATAAAATAATAAAAGAAGAAACTTCATCTTCAAAACCAATCAATTTTTTTTATATGGATACACCAATTTTAATCAAGAAGGGTATTGTCATCAATAATATATCTTCAGAAAAAATCAATACTTTAGATGAAACAGATAATGAATTAATTAATAAAAAAATATCCAATATTTCTCTAAAAGATTAAAATATTAACGAATCAAATGATAAAATTAATAAAATTAATTGAAAAGAACCTAAAAAATTGTATTATCAGAGAGCAATACCTCTTGATATACTGATTGAAGAAAAGAATGATAATTATCAAAATAAAAATTTTGTAGGATCCACATATAACTAGAATATTGATGGATATTCAGAACAAAAAATTTATAAATGTCCTTAATTATATGATAATGTTTTCAAATACTAATAAAACTATTCCAAATGTTACTAATTATCAAGTAGCACTTCTTTTAATTTCCAATTTCACTGGACAATTAAAAGGATGGTGGGATAACTATCTCTTGAAAAACAAATAATCAATATTCTCACTTCATGTAAAGTTGATGAAAATGGTAAAAGAATATTAGATGAAAATGATGAATCAATTCATGACATGGTTAATACTTTAATATTCTCAATAAATCAACATTTCATAGGAGACCCCTCACATATTAGGGATAAAACCTTAAATCTGTTGTTCAATATGAAGTGTAAATCCTTAAGAGAATTTAGACAATATAAAGATATTTTCTTTTAGAAAGTTTTCCTTAGGAATAATTGTAATCAGCCCTTTTGAAAGGAAAAACTTTTAGCTAGTTTACCAAAATTAATAGGTGAACAAATTAGAAAGAAGCTCGAGATGAAAACGATGGTGAAATTCTGTATGATAAACTATCATATGGAGAATTAGTATCATATATTAATAAAATTAGAATCAATTTATATACCATAATAAAATTGCAAAAACAATTAAAGAACGAACAGTACTTAAAACATTAAAGCCTTGGTGATTTTTATATCCAATATGATCCCTCTTTTGTCAATAAAAAATTAAAAAGGAATAAAAAATCTTCTTATACTTTTTTAAAATATTCTCAATGTTCGTTTTAAAAACCTCAAAGAAACTTCAAAAGAAAATCCTTTAAAAAATTTGAAAATAAACATGAAAATAAAAAATATAAGAAAAAATCATATAAACAGTTAAGGTTTTATAAATTCAAACTTAATGATTTGAATCTGGATGAACAAACAATGGAAAATATCTTGCAAATATTTTGTGATAATGAATCTTCTTCATTAGAAAATAATTGTGATGATGAAATTCAAGTTAATGACATTAATTCCACCTCATCTTCATCATCTGAAGAAGAAAATAAAATTAATGTTTTAACAAATGAAAAAGAAGAAATTCTTCGCAATATTGACCAATTGTCAAAATATAATAAAAAACTTGATTTCATAAAAAAATGTTAATATACCCAATTTAACTCTTATGCTAAATTTACCTTATAATCTTAATGAAATCTTCGAAAGAGATAAAAGAAAACTGAAAAAATCAATAACTATTGATCATTTGCATAATGCAATCAATATCAAAAAACAAGAAATAAAAGATTTAAAATTAATGCAAATAAAATTTCAAAAGGACCTTTTTGAACTTAAGCAAAAAATAATAGTTCAAGAAAATCATCTTGAAATTTCAAATTCAAATGTTTTGCCAATATTTGATAATAATGATTATCTAATGCATCTTGCTCAAATAACAATAAGAAAATGGTTGATTAATATTTCAATCAAAATCAATAATGAATTCATTTTGGAAATAGCTGTATTATTTGATACTGGTGTAAATTTAAATTGCATTAGAGAAAGGTTAATTTCAACCAAATATTTTAAGAAAACTACCCAATCTCTAAATTCTGCATCTAATAGCAAATTACGCATCCATTATAAATTGTCTAATGCTGAAGTATTAAAAGATTATGCTTCATATAAAACTTCTTTCATACTTATTAAAAATTTAAATAAAAATGTTATTCTTGAAACTCCTTTTATAAATTAGATCCAACCATTTTTTGTTAATAAAGATGGAATTGAAACACAATATTTCAAAAAAAAAAATTGTATTCAATTTTATTACAAAACCACAAATCAAACACATAAATGAATTGAAAAACAATTCAATCTCTAAATTAAATTATTTAATTCAATGCAAAGAAAAGCATTTGAGGTATTTGAAAAATGATCTTGAGTTTAAAAGAATTGAAAATCAACTCAATAATGAAAATTTAAAAATGTAAATTTCTAATTTGGAATTAGAAATAAAAAATTAAATTTGCTCTACATTCCCAAATGCATTTTGGAATGGTAAGTCATACATAGTGGACTTACCATATGAAAATGATTTCGATGAAAACAATATTCCAATAAAAACCATACCATCCCAAATGAATAATGAAGTCTTGAACCATTGTAACGATGAAATAAATGATTTGCTTAATAAAAAATTGATCTAAAAAAGTAAATCTCCATAGAGTTGTTCTGTTTTTTATGTCAATAAAAATGCAGAAATAGAAAAAAGTATCCCAAGGTTAGTAATTAATTATAAACATTTTAATACTGCTCTTAAATAGATTGGGTATCCAATACCTAATAAAAGAGATTTACTAAATAAGTTAAATAATACCAAAATATTCTCAAAATTTGATATGAAATCTAGATTTTGGCAGATTCAGATTAAAGAAAGTAATAGATACAAAACTGCTTTTATAGTTCCTTTTGGTCAATATGAATTAAATATAATGCCATTTGAATAAAAAAATGCTCATTTTGAATTTTAAAGAATAATGAATGAAATTTTTAATAATTTCACCAATTTCATAATAATGTATATAGATGATGTTTTAATATTCTCATTTAATATAGACCAGCATTTTAAATATATAAAAATCTTGATTAATGTAGTTAAGAAAAATAGCTTAATAGTTTTACCTTCTAAAATTAATCTTTTCCAAACTAAAATTAGATTTTTAAGCTTCAATATCCACAATGAGATAATAATTTCTATTCAGAGATCCATAGAGTTTGTAGATAAATTTCCTAATGAAATCAAGGATAAAAATCAACTCCAAAGATTTTTAGGAAGTCTAAATTATGTTGTAGATTTTTTTCCAAATCTCAATATAATCTGTAAACCATTGCATCAAAGGTTAAAAAAGAATTTACTTCAATGGTCAATTAAACATATAAATGCTGTCAAATTAGTCAAGTAAAGAATTAAAGAAATTCTTTATTTACACATTGTAGACCCCTTTTTATCAAAAGTGGTAAAAACGGATGCTTCTGATTTAAGATTCAGAGAAATTCTAAAACAGAAATAAGACAATAAAGAATATGTTGTTCAATTTGTATCAAAAAATTAGAATGATTGTCAACGCAATGATTCTACAATTAAAAAGGAAATTTTAGCAATTGTTTTAACGATTTCCAAATTCTAAGGAGATTTGTTAAATAAAAAATTTATTTTACGTATTAATTGCAAAGTTGCTAAAAATGTTTTAATAAAAAATGTTCAAAATATTGTATCTAAATAAATATTTACCTAATGGTAATCAATTCTTTCTGTATTCAATTTCGAAATAGAGCATATTAATGAATTATCTAATTCTCTTCCTGATTTCCTTACTCGTGAATTCTTGTAGGGAGATACTTCCCAAAAAGGAGAAGGATAAAGGAAAAGAAAAAATTTCTTCAATCTCAAGTAAAGGGTTGACCAATATTAAATCCTGGTTACATATTTGTAAGTCATCTAACACTCCATTAATAATCAAAGAAAAATCCTCTTCTAAGACCTCAAAACCAATATCTTCAAATAATCGATCCATTTCCATTACTCAAAATAAAGCTCTTTCTCAATTAGTCGATATGGAAGTCACTCCAGGATTGCTGAAAGCAATTTCAATAGCTTTACAATTAAAAAATGAAATCCCAATGTTGCCTGGAATTCGTCAACAAATAGAAACTTAGAGGAAAAATTAGAATATTCAAGTTACTGAAGTAGCAACTTCAGTACCTTCTACAATGATACCTACAAGTCAAAGGTCCAGATTTTTCACAAAACCTATTTCCAAATATGTTTTCTCTATTGAAGAAAACTTGTTTGAAAAAAATCCTTTTGAATTTGCAAGGAAAATTTTTACAAAAGATTTTTATTATGTACTATATGATATTTACAAACTAATCCAATTTTATGAAAAAGTTTTGACTAAAACTGGTTTAATAAGATTCAAATATTTTGAAAATGAAGAAATGGTTAGCTATTCTATAGCCAGAATTTTGAGAGTAATCAATATGAAAGAATGGTAAACTTATCCAACAATCCTAATAAAGCTCAATATAGAACCCTTTTCTGTACAGTCAGGTTATCGAGCCAATTATAATTATTTTAATTATAAACAAGCTTGGTGGAATGTTTTCTATCAAATAAATCCAAAAAGATCACATACTTAGCTAATATTTTTTTATAATTGTTCTTTTAAAAACTTTCCTAACCGGTTTACACATTGGTGGGAACAATTTGGAGCAATCCTTAAAATCATTCATGAAAATGATAGGAATGCTTTTAGTACTTTCATAAAAGAATATAATCCAGCATCTTATGAGAAAAATTTCCAAAAAGAAATGCTAAATTTTATACATATTGGTATATCTTGGGTTATGGTATGGTGGTTAGATTACAAACTCGATCAAACCTCAAATACAACCAATTTGGTCAAAATGTAAAAAGTCAAATGGTGGGACAATTTCAAGATGTAGAATAAACTTGAAGAAAATTCAATTTTAAATTGGATCAAAAACAATTCCTCAATTGCACCATCCAAAGTTTCAACTCCACAATATCATAGTAGAGGATTTTTAATCTCTTCTCTATTTAGTGCAAGCTCTCTAGAACAAATGAAGCAGATTCTAGAAGTAGCATTGGCAAATATCAATGAATCAATCCAATGATCAAGTTCAGACTTAGAGTTAACATCTCATCACAGTGAGAATTCAAATGAAGATGATTGTTATAGGATAGACTTAAGTGATCCTTGAATATTGTAATTTTATTTTTCGATGTAATTCTGCACTATAAAATACAGTAAGAATACTGTATTTGTACACATATATCACAATGTACAATATTGTCATCAATAATGTTAGCATCTACCATCTGACATATAACTGTTCACCATAGTAAAATATCTCAATATTTTCACTATCTCTATAACACTTTATTGGCCATTATATCACTATTCACAATAATAATCGGTTGGTATTCTTAATTATAAAATCAGACCCTTTCCACCATTTGAAACAGGGTCGGATACACAACCTCTTTCTCCTTCTCTTTCTCTCATCCTCCTAGACTACCTTTCTCTCTTCTCTATCTTCTCTAATTCTTTCATCTCTTCTTTCTTTCACTTTTCTTTTCTTTCTCTTATACACATACAATACCTTCTCCTATTTCTAATCTTGCTTCCACTAATAAGTTTTCTTCCAATAATCAAATACTTTCCTTTCTGAAGCATATTGTTTGCTTCAATCTTGAGGTAGAATATAATTACCTCTCAATATTCTTAATTCTCTTTCAAATATTTTCAATATTTTTCTTTGAATATCTATATATGCTCTTCTATTTTGTACAAATTGTTTCAAATCAATAAAATTTTCAGATTGTTTATCTCTTCTTTTATATTATATCTCCTGTGGGGAATCTACAAATCAATTAGCTGTAATTCTACGAAATCTATTAATTTAATTTACAAACCTCATAACTGACCGGTATTACTGCCTTTGGAGGTTTCATATTTACATAATCTTGTATAATACCCTACTAGTCTTGGTACTGTCGTCTGTGGTGGTTTTTATAATATCTTACTCATATATCTATTTATGTCGCAATCAGTTGTTGATATTTATGTTTATGATTATTTAAATAGTGCAATAGAATTTCTTAAGTGGTATTATACTTTAATTGTTAATAGTGATTTGTATTAATTGCTTTCATATATATTCTATTCATTAAGTTTATTATTGAAATTTTTCTCACAAGATACTAGATTATATTCTTTTATGAAAGTATTGAAACCATTCTTGGCATTTTCATGAATGATTTCAGAGACTGCTCCAAATTGTTCCCACCAGTAGGCGCAACGGAAGCGTAGTGGGCCAATAACCCACAGGACCCAAGATCGAAACCTGGCTCTGATACCAATCATTTTAAGGATAGAAACATTGGCTTTGATTATGACTGTTTGGATAAGAAGAGTTTGGCCTCTTTTATCTATTTTATATACTTTAGAACCAAAAACAGTTACAACAAGAGTACCTAGGAGAAGCTAAGTTAAATAATAAATACAAAATCTATTTGTACTATATAGATGAAGCTAATAGATATTTGGAGAATATATTTTAATTTTGTCTAAAATATATATCAGTTAGGTAAAACCTTTCCCCAAGAAGAGAATAGACCCAAACAATATATAATAAGAATTCTATTACGTTTTCTAAATATTGATTATATTCAATTAGATCGTCTGCGTTATTATCTTTAGTTTTCTGAAATATTAAATATTTATTATTTTATTATTCTTAGTACGTGGCGTTGTCTTACTAGGTCAATGGGAAGTCTACGAAATCCTCGCCTTTTCTTCCGGTTAGTCCTAGTTTCTAACCAATATACTCAAGAACTTTTATGATTTTATTATTATTATTATTGAAATATTAATCAGTGTGATTTAAAATATTTTCAACTTGCCTAAATAACCAGAAGTATAATCTATGAAATCACTTAAGGAAAGTAATATAATCTTGTAAGTAATTATAAAACAATTCTATATCCTATTTGTTTTCACGGAAAGGATTATAGTCTACAAACATAAAAAAATACTTTTATAGTAATAAAATATGTACGAAAGTAATTAATACAAATCACTATTAATAATTAAAGTATAATATCACTCAAGAAATTTTATTGCACTATTTAAATAATCATAAACATAAATATCAATAACAGATTGTAACATAAATATATATATGAGTAAGATATTATAAAAACCACCATAGGCGGTGGTGCCAAGATTAATGGGGCTTTGTACAAGATTATGTAAATATGAAACCTCCAAAAGCAGTAATACTGGCCGATTATGGGGTTTGTAAATTAAATTAACAGATCTCGTGGAATTACAACTAATTGACTTGCAGATTTCCCACAGGAGATATAATATAAAAAAAGAGATAAACAATATTAAATTTTTATTGATTTGAAACAATTTATACAAGATAGAAGAGCATATACAGATATTCAAAGAAAAATATTGAAAATATTTGAAAGAGAATTGAGAATATTGAGAGGTAATTATATTTTATCTCAAGATTGAAGCAAACAATATATTTCAGAAAGGAAAGTATTTGATTATTGGAAGAAAACTGATTAGTGGAAGCAAGATCAGAAATAAGAGAAGGTACTGTATGTGTATGAGAGAAAGAAAAGAAAAGTGAAAGAAAGAAGAGATGAAAGAATTAGAGAAGATGGAGAAGAGAGAGAGGTAGTTTGGGAAAATGAGAGAAAGAGAAGGAGAAAGAGGTTGTATATCCGACCCTGTTCCAAAGGGTGGAGGGCTTGATTTTATAATTAAGAATACCAACCGGTTACTGTTGTGAATATTGATGTTATGGCCAACAGAGTGTTGTAGAGATAGTGAAAGTATTGAGACAATTTACTGTGGTGAACAGTTATATGCCGATGGTAGATGTTGACATTATTGATGACAATATTGTGTACTATGGTATATGTGTACAAATACTGTATTTTATAGTGCAGAATTACATCGAAAAATAAAATTACAATATTCAAGGATCGCTTAAGTTTATACCATAGCAGTTATCTTCATTTGAATTCCTACTATGATAAGATGTTGACTCTAAGTCTGAATTTGATCATTGGATTGATTCGTTGATATTTGCCAATGCTACTTTTAAAATTTGCTTCATTTGTTCTAAAGAGCTTACACTAAATAGAGAAGAGATTAAAAATCCTCTAGTATAATATTGTAGAGTTGAATCTTTGGATTGTGCAATTGAGGAATTGTTTTTGATCCAATTTAAAATTGAATTTTCTTCAAGTTTATTCTACATCTTGAAATTGTCCCACCATTTGACTTTATACATTTTGACCAAATTGGTTGTATTTGAGGTTCGATCGAGTTTGTAATCAAACCACCATGCCATAACCTAAGATATACTAATGTGTATAAAATTTAGCATTTCTTTCTAGAAATTTTTTTCATAAGATGCTGGATTATATTCTTTTATGAAAGTATTGAAACCATTCCTAGTATTTTCATGAATGATTTTAGGGATTGCTCCAAATTGTTCCCACCAATGTGTAAACCAGTTAGGAAGGTTTTTAGAAGAACAATTATAAAAAAATATTAGTTAAGTATGTGTTCTTTTTGGATTTATTTGGTAGAAAACATTCTACCAAGCCTGTTTATAATTAAAATAATTATAACTGGCTCGATAATCTGACTGTGCAGAAAATGGTTCTATATTAAGCTTTATTAGGATTGTTGGATGGATTTACCATTTTTTCAAATTGATTACTCTCAACATTCTAGCTATAGAAAAACTAACTATTCCTTTATTTTCAAAATGTTTGAATCTTACTGAACCGATTTTAGTCAAAATTTTTTCATAAAACTGGATTAGTTTGTAAATATCATGTGGTACATAATAAAAATATTTTGTAAAAATTTTCCTTGTAAATTCAAAAGGATCCTTTTCAAACAAGTTTTCTTTAACAAAGAAAACATATCTGGAAATAGATTTTGTGAAAAATTTGGACCTTTAACTTGCAGGTATCATTATGGAAGGTACTAAAGTTGCTACTTCAGTAACTTGAATGTTCTGATTTTTCCTTTGAGTTTCTTTGTTGAAGAATTCCAGGCAATATTGAGATTTCATTTTTTGATTGTAAAGCTATTGAAATTGCTTTCACCAATCCTAAAGTAACTTCCATATCGACTAATTGAGAGAGAGCTTCATTGAGTATTAGAAATGGATCAATTATTTGAAGATATTGGTTTTGAGGTCCTAGAAGAGGATTCTTCTTTGATTATTAATGGAGTGTTAGATGACTTATAAACATGTAACCAGGATTTAATATTGGTTAACCCCTTACTTGAGATTGAAGAAATTTTTTTTGGGAATTATCTCTCTGCAAGAATTCACGAGTAAGGAAATTAGGAAGAGAATTAGATGATTCATTAATATGCTTTATTTCGAAATTGAATACAGAAAGAATTGATTACCATTGGGTAAAAATTTATTTAGATGCAATAATTTGAACATCTTTTATTAAAACATTTTTAGCAACTTTGCAATCAATACGTAAAAGAAATTTTTTATTTAACAAATCTCCTTAGAATTTGGAAATCATTAAAACAATTGCTAAAATTTCCTTTTTGATTGTAGAATCATTGCGCTGACAAACATTCCAATTTTTTTTATACAAATTAAACAACATATTCTTTATTGTCTTGTTTCTATTTTAGAATTCCTCCGAATCTTAAATCAGAAGCATCCGTTCCTATCACTTTTGGTAGAAAGGGATCTGCAATGTATAAATAAGGAATTTATTTAATTCTTTACTTGACTAATTTGATAGTATTTGTATATTTAATTGACCATTGAGGTAGATTCTTTCTTAACCTTTGATGTAATGGTTTACAGATTATATTGAGATTTGGCAAGAAAACTTCAACATAATTTAAACTTCCTAAAAATCTTTGGAGTTGATTTTTATCCTTGATTTCATTAGGAAATTTATCTGTAAACTCTATGGATCTCTGAATAGGAATTATTGTCTCATTGTGGATATTGAAGCCTAAAAATCTAATTTTAGTTTGGAAAAGATTAATTTTAGAAGGTGAAACTATTAGGCCATTTTTCTTAACTATATTAATGAAGATTTTTATATGTTTAAAATGCTGGTCTATATTAGATGAGAATATTAAAATATCATCTATATATATTATTATGAAATTGGTGAAATCATTAAAAATTTCATTTATTATTCTCTAAAATTCAGAATGAGCATTTTTCAATCCAAATGACATTACGTTCCATTCATATTGACTAAAAGGAGCTCTTTGAAGAAAGTTTTGTACTTATTACTTTCCTTAATCTAAATCTGCCAAAATCCATATTTCATATCGAATTTTGAGAATATTTTGATATTATTTAACTTATTTAGTAAATCTCTTTTATTAGGTATTGGATACCTAATTCATTTAAGAGCAGTATTAAAAGGTTTATAATTAATTACTAACCTTGTGATACTTCTTTCTATTTCTGCATTTTTATTGACATAAAAAACAAAAAAACTCTATAGAGACTTACTTTTTTGGATCAATTTTTTTATTAAGCAAATTATTTATTTTATTCTTAAAATGGTTCAGGACTTCATTACTCATTTGGGATGATCTGGTTTTTGTTGGAATATTGTTTTCATCGAAATCATTTTTATATGATAAGTCCACTATGTGTGACTTATGATTCCAAAATACATTTGGGAATATAGAGCAAATTGAATTTTTTATTTTTAATTCAAAATTAGAAATTTTCATTTTTAAATTTTCATTATTGAGTTGATTTCCAATTCTTTTAAACTCAAGATCATTTTTCAAATACCTCAAATGATTTTCTTTTCATTGAATTAAACAATTTAATTTAGAGATTGAATTGTTTTTTAATTCATTTATGTATTTGGTATGTGGTTTTGTGATAAAATTGAACACAATTTTTCTTTTGAAATATTGTGTTTCAATTCCATCTTTATTAACAAAAAATGGTTAAATTTGATTTATGAAAGGAGTTTTAAGAATAACATTTTTATTTAAATTTTTAACTAGTATAAAAGTAGTTTTATATGAAGCATTATCTTTTAATACTGAAACATTGGACAATTTATAATTGATACATAATTTGCTATCAGATATAGAACTTAGAGATTAGGTAGTTTTCTCAAAATATTTGGTTGTAATTAACACTTCTCTAATGCAATTTAAATCTACATAAGTATCAAATAATGCAGCTATTTTCAAAATGAATTCATTATTAATTCTGATTGAAATACTAAACAACCATTTTCTTATTGTTATTTGAACAAGATGCATTAAATAATCATTATTATCAAATAATGGCAAAACATTTGAATTTGAAATTTTAAGATGGTTTCCTTGAACTATTATTTTTTGCTTAAGTTCAAGAAAGTCATTTTGAAATTTTATTTACATTAATTTTAAATCTTTTATTTCTTGTTTTTTTATATTGATTTCATTACGCAAATGATCAATAGTTGTTGATTTTTTCAGTTTTCTTTTATCTTTTTCGAAGATTTCATTAAGTTTATAAGGTAAATTTAGCATAAGAGTTAAATTGGGTTAATTAACATTTTTTATGAAATCAAGTTTTTTATTATATTTTGACAATTGGTCAATATTGCGAAGAATTTCTTCTTTTTTATTTGTTAAAATATTAATTTCATTTTCTTCTTCAGATGATGAAGATAAGGTGGAATTAATATCATTAACTTGAATTTCATCATCACAATTATTTTTTAATGAAGAAGATTTATTATCACAAAATATTTGTAAGATATTTTCCATTGTTTGTTCATCCAGATTCAATTCATTAAATTTATTATTGATTTTGCAAAAATTTACTTTGTGATCAATTTTTTTGCATTTATAAAACCTTAACTGTTTATATGATTTTTTCTTATATTTTTTATTTTCATGTTTCTTTTCAAATTTTTTAAAGGATTTTCTTTTGAAGTTTCTTTGAGGTTTTTTACGCAAACATTGAGGACATTTTGAAGAAGTATAAGAAGATTTTTTTTATTCCTTTTAATTTTTTATTGACAAAAGAGGGATCATATTGGGCACAGAAATCACTAACGCTTTGATGTTTTAAGCATTGTTCATTCTTTAATTGCTTTTGCAATATTATTGTGGTATATAAATTGGTTCTAATTTTATTAACATATGATGCTAATTCTCCATATGATAGTCTATAATAGGGAATTTCACCATCGTTTTCATCTTTGAGCTTTTTTCTAATTTGTTCACCTATTAATTTTAGTAAACCAGCTAAAAATTTTTCATTTCAAAAGGGCTGATTTCAATCATTCCTAAGGAAAACTCTTTGAAAGAAGATATCTTTATATTGTCTAAATTCTCGTAAGGATTTGCACTTCATATTGGACAACAAATTTAAGGTTTTATCCCTAATATGTGATGAGTCTCCTATAAAATGTTAACTTATTGAAAATATTAAAGTATTGACCATGTCATGAATTGGTTCATCATTATCATCTAATATTCTTCTACCATTTTCATCAATTTTACTTGAAGTGAGGATATTGATTATTTGTTCTGAAGTGAGATAGTTATCCCACCATCCTTTCAATTGTTCAGTGAAACCGAAAATTAAAAGGAGTGCTACTTGATAATCAGTAATATTTGAAATAGTTTTATTAGTATTTGAAAACATTATCATCTAATTAAGGACATTGAGAATTTTGTTTTCTTAGTATCCATCAATATTTTATTCATATGTGGATTCTATAGAATATTTATTTTGATAATTATCATTCTTTTTTTCAATCAGTATATCAGGAGGTGTTGCTCTCTACTAATATAATTTTTGAGGTTTTTTCCAATTAATTTTATTAATTTCATCATTTGATTCATTCATATTTAAATCTTTTAGAGAAATATTGAATATTTTTTCATTAATTGATTCATTATCTTGTTTCATCTAAAGCATTGATTTTTTTTTTTTTGAAAGTGTATTATTGATGACAATACTCTTTTTTATTAAAGTTAGTGTATTCATATCCAAAAAATTGATTGGTTTTGAAGATGAAGTTTCTTTTTTTAATTATTTTATTTTTTAGCATCCTTTTCTTATCATCTAAGGCTTTTAAAAATTCACTGCTTGGATTTTTAAGCATTTCAAATAGTTTAAATAAAGGTGTATTTTTATTAGTTTTCTCACTAATTTTATTTATCTTACTATTGATTATGCCTTCCATCCTATTTAACTGTTTTCTTATTATATGTAAGTGTTGGTTAGTAAAATTATTTTGATTTATTATTTTCTTTGTTCTTGAACCTTCCTCATTTGTTGCATATTTTAAAGGAGTAAGGGTTATTTCAATATTTTTACGAGTAGGTTTTATATTGTTAAGAGACGAATGATTAGATTCTATTATTTGTCTATCACTTAGTTTCTATTTAAAACATTCATTTATCACATTTATTTCTTTAGGTTTTAGATAATATTCTTTAAACCATTTGAAGAAATATATCTGAGCACCAATTTCATTCATGAAATTATAATATTCATCTTTTATTTGTATTTTAACATTATTGAATGTTACAAAGTACCATTTTCTAATTTTTGCATTTTTAGGTGAATTAAACTCCTTGTTCAAGAGAATCTTATCTAGCTCGAAAAGTTTTTCTAGAGCATTAAGTTTTAGGTCACCTATTTCTGAAATTGAAGGTTCTCCATGTTCTGGTTTATTCGATGGTTGGTACACTAGTTAAGTTATCTTTAACCTATTATGGACAATTCTAGAAATGGATGGATTATTTTGAATATTTGGTTGTCTATTTGACTAGTCATTTGGTTGAATATTAAATTGAGTATGAAAGGGTGTATAGATTATTGGTGGAGGGTTTGGAAGGTCTACTAATCTCCTAGAGGAAGATGACATCGATTTTATTTCTAAGGGTCTCCTCGATTGATCAAAAGATCTTCTGTTGAATTGGATGGTGACTTTACCATCTGCTTGTTGAACTACATTTAATGGTTTAATATTGTATATTGATTGTTTTGGAAGTGGATTTTCTACTTCCCAATGCTTAGGTAAATTAACCTGAAACCATTTAATAATTTACGGGACAGAAACATTGGCTTTGGTTAGGTCTGTTTGAATAAGAAGAGTTTGACCTCTTTTATATATTTTATATGCCTCAGAACCAAAAACAGTTTTCATTAATTTAAAATAAATTTTATATATTACAACCATTAGTATTGATCCTTCTACCATGTGGTGATTATGGGTTTTAATTTGAAGGATTGAAAAACTTATTATTGTTTTGTCTTTAAGAGCAAGAGTGATATTCAGATAACATTTAAATTGGATTGGTCCAATGCTAAGACTGGTTTCCATTGTTGCATGAATTGATCTTTCCTATGCCAATTCCCTAACATTTTTAAGGACCATGAAGACAAAATTATCTAAACCTAGTTTAGTAAAAAGTTTTGCCTCTATTTGGACTAGACCTAAATGCATGCATATTTTCTTATTGAATCAGCATTCAAAAGTTTTATTGTCATTAAACTATCTGAGATAGGGTTATCTTTTTCTTCAATGACTATTACATAATCATTTTTTCCAAAAATTTTCCATTTAACTATTTGGTATATTTGATCATAAGAAGTTTTTGGTATTTTCCACTCATCTATTACTTTATCAAAATCTTTTAAATATATTCTATTTCTATTATTTCACATAGGTTCTTCTGATTGCTCAAAGAGAGCAAAACTAAAAGAGGATATATTTCTTCTAAAAGAGGATATATTTCTTCTAAATAAATTCATATTTTCAAAAGAGACTAATTTATCTAATCTTATAAATCTAATTTACAGGACTAAATTAAATCTAATATTGTGATTTCCAATTTATAACTCCTTGCAACCCTTAACTCAAAATCGGGATTTATACTAGGTTTCAGTAAGCTTATCATAATACTAAGATTTTTCCACAACAGATTTATCCCAAGTGATTAGTAAATATAAAATATAGATTTTCATAGAGAAAATCGTCTCACAAAGAAAATCATCTTGCTAAGAAAATACAAACTCACTTATATAACTATATAGCCTCTCCTTGGCTTTGATACCAACAAGGGTACCAAGGAGAAACTAAGTTAAATAATAAATACAAAATTTATTTGAACTATATAGATTAAGCTAATAGATATCTGGATAGTATATTTTAATTTCATTTCGTTTAAAATATATATGTTTTCTTAAAATATTTGGTTGGAATTAACCCTTCTCTAATGCAATTTAAATCTGCACCAATATCAAATAATGTAGCTGTTTTCAAAATGAATTCATTATTGATTATGATTGAAATATTAATCATTTATTTTCTTGTTATTATTTGAACAAGATGCATTAATTTATGTACCAAAATAAGATTTTGTAGCTTTATGGCATATTTCATCATTTTGCCGAAAGGGTTAGGTCATTATAATGCTTACTATAATGGCTTATCAGTAAGCATTATAATCTGGTGAGCCTTAAAATATAGCTTCAATTTCCTTGCCGAGTGAACCACTACTAAAACAAATTTCTCAATTTTCATGTCCCAAGGCTTTGGCCCTTGCAAAACATGACTTACGTAATAAATGGCTTGATACTCTTTGTTGTCAATTTAGACTAATACAAAAGAAAGAGCTCGACAGCTGATCAATAGGTACAAATATAAATTTTCTCCAAAGATGGGTGTCGAAAGTATTAAGGGTGATGTAAGAAATTCTTTAAGATCATTGAAGACTCTTTCGCGATCATTGAACCATTTGAATTCTTTTGGATTCTTTAAGATTTTAAAGAATTATGCGTACCTATTTGCGCTTTTTGATACAAACCTATTGAGGGCGGCTATTTGCTTGGTGAGTTCCTTTACTTTCTTGATCGTATAAGGGGATTTTTTGTTTATTATCACCTCAATCTTTTTCGAGTTAGCGTCAATGCCATACTGAATGACTATGTATCCTAAAAATTTTCTTGAAATTGCATCGATGTACTTCTGTAAGTTAAGTTTCATGTTGTATCTTTTTAGAGTAATAAATGTCTCCTTAAGATCAACAAGATGCTGATCCTCCTTCATGATCTCCACAATCATGTTGTTGACATATACTTCAACGTTTTTGTAGATTTAGGGTTTGAACATCTTGCTAACAAGTTTTTGATCAGTTGCACTGGCGTTTTTTAGCCCAAATAGCATCACTGTGTAACAATACGTTCCAAAATTAGTAACAAATGACTTATGGACTTCGTCATCCTTATCTATCTTGATTTGGTTATAACTTAAGAAAGCATTTATAAAAGAAAATAATGCGTGTCTAGTAGTTGAATCTACTATGTGATCAATTTTTGGCAATGGGAAACAATCCTTAGGACAAGCCTTATTAAGATTCGTAAAGTCTGCACATTCACCATTTGCCATTAAACTTCTTGACTAGTACACAATTTGTCAGCCAAGTCAAATAAGGCTCTTTTCGAGTAAATCCTATCTTTAATAGCTTATAGATTTCTTCTTCTATGGCCACTTGTCTTTCGGGTGTGAATAGCTTGTGATGCTATTCAGACTATCAAATATGTTGAGCACATTTATGTGACTAATGAATCATGTACTTCGAGAACTCATAGGGAAATTTGTGGTGGTTTACTTCGACAACATCCTAATGTATAGCCCTGGTTTAGAGACTTACCAAAAGCATCTTCCAGCAGTCTTTGCAAAACTCCAAGCTAAAAGTGCCAATATAAAGAAGTGTGACTTTTGCTGACCTAAAGTAATCTTCTAAAGATTTGTTATAAGTGGTGGTGGAGTACGAGTCAATAATGAAAAGATAAGAGCGATCGTCGAATAGCCTATGCTAACCACTTTAACCGACGTAAGAAGCTTCTAAATCCTGATATCATTTTATCGCATATTTATAAGGAATATGAGTACGATCATAGCCTATTCACCGAGTTGTCAAAGAAGAATATTAAGTTCAAATGAAGGAGAAGGAGCAAAGCAGTTTTAAAGAGGTGAAGGAAAAGTTAACTATAATGCTTGTCTTAATTCTACCAAGCTTTGACAAAGTATTTAAAGTAAAATATGATGTTTCTAGACTATGCATAGGCACCGTGCTAATACAAAAAGGCCAACATATTGCTTACTTTATTAAGAAGCTTAAAAGAGTTATACTCAATTATTTTGTTTATAATAAGAAGTTATACTCCTCAATCTAAGCCCTAACTATAGGGTAATACTATTTGCTATCTAAAGAGTTTGTGATCTACATTGATTATGAATCTTTGAGAAACTTAAAGAGCCAACCTAAGTTATCTTGAAGACAAACTAAATGAGTCAAGTTCATGGAGGAATTTTCATATGTTGTGAAGTACAAGAATGGAAAAAACAAAATAGTGGCTAACACCTTATCAAGACAACATTCCTTCCTAACTGAACTATAGACTAGGTTGCTTGGTTTTTTAATAATAAAAGATTTGTATGTTGAGAATCCATATTTTGGTCTTATTTATGCTAAGTTTAGAAAGATGAGATTATGTATCCTAACTTGTTTTATGAAAGAGTTATTAGTATGCGAGGTGCATAGGGGAGGATTGTCTGGGCACTTTGGCTATCACTTAACTCATGAGGTACTATCTTTAAGATTCTTTTGACAAAAAATAATGGGAGATGTCTAATCTATGTTGGAAAGATGTACTACCTATAGAAAAGTGAAGGGCCAAGCTGAGCAGACATTATTTGATATTGCCTATCCCAACCAACCCATAGTTTGAGTTGAGTATGGACTTTATGTTAAGGTTGCTAAGGACATCTAGAGGGAAGGATTCCATCATAGTGGTTGTGGATTGATTTAATAAGATGGTGCGCTTCGCATTCTATTATAAAATTAACAATGTTTTAGTTGTCTCTTTTCTTTTCTTATAAGAAATAGTCAAACTTCATCAAGTGCCCAAAACCATTGTTTTATATCGGAACCCAAAGTTTTAAGCCACTTTTGGAGAACGTTATGAAGACAAATGGGAACCAAGCTATTGTACAATACATCCTGTCATCCACAAATAGATGAATAGACCAAGATTGTCAATAGGATAGTGGGAACTTTACTCCGGATTACCATTGGTGGGAACATAACTAATTGGGATTTATGCCTATTAATCATAGAATTTGCCTATAATGGGCCACTCACAATGTAATAAACATGTCACCATTTGAGGTTGCTTATAGGTTCAACCTTGAGCTCTTAATAGACCAAACACCCCTTTCAAGCTCAAATTATGACTAGCCAGCTGCAAAAAGAGTCAAGGTCATCAAAGTCATACACTAAAAGGTCATAGAACAATTAAGTTGAGTTGCTACTAAGCTTGAGAGATAAGGCCGAGGACGAAAGAAAAGGGAATTCCAACTAGGTGATTTGGTTTGGATCTACCTCAATAAGGAACGATCCCCAAGCTTGAGGAAGAGCAAGTCTCAAGGCCGATAGACCATTTAAAATACTTGAAAAGTTCAATCTTAATGTCTATAGAATTGAACTACTAAAAGAGTACAGAGTCTTAGACTCCTTTAACATTACTAACCTCCAATCGCATACTCTCGAAGATGAGCAACATAAAGTTAAGTCAGATTTGATCTTAAATCTCAAACAACCCAAAAGGTATGATAGATATCATAAAACGATCATGGAACCATCTTACGCTCTTGAGCTCAAGGACTTGTTCATATGGTTCGTTGCGCTATTTGAAGGGAGTTGAACTTAGAAGAGTGATGCATTCCTTATTTCAATCTGTTAAGTTACTTTACTTTCTACCTCATTCAAAAAGTTGTCGAGATGACTGATTCGTATGCTAAGCCAACCTCTCCAAAATACATCTGTCCAAAGCTAAGTATTGAATCAATATACTACTGACCTGATACATATTGAGGCTAAGTTGACACCTATCCGGAATCGACCACCAAAAGTTAACTCAACAATGAGCCATCTTCTGAACCAATCCTTTCCCAGCCTCAAACATTCGAGTTGCCAAATTGTCGAACTGTTGACCCTAACCTGATCTGTTCATAACCTACTTTGCTTAGCCAACAGTGTCATTAGGACTATAGAATGGACAGCTAAATCACACCTTGATTTTCCCAACATTCGTACTATCTATTTTCTATTACCAGATATTCTTTTACTCATTTACAACTTTATCCTTATAAATTATTCCTTTTTCCTTTACTAATAAAAATCCTTTTTGTAATTTACACTAACCTAAAACTTATCCTAATTGGGTCATTTAAATACTTGTATATTGTAATAGCCGCAATGGTAAACATATAAATCTTTGAATATTTAGACATACTCTCCTGAGTTAAATATTTTATGCTTACTTTCGACTACTCTTATCTAATTCATTAAGCGTAAATTAGTGTCGAGTGACCTTTAATCACACTTGTGAGTAATATCAAGTGCAACCTAAGCTCGTGTGAAATATTGATGTATCATATCATGCATCATATCCATCGTTGATGCTTAAGGTCCTCTACTCAATCTTCGACTATCATTAATCCTTTAAACCATCTTAAGGTTTAAACTCATCCCCTTAGTTCGTACAATATCGAACATCATGTATTCATCCATGTCAGATCATATTAATAGCATTACATTTCATGCTTCACTTTTGTATATACAAGTAAAATCACATGGTATTTTTTGTGAAAACTAAACTTGATATATAAATAACCTTTTGGTGTAGTTATGTCATAATCACATTGTCTTTAAAGTGTAAACCAATAGCTGGATTGTTGATCTATTATGTTTTCATTGGACTTATCCTACATTTTGCTCATAACTATAATGATATATTTACAAGCATTAATATAGTTTTCAAATATATAGCTTTTGGGGGGCCTAAGGTATACTTTTCAATTTAATTTCCACTATAAGGAACAAGCAAATTGAAAATACTGTTGGAAATGTTTCCTCAAATCAAGACTCCATGGTTATGATATATCTATTTTAGAATTGTCTTCATTGATATGAGGATTTAACGAAACCCGACTAGTAAAGGCTCCATTTACACCTCTCTCCAAAGAGGCCCTACCATCCTAGAACCTTGGCCAAGAGCCATGCCGGAGTGATACTCCTCGACATTTTTTAGATAACGCTACAATTCTAGATCAAGTTTGTATACCCCACTAGCTTTCATCTTAGTTTGTCCCAAAATCATATGTCTACTAGTAAAGAGTCAATTCTAATACCATTAATAATAGCCCAACTCAAAAGTAGCTAATCATCAAGACAATATGCAATTAATGACCATATTTATCAGTTTGGCTTAAAAGTTCATAGCAAATGTTTATTTAATACACTACCTTAATCCTATAAACCACTATTGCTCCTTCCCCTCGATCTATGTGGGATGTTAATTACCTAAGATATCACAGTTTTATTTGGAAAGTGTGACATAATGCACTTCAAACAAGTAGTAATCTGTGGATGAATGCAGAGCATCTATTACAGATGTTTGATGTCAAGAAATCAAGGTATATTTACAGACTGTATGCATGGTATGATAATTGGAAGGGGATTCTAACATCATTTGCATAGTGTTGGCATATTTAGATAGAGAAAACCGAGGCAACATATGAAGGTAGCTGTATCTAAAGTATGGAAAATGCATTCCTAATAGGTCCAACTATAGAACAACTGTCTTCCAGTTTTTGTAACACAACTTCGTTCCCATGCAAACTTAAAATTGTAGGCGAATCTTGTAGTGACATTGACAAAGCATTTTTAGGGCATGTTTTCAAAATTAGTATCATATTCCCTTGGTCGTATGGCCATTTTTCCTACTTTGATCAGTAACATGAAGAACTGAAAGCTTAGTAACTAATAGGTAGAAGGTGTTATGAGAAAGAGAAAGATGCATATAAAAGATATTGACCCAAACAACAAACAAACACTAAAAGGCTTGGCTCTTTATTAATCTTATTTTTTAGCACAAGCCAGCACTGATCATTGATCGTGGGACTATGCGACCTATTACAGACACAAAAGGTATGGCATCAGCATGTTGGGATGTTTCATTTCCTTCACCTCCTCCAAAAAGTGGCGAAGAATTTAGTTGAACTTGATGGAGTAAAGCATCAACCACAGCGCTACATCTTGGAGACAGGCTTCATTGGTCTTCGCCCTGCTATAAATTCTTGCATCTTCTTGAACTGTTCCTTGGTCATTCCATTGTAATATTCATGAGCCCTTTCCTGAAATGCCAATATTACAAAAAGAGGGATAAGTTTGATTATTCTAGCAGCAATTCTGAGCAGCTTCTTGATTTCTAAATACACTTGATCCAATTCAATAAGCCTAAATGAAAAGAGGAAACCAGGCATGTGGGTTCAATAAGAATAGCTTGTTGGCAGGTATATAATGGCATAAAGAGAATTGTTCTGCCAATCAAGCTATTCAATGCGACTTGAACTATAGTTATTAACCCATTCTTTTTCTGCACAAATTAGTCATTGATCCTATCACGATCCCTTTAGCAATTTCTAGAATGTTCACTAAAACTAGCTTAAAATTTCAAGAAAATGATAGTAGAAAGGATTTTACTTATTGTTTCTTTTTTAAGGATTAGTTGGCAGTCAAATAATTTGTAGCATTCTATGCTCAGAGAATAGGCTTCATATTTGGGGAAACCAAACAGAGGGAGGTGCAAGTATTATGGACACTACAACAGAACAACGAGACATTTGATTTTGAACCATCTCTCTAGCTCGATAAATCTCACTTACCACACTTGAGAACGTAATTCATACTCGAAGTTAATACAAGACAACTAAACCAATTCTTCAAGGACCACCTTGCTCCGATGATCAAAGCTGGTATATAAAGACAAGTAATTACCTTTTCAAGTGCAAGAGCATTAGCTAAATCCAGCTTCAGGCCATCGTTTATGACAGACTTGTACCTCAACACCAAGTCTTGGTTGTTCTTTATTATTGCCTCAGCAACTTCATGGGCCTTTTTAAGAAGCTGTCCTTCTTCAACAAGATGGTTTACCAAGCCCCACCTCTCAGCTTGTTCAGCAGTAAGAGGCATGGCTGTCAGTGAAACTTCACGAGCCCTGTTGGGTCCTATGATGCGTGAAAGCTTTTGAGATAGACCCCATGAAGGGAATATCCCAAACCTGCCAGCATAATTTTTGAGAGGGAGAAGATTCTCAACAAATGATCTTACAACATGATAAAAATCCAAAAGATGCTATACGAGATTTTAGCATCCATAGAGGATCAAATTACATAACAAGTAACTCAACCACATTCTCTTAGCCGTAACATAAGTTGATTAAGTACAAAGGAGCAAAATTGCTACTTTGGTTATGGTGACTCCTTACATGACAAGACATGGCAACACAAAACTCAAGTTCGTAAATATGTTTAGGAGATAAAACAAGGGGCCCAAGGCAACCGGCCTATCCCCAATATGGCAGAACATGTCTAATCCAAATATATCATAACAACTCTGATTCGAAAATGATATATAACGTTTAAGAAGAAAATAACACAATATAGAAGCTCCTACAGTTCCACTCTGTTAAAGAACGAAAATTTTCTTATTGTAGTTCTTGGATTAACTAAACACATCACAAATGGCTTTTCTTTATTTCTGGGATATATGAAACCTGAGTTAGAAACCTGAACTACGCAGCCTTATTTAAAAAGGATAAATTTTCCATTCTACATTGCATATAACTTTAGATCATAACATGACAGTGTCTATGTATGACACACTGTAAGTAGAAGATGAATAGTATTTAACATCAATTCTATATATATCTTTCTTGCTTAACATGATTAATGGCACAGAATACAGGCCCTGATTTAACCAGCGTTTTTAATATATAAAACAAATAACAGGAAATAGGACAGTTATAAACAAAACAAAAGTGGACAGAATCTCCACTTAGTGTGCGTCCGCAGAATCTCCGATGATATGCCTGTCATACTCCTACTATTCACAATTTTATTGACACGGCTCTCATTTTACTAGGCAATGAGTTTGAAAAAGTTCATTCTTTTATCCTCTTAGTGGGTGTCGGGTTTCTGTTAGTCTCCACATAGAAACAACTACGACAAAACGAGAAATTTAGTTACCTAGCATGAGTGTCTATGAACTTAGCACCTTTAGTAGCAACAATTAAATCACAAGCCAAAGCAATCTCAAAGCCGGCTGTTACCGCAAACCCGGAAATAGCTCCAATGATGGGTTTGGGGCAGCGCTCCATTTGCGCAACCGGGTCGGTCTCCAAATCCTTAACATCACCCTTAAACACGTCCTCTGCAGCCGTCAAGTCCACGCCCGAGCAGAACGCCCGACCCGAGCCGGATAGGATTATAACCTTGACGGAATCTTCTCGGGCAAGAGACTTGAAAGCCCGGGCGAGATCCACCATCATGGGCCGGGTCAGGGAGTTGAGGGATTTGGGTCGATTTATAGTTATGAATGCGATGCCGTCCGGTTCCCGGGAAACGAGGATTAGATTGTTGGATCGGGTTGGGTCCGAATCCATAGTGGCTGGTGCGTAATTGTGTTGGTTTTGCAGGGGGCGGAAGGGGAAGACAGAGGGAGAAGATGTTCAACCGGAGAAAGAAGATCGAGGACGTCGGATACGGAGAGGGAAATTAAAGTTAATGTGTTTAGAAGTTGAGGTGGATTGTCTTGGGATGCGTGAAAAGGCTTACAGGTGACGTGTTTCAGTGGCTCTGAAGATAAAAATGACAAGCGTCATGGTCACTGAAATTGATTAGTTGGATTAAAGGCCGGATATAGGGCTTGCTATTAGTGTGAACGAATTTCTATAATATAAACTGTATACATCATATCCTGAAATCTAATCCAACAGCATATTATAAAAAGTATATATATATTTCCTACCGGAAAAAGAAAAAAGAAATGAAGAATAATATCATTAAATCTAGTCACTTTTATTGTTATGAAGTGTGTTATTCATTTGAATCCCAAATGACGGGTTATTAATATAATGGTCAAAGACAAAATGAAAGTTATGGTCAAATGATGAGTTTTGATGTTTCCCCGTTGACTTACAACAATTATAGGTCTTATCTTTGTGTTTGGACCATGACGTAGATTTGCTTTTACAGCAATGATGGACAGAGGGTTAGGTTGGTTCTACGAGAATTTGGGTCACGTCTTGATAATTTGGGCTTGATCCTTTAGGTTAATGGCAAGACTTACAAAGTTAAACTCATGTTTAGAGAGATTTATGAAGATTTGATATGCTAGCATTGACTAGAGATCGATAAGATTAATATGTTCACTTGACTTTTCTTTAATAGGCTCATATACTTAGCAGAGATCGAAAGTTTTTATGAATATATAGTAATTCTTTTTCATTTGATAGGAGTTTGGAGACAAAAAAAACAATATAGTGTTATAAAATCTCCACTTTTGAAGATCAAGCCAAACTCGAATAAAAAATAAGTCACTTCTAGTCTAACAATAGGGTTAATGTTGTAGGATCATTTATCGGTCACTTGTTCAATTAAGTTGATTAAGACTATTTGTGCCTCATTTCAGCCGTTCTCCTTAAGCCATCCTTCAACATCTCATCTCTTGTCACTTATTTGAGGTCACGTAAAGTACAAGATTCATGCTAAAGAAAATGATAATATCAACCAAATCCTTACACTTACAGTACTTTATATTTTGTTTTCTTCATTTGACAATTAACTCTGAAACTCATTTAATTTACCATTTAATGCAAGCTTATTGTCCTTTTTCTTTGGTTACTTCCCAAATTTATCATCATATCATTCTTGCTCTTCTCTAGAAGTTTTGTAAAAACATTGTAAATGATTTGATAATAGTAAAGCCCAATCTTCCTAATCAATTTTCACATTCTAATCCTACAAATCATCAAAAGGGTAGTAGATTTGTCACGACCCGAAAGAACTAGTCGTGGCAGTCACCGTATACCATATAAAGGACTGTAAATTGAATTCTCTTATAATCGACTACCCTTTAAACAATACATAAGGTTATAGTTACAGCTACAGCTACAGTTAACAATCAAGAGTTGCATAAATATAAGTAATATCATTTCATGATAATAATAATAAGATACAGAAATATAAAACATAATCTATTTATATAAGAATTTATAAATATAATATCTTTAGAACTTTTAACTCAAACTAATATAAGTTTATTACATATTCAAATCTATAATCTAGATAAACTATCATGTGAACACTGTAAACACGTCTTACTCCCACATCAATCCCTTGATGAATAACTAACTTTAGGCATGCAATGACCCAATTCCACGAACAACTCAGCTTGCGAAAGAAAACTACAAGGGTATAAACTAACTAGTTTAGTGAGATAATCCTTTCAACTATACGATAATCAAGTTATACAACAATTAAGTTCAATCAAATGAATACATGTCAACCAGTATGCCAAATAAATATATGTAGGTGACTAAGTACTGTATGCAACTCAAATTTAACACCCTCCGAAGTTAGGGTTAGAAATATATCGGCACAGTCAGATCCGGGTATCATATTAGAACTTATCTCATAATGAAACTTCGCATTTTGTATTTAAAATGTAATGGTATATCCATTATCAGTTTTATCAAAAATGAGTTCTACATATGATTGTAAGTAGATTCACGCAGCTCTCACTTACCCTTAAACGGAAGCCTTTGGACTCAACCCTTAATCAGGCAGTTGGCGCCTCTAACGCCTAATAATCTCGTGGGCCATGGTAAAGTCATATCGTTTGTATACATCGTACGAAATCTATAACAATCAAATAATCAACTCACGTATGGCCTCTCGCTACCTCCATGTAATGTGATGGTCGGAATTAGTTATGTGGTGTATGATTATGCGTATTTCAAGTTAACTTTTTCTAGTTGAGTAAAATTATGTTTTATTATTCAGTGATCAATCAAGGTCACAAACAATCAATCCTAGTGAATCTATTATGCAATAATCAATACATTATTGTAATTTAAAGTAAATTTATCGTTAACAAACAATTATCATACACAAGCATAACTTAATCTCATATAACATTTAATTATTGATCATAATTTATATTTACTAATTACAAACACAAGCAAATATGAGATTATTAGGAAAAACTCATTTAGCCATAGGTGACTCAAGGGTTTTAATAATTTGGTGGTAGCTCAAGGTCAAGGTCAAGATCATCTAAGAATAAGGAATATAAAAATTTGTAAGTTTGAAAATTTAAAGTTAAACTAGTATCGTAATTTGTAAGGTTTACTTCACTTAGTTACGTGAAATTGTCAATTGGAGCTTTTTATCGAATCGCGTATAACATTTTCGTTTTAGCTCGAATCGTTATGAACTTATAGTCTATTTTGATCGTTTTCGAGCGTATTTTTTCGTAATGAGGTCTGTTTTGGATGTTATGACTTACAGTTTAAACTGTGATATAAAAATATCACAAAATTTATTATTTTAATTTAAAAAGTTATAAAATATTAATTTTATCTTTTTTTAATATATTTATGGTTTAATAATTATGTAACTCATATAATTGATAATTTCATTATTTTAAGCTTATTTCACCTTAGTTATTTATTTTTACCTATTTTTTTAGATTATAGACTTATTAAAATTATTATAATTATTATTACTTTTATTTTTATTATTTTCTTATTATTTATTTATATTTTACGATACACACACATATATATATAATTATTATTATATTTGATTTACTTTTATAATTTACTTAATTAGTAATTCCTAATTTATGATTATATATATATATATATATATATTTACTTCTTACATATTTATGAACTTATTTTATTTAGCAAATATTATTGTATTGTATATACTACTTAATGTACGGTATACTTTATATACTATATGCTATACATATATTTACTATTATAATTGTATACATATTTACGCCACATAGATATATACATGCATACATATATAAAAATATAGCTTACATGTATATATGAATATATAAATACAAAATACATGTATATAATATACAAATACTTATACTTATATATATATATATATGAAAATAAAGATTGTATACATATATACATAAATAGTCATTTTCACGTGTATACATATATATATATGTATATATATATATATAATTTGTGAAAATAATAAATACTTACTAGACATATTCTTATGTACACATATATATATTTTTTGTGTACATGCATATATATATTCATGTATTTTTATTCATACACATATGTATATTCATATACCATATATTTTACCTAATAGTATCTATATACATGTCTACATACATATATTTATACATACATAAGAGATATATATATATATATATATTTGGTTATCTACTTATGCATACATACATGTATATGTAATAAAATATAACAATACTTAGTATATACATGTACACACTATATAATATACATATATACAACTAAAATAATTATACTTACTTAAATATATTTAATTTTCTTCTTCTTTTCCTCCTCCTCCTCCTCGTTCTTCTTCTTGGTTTTCTTTTTGTTTTGTTTTCTTTCCCTTTTTCTTTTGTGTTCAGTTTGGTTTATATATTTTATTTTTATTTTTATTTTTTCCAGATTTCTTCCTCTTTGGGACGTGAACCAGCAGAATTCTTTTGGGGCAAATAAAATAAAAAAACAATGAAGTTTATCCTAATAATCTAAGCATTTATTAAGATAAGATATTTACTTTATTACTTTGTCTTTTCCCCCTTTAATTTGTGACACTTGGACATTAAATTTGTATACATAGGCTGTTGCAATTTCAACTAGAATTCACGTGTAAAAAGGGAAAAATATAGAAGAGGAAAAACGAAAAGAAAAAGGAAGGGAAAAGAAAGAAATAGGAATTAATAAAAAAAAAATATAAATTTTTTAAACATAAAAATCATAAAAATAATAATTATAAATTAATTTTAGAATTTTATGAAAATTTATCAATTTAATTTGTACCTGTTATAATTATAATTTTTACAAGTTATTTTAATGATTTCGTTAAAAAATTTATGCGATTATGTGATTTAGTCGATAATTGCAATCGACTACAATTATATCACTATTAAATGATATTTAATTATTTTATAGGCTTAAAGTTATAATTTTAGAGTTTCGATTAAATTCGGGTTCGATTTCGGTTAATTGTGTATAAATTAAATTTAGGATTTTAGTATGCGATTTAGGATTTCGATGAATTTCGATCCATTTCTAAGGTTTTTATTATCGATGTTATACTCAATTTATTAAGTTTCATAATCTTTTATTGTTACTAGTCTTATCGACTTATTACACAGTTTAAGACACTCAGACTTAAATTAGGGTTTAGACTATCGATTTTCTAAGGTTTACAAGATTCACCAGTGTTCCCTTATAATTAATCTCTCTAACGTTCTAATGTATAATACCTTTACTTAACACCAACTTATTCATTATGACTTAGTCATATAGGGCATTTTTATTATGGCCTATAGTCCATATATACTGGCATTTGTCTTCTAAAAGATTTAATAAACATAGCTAAATTATGATTAGATTTAGATCTATGTAAAGATAGATTTTGAATCATAAATCAATTTAGAACCTGTTTGAAGAGCCATCGAACTATCCTAGCCTGAAGGGGAGCAAGCCTAAACCAGCCTACAAATTGTTTGAGCTTTAGGCTGACTAAACTCATTGAGCCAGCGAGTTAGTGAACTGCCTAAACTAGCCCCTCATGTTGGCCTACTTGTTTAGGCTGGTTCCATCCCTCTAATATTAAAAAAAAAAAAAATCTCACAAGTTACATGTCTTCTTCTATTACCTTTCCATTTTCTAATTCACACTAATTACCATCACAAATTATAATTAATAGTTATATTGTAATTTTGTTCTTCTTATATTAATAATTTATTTCAAGATTCAAATGAAAAATTCCCATCATTTGCAAATTGCAAGTTCTTTTTATTTGCTTAACCTTACTTGATATTTTCATATTAAAATAGCATGATGCTCACGATGTCTAAATTAATTATTTTGTAATGGAATAAAATTTGCAATTTCTTTTACTTTACTTTATACAATATAAAGTGTTACAATCATTTTAGGAAAAAAAGAAAAAAAAATGGGAGGAGGCAAAAAATTATTTACAATAATTTATGAGAATGCGGGAATAAGATTAAAGGATATTGTAAATAAAAAAAAAAAAAAACAAAGCAATCAGTTCAAGAGCCAATAAACCGGCTTGAGCCTGTGCTCTTAAAGGTCGAGCCCAGTTCAACCTTGCACCGATCTGTGAACTCGCGATTCCAAGCTAGTTCGACCGACACTTACGTCTTGTTTTTCTCTAATTTAAGCAAATCATCATATTTGTTCAAAAAAAAAAAAAAAATCATCACAAGGCATATGTTGTGGTCTTTCTCGATACATTTGAATAGCTTGTTTAAATATGTTCTAGACTTATGTAGCTAACATTGAAAACATATTTACATATATTTACTTCAAGTTTTATGTCATTTTTATATGTAAACTTCTATACTTATAACAAGAAAAAAATGCGCTGTCAGAAAATAACGTAAAATTTACTGCAAGTTTAAAAATATACGAAAAACTGAAGCTCAGGATCAGCTTGTATGTCCAACATAAACAGTGAAGAAAGGAAAAGGTAGTTCACGTTAATTTGCAAATGTCCAAGCCCAGTAATATTTTTAAAAGCACACCAGGAGGACTTTGACAGACTTTCAATTTTTCGTTTTTTTGATAGAAAAACACACAAGGGACATTTTCATTTTTTCATTGTTCACATGGGAATGACGTGATGAGGAGCTTCTTTCCTTTTTGATATTAGAACAAGTAAGGAGCCTTTATTGGTTCCCTTTTCAAATTCCTATATAGCACAAATAGAAAAGAAGTTTGAGGTTCTTGCTCCATTTTTTTCTGAAAGGGACGAAATACAGAGGCCCTACAGAGGGATACGAACTTCATGCTTTCGTTTTCCTTTCTTGGCTTGAAGCCACCCAGCCAGCGTCCATGCTCCCATATTTTATTTTTGTTCTTCATGAGAGAGTTGGGCATAAGAACTCCAAGTTATGGTTGTTTCATTGTCTTTTTTTTTATTTTCTTGTAATGGAATATGCTATTTGTTTTGTTGTCATTGTACTCATGTAAGAATATGATTGAACACTTGATGTTGGAGTAGTGGTTGGCAGATGATGTTGTTGTATTATTTGTTTATGGGTTGAGTTGTTAATATTAATTCACCGAACATGTATTTTGAGTGACTTGGAATACATGTTAGGTTGTCATCCTGTGTGGAAAAGCCACCTGTAAAATGAATCCTTGATTGGCTAACTAGTATTATAAATTGACACAAATATACGAATTCGAATATGGTTAGGGTTTAGGACTTAAACAAGATCAGTCATCAATCACTTGTTTCTGGGATTAGAAAAATTTAATTAGGTGATCCCGTGTATTGTTTCGTTTCATGAAAAAGGGTTGTTACCTAGTTCTTCATTGATTGAGAACCTAAACCGATTGATGATTCAACATATGCAAACATGATGTGAATTAATAATATAATCGCTAATTCGCTACACTAATTTGAATATTCCAACCGTTTGTTTCTTAATCGCATTCCTTGAAGGCATTGGATATCTCGTTTTCTTAGAGTACTTAAATTTTAGTTTATGGAAAATTAAAAATCAAATCTCTTTATTGAGTCACCTAGTTATAAGAGGTTTCCATTATAGCCGAGAGCTGTGCACCATTCTATGTAGAATATGATCCTGAATGTATAGAATATGATGCTCACTCACCAACTATATTATTTGCACAATCTGGTGTACCTGGTGCGGCAGTTATTTGCTCTAAAACTGATTTTTTTGCACCTACATAGCTGTAGTGATTTTCTAAGTGTAAGTAGGGAGCAAGTTAAGCGAGGGTAGGAATATAAACACCACAGTTAGAAGGTAATTTTTAGTTTTCTTTTCGATTTTTGGTTTTGGTTTGTTTTGGAAAAGTTGAAACCAAAACGGTTTCGCCTTGATTTGTGATATCAGTAAGCCGAATTAAAAAATTAATTTTCCATAATTATAACATAAGAGCATGAATATACGTACGTATTATACATAGAATGTATAAATATAATTGACATATAGTTAAAATGATATGAAATATAATAAAATAAAGTGGCAACATGACATAACTTTTGACTACATAAAAAGTATATACATGATGAAACAGCACGTATATGCACGATTCTGTAGCAATATCGGTAATAAAAATGTAGTAAAAAAAAAATAAATTACAACAACAACAAAGGACACTACATGAATACATACACATGTAATTATTACAAATAATTATGTACTTTTTATAATGCCAAATTTAATTTTAATATATGAATGTATATAATTGGCATGTATAGTAATTATATACATCTTAGACCATGTTTACTTTTAAGGAATTATGGATTCTTAGACACACTTTCTCTTTAAGAATCTCTTCATTTTATTCCAAATTTCTTAATAAAAATTCGTTACAATTTTAATAACATTTTACCACATCAAAAAGAGAAGGAATTGCATTTTCTGAAATTGCTTGTCAGAGTAACCTTTGAATGCCAAAATACTCTAAATCATTTCGCGTATATATGATGAATGGTATAATTATTAAGTTAGATTATAAATCTATTGAAACTAAATTAAATCAAACCAAACGGTCAACTACTATATAACGAATGGTATAATTGTTCGGTTGATAGGTTCCGAAAAACAATTAAGGCATGACGCGCTTATTTTTTGGGCAATAGATACCATACACCAACAGTTAACTATATTACGAGAGTTGGAGCAGAATCAGCAGATATAGCGAGACCGATGAGGAAACGAAGAGGGTGTGATATTGGACGGAGCAAAGTCATTGGAGGACGAGGGACACGAGAGTGACCTCTCAAGTGACAGATTGTAGTCAGCAGATACAGCAAGACCAAAATATCTTGGTGACATGGTATAGAGGGTGGCAACGAAGGAGATCCATACTGATTCAGTTGTGAAAGTGGTAAATGTAGCAGAGCTTCCACGCTGTTGAGGTATATAAGTGTTGAGCTCATACGATGAGATTATTTCTAGCAATTAATACCGTTTAAAATTTTCTTATTGGTCATTATATTGATTTTTTAATATAAGCTTAGTAATACCATTTTATAATTCTCCTTTTTTTTTTTTTTTCAAAATCTCTTTCTAAAAATAGTACTTTTTTAAACTAGCATAACAATAATATATTTGATCTTTAAGATTAGCATATTATAGAATAAAATAGTTATATAAAGATTTTTTTTTATAAATTTTAATATCAATGAATAAGCAGTATCATAATTAAATTAGGCTGCTAAACTTTTATTTTACCTAAAGTGTTCATAAATTGTTGTTCAATAGGCAGTCTGATATTGTTGAGGGAGGTACGCATGTTGAGTTCATACGACGAGGTTATTAATATATCTAGTGATAGTGGGGTTCCTGAGTTGCTGTTGAATATCAGTTTGATTTATATAGATTAATAGCTTGATTTTGAGGACATCCAGAATATTGAGGGTAACAAAAAAAAAAAAAAAAAAAAAAAAAAAAAACCTCATCAAACTGAACTAATCCACGAACCGAACCAACCGAACCAAAGGAATCAAATCCAACCCTAAATATGTTTTTGTACAATTTAGTTTAGAAAATTCACAATTCAAACCAAGCTGATTTATGATTGATAACAATTATTCATATTCATCGATCTATTGTTCATCAAAATCGAAGCATGTATTTTTAGGCGCCACTCTGTTGCAGGCTATCAACCAAGGACATTTTCCAAGAACTCTTGCTTGCAGTTGCAGCATCTACACACGTTCAACAAAATCAAGATTGCACAAGCTGCATAACATTAATCGGAAATACATCCGGCGGACCGCTATTAAGGAGACACTTTGCAATTACCAAATTAGCAGCTTCCGTAGGATGGAATGGATCCCAAAATACATATTTAGATCTATCATCACAGACTTTAGAATTCGGACCGCACGGCACTAGACCACCGAACCGCCCGGCGCTGTAACAGCATGCTGAATTGGCGTTTTGGAATCCTGAAAAGAAAAAAAGAAAAAAAAAATGATAACTTTAATTTCGGATTGTCTCAATTCATTTAGTTCTCTTCATGATATCAAGAAACATGCGAATTATTGTCTTACCATATGGAATGTAATTTTGGATCACGTCTTGCACTATGCCATAGACATTTGCGTAAACAAATTTTAATCCTGTCAAAGTTGAACTAAGTTCATCAACAACGCTTCTCAACTGGTTGTTGAATAACTGGGCTACCTGATTCGCAAATTCAGCACAATCATCTCCAGAAACTTCATAGTAATCCCTCAAACATGGTGTGCACCCTATAGGTCCAACATTCACCACAATGATTTTTCTTGCACCTAAGTTGTAAAGTCTCTGCCAAGAAAAATTCAAAAGAAATTAAACTAGAAACCCTTTTGGAAGGTAGGTATAACCGGTTGTACTTATTTTATAAAAATATTGGATTTACCATTAGTTGTGATTTATATCTTAAAATCACGTTGCTGACGAAAAGCTCAGCTCCAATCAAGTTCTGATCAACAGCTATGGATTGAGGTTTCAAGTAGTTATTGATCAAGTCATTCGAACCGATTGTAACCGAGAAGAGGGATTTTTCCAACAACCCTAAAGCTGCAGGTTCACCAATATTTGAGATCAAATCCTGCCTTGTATTCGCAAAACTATCTAGCTGTGCGTCCATGTTCATACGACCACCCTACTAGGACATCACCAAGCAAACGGACCAAAATCGCACTTAATGAAAATAGAATTTAAAGCAGTCTTAAAATCAAAAGCTGTGTTTTCCTCTTTTTTTTTTTTTTTATTGAGATTTTCCTGAGAAAAACCTTATCTAGATGTTTAATTTACTTTTTAATAAGCCAAAAACACATTTAAACACGTGGGTCTTGGAGAAAAATATACTGATTAGACTTGAATGACGAATTACTCTTCAATATCAAATCTTCTTGTGCTTCCTTAAATTGTTCAAAAGTTATGTAATATAAAATTTTGAACGAAAAACACTTGCATCTCTATCTCTCTTTTTATTACTTTATGTAATATATGCCTCGTATCAAGTAACCGGAAACTCACAGATTTTGATAAGTGGGAAAAATACAACCACAGACAAGAAAGGTAGGTACAACTAATTTAACTTTATCTTTCATTTAGTAATTAATACGTAGGACTTCGGACCCCTCTGTATGGAAAATTAAAGTTTTATGAGGCCTCGTGTTCCGATTTCACCAATTGGTAATGGATTATACGCACTTATTTCTACGTACAATTCATTCCACTCTTTTTCGTTTTCGCGGTAACGTATCACTCTAGATGGTCAATAGTCATAGACAAAAATACTTTAATTATCCTCTCAAATGCACATGTGTATAAACTTACGATTGACGGACTATTTCAAAGCTCCATGATTTTTTTCACACTCGTGCGTACTTTACTTGAATTGGTTTATGACTTAGGTAATAGTCCACGCATGTTTCTAAATTAACTGTCGATTTTTATTTATGGAGCTAATAATTGTGTTACTACATTATATCATACATTTAAATCGACAATATATCTGTTGCAATCAAAACCACCATTGACCATGATTAAGGGAAAAAAAATGGAAAAAAAAGAAAGATATTCGTTTTTATTTACATGCTACAATAAGCATATATCGAGATTGTGAATATTACGTACAAATCTTGCACCCGTTTCATTCAAAATGCCGCCTCCGCCTGAGGCATAGTTGACACCTTGTAGAATCACTGGCCAAACTGTTGTCGGAGCTAGATAAGGAGGAGTGTAATTTTGGAACCCCAACGCCGCTCCTAAAGTTTCATCAACGTATAATGAGAAATACAATAAACAACTCGCATATGTAACGTGGAGACATGAACTTAGGGGGAAAACGAACTTTTTGGGTGAATCAAAAAAAAAATTTTTTTTTTTTTTAGGGTGAATAGGAGGATAACAAACTTGCCTATAATGTCGGTTGTTGTTTGGCCATTGGTGAACCGTCCGGTTGGACCGCCGAAATCGATCCCATAGGGCAAAAAATTTGCTCTAGATAACGATTTTATGTAATTGTTGTTTCCTGCCTCAACCACGGAATCTCCAAATATAAAAGTTGCCGGAACCAGTTGGGAGTAGCACATTTCTCGGATGACCAAGATTAAGGAAGTTCTAAGGAAAACCCCATTAAAACCTAGGAGCAACTTATCCTTCATCGTAAGAACTATAGTTTACAACTTTAAATTAATCCTGAACTTTGCATAATACTGGAAAATTGGGTGCTAAAGGAAGTAATCTAAATAGCAATGGAAGGGCGAGATAATGGGGACTGTGGAGGGTATAACACTTTCATTGACGATGGATAGTGAGATAAAGGGAAGGAGAGGGTGGAACAATTTGGCCATTTTATGAACTTCCTTGTTGTTGGCCGTCAAACTTCACTATGAATACTCCGCACATTGAATAGGCATGCAAGATCTTCAATTACCGGTGAGATCAATTCAGTCAAACTCTATTTATGTACTTCATTTTTGCTGCCCACAACAAATTCGTTATTATTAATTATTATGCTTTATATGGTGTGTTTGGTTGGTGCGAATAACCATAGGAAAACTTTATTTTGTTAGGAGATTTTTATTTTTGGTGACTTTTTTATTCTCATTTTAGAAGGAATACTTGTTACCTTATAAATGATAGAATTTTTTTATTCCTTCGCTATTGGAATAAAAAAAGTTCAAATGATGGACAATTATGTTCTTAACTAATAAGAAAAGTTAATTAGCTTTTAATTATTTCCCAAGAAAACCAAATAAAAGCATTTAGGTACTTTTAGTAATATAACCAATTTAAAAATTTTAATTTTGAAGTAAAATAAATACGAAAATAATTATCCTCCAATAAAAATTTACACAAACTAGACATTAGATTTTATATTTCTAACATATTCTTTGAAATAGTCATTCACAAGGGACAAACTAAATGGCAAGAATGCTTTCCTTCATGACTATCTCACCGTAATAGTCTTTATGAAATAGCAACTTGATCACTCAATAACAATAGGCTCCTTATGCCTAGTTCTATCATTTTAATAGTTACCTCTTACACATAGGTTTCTAGTAAAGCAAAGCTAACACCTCTATGTTTATCCTCTATTAGATTCCTAACATTTTTTATCCATTCCCTTACAATTATGATGTTATTTTAAAAAGTCTTCCCTTATTTATTACATCTTAGTTATTTTTTGTTAGTTTATTATGGAGGATCTTAGACCTCTCCACTTTTTTTTTTTTTTGACATTTATGTCACTCAAATTGATGTGGACTGAGGCCAAAAACAAATAAGGTTGATAACAGGAGTTGGTCTAAGCTTGCCAAAAGCTTGAAGAACGAGATGAAAAGTAGCACAATAACTGGAAAATTAAAATAAGCAAACCTACGAATAGCTTCATAAGATACGATGCATCAATAGAACTTCAAAAAACTTATAGCACAATTTGATGTAATGCACGAAATATTTTTATGAGGTTACTTGCCAACTAACCTGGTTAAGGGTTAAGATAAAAATGAAGTAAGTAAACAAGTTAAGAAAGTAATGTTCACAAGTAGTATATTCAATATATTGATGATAATGATAATTAATGTGTATTGCAGTTATATGTATAGTGAGTACTTATACTCGATAAATTAGGGTAACTTGCTTAAAATGGAAAAAGAAAAAAGGGATAATGTCCAAAAAAAGTAATATACAAGGAATATAAGAGGGTAAAAAATGAAATTTCAAGGTAAATAATGATTGGTGCATCAAATTCCTTCATGTAGGTTTGGGATACGTGGCAACAACATATTAGGGATGCTTCTGGTAGAAAATGGACAAAATGGTATGGTCGAGATAGATGGCTGAGTAAGGGTGTTGAGCAGAGGTGCTGGTCAAACCTAGATTCATCCAAGAAGAAGTAACTATGAATATGTGTTAGGGCTCTCAGCTTCTCAACACCAATGTTGTTGAGCTAATGGTCAGCTCGGTCATAGCTAAGTAGTTGTATGAAGGGTTGGGCTGTCAACAAGGCATTTGTCCGGTCAACACACAACTTTCGAGAGATGCGTAGTTACTTGGCTCAACATAAGGAGTTGGTCAGTAATAAGGATTAGCTCAACCTCAATAAGGGTTAGCTAGAGCAGGAGGATTCATCTTATTAGTCCTAATAGGCCTCAAGCTCAGCTGCGGGTCAAAGGTCCAGTAGTCTGATTCTTATTATTCCCTCTTGGTTGATTGGGATTTTAGATCAAATCTCATTAGTCTTCTCTTAATTCTCCCTTTGGGTGATAGAGACTAAGGTTGCTAACGTTAAAAGTGTTAGAAACTCCATAATCTTTGGGTAGTTCCAATCTGTAAGCATTATCGTTGATCTTCTCAAGGATTTTGAAGGGGCCGTTAGGTCAAGTGAATAGCTTGTTCTTTCTCTTACTCGAAAACCTCTCATTGCTCAAGTGTAACCATACTAGGTCTTCAGGTTGAAATTGTACTGATTCCCTTCCCTTGATTCTTTCTCCCATTTTCTTGGCAGCTTGGTCAATCTACCAAGTAACTTTCTCATAGATTTACTGTAGAGACCGGGCTCGAGCTCTTGTATCAAGGTCTTCTTGCTTGGACAAGCATACAAAGGCGTGATCAAGGGGTAGCTTGAGATTAAAGCCATAGATAACTTTGAAGGGAGTTTGCTTGGTGATGCCATGCATTATTCGGTCGTAAGCAAATTTTACCATAGGTAAACAGACAACCCAATTGGTTAAGTTCCTTCTTATTGTAGCTTAGAGCAGTGATCTTAAAGTATGGTTGACTATTTCTGTTTAACCATTGGTTTGGGGATGATAAGAAGTGTTGAATAGTAGTTTAGCCCCCATTTGACGTTATAGAGTTCTCTAGAAATGACTCAAGAACTTTGCATCCTGGTCTAAGACTACACTCCTTGACATGTCGTATCATCAAACAATTTCCTACAAAAAAAGAGAAGTAATAGCCGAAGTAACAATAGTTCTAGAATATGGCACAAAATGTGCCATCTTATTAAATCTATCAATGACTATCACAAAGTCTTTGCTATGAGCAGTTCTTAGTAATTAGATAATAAAGTTCATGATTAGCTCAATCCAAGGTCGAGTTGGGATAGGTAATGGCATTGCCTTCCCTTGTTTAGCTGGGAATCTGGCCTTCTTGTAGGTAACACATCCCTTGATAACTTAGTGTACATCTCATCTCATTCTCGGCCAAAATAATTTACCATTCAACGGTTCATATGTCCTCCACTTCCCAAAGTGGCCAAAAAGTCCTCCATTGTAGCCTTCTCTCATTAGTAACTCTCTGATTGAACAAAACAACACACATAACTTTCCATTTCAAAATAAATAGCCATCCTCTACATAATATTCACTTATTATTCTTTCATTAGTACATTGTCCAATGATAGGACCAAAGTGGGGGTCCCTAGGATACTACTCTTTGATGCTCACAAAGCCCAATAGCCTGATTTGCAATTCGGTGAGGAGAACTTGCCTTCTTGACATAGCATTAACAACCACATTGCTTTTTCCTTATTTATATTTGATTGCAAAGTTAAATCCCTATAGGAATTTAACCCACCGTGCTTGCCTCTTCGATAGCTTGGTCTGACTTTTAAAGTGTCTCAAGAAGTCATGATTCATATAAATGACAAACTCTTTCAGTAATAGATAGTGTTGCCACACTTATAGTGTTCGGATAAGGGATAGAAGTTCTCTATCATATACTAAGTAGTTTAGTTGAGGTCCATTGAGCTTCTCACTATCATAGGTAATTGGTCAGCCTTTATGCATTAAGACAATGCCTATACCAATACTTGACGTGTCACATTCTAGCCCAAATATCTTATCGAAGTCAAGTAAGGCTAATATAGGTACAAAAGTTAATCTTGCCTTTGCTTCACCAAAACTCCTCTCCTTTCTCTCTCCCGATTTGAACTCAATGTTCTTCTTTGTTAGTTCAGTAAGGGATGCAATAATGGTATTGAAATTTTTTATGAATCTTCAATAAAAGAATGCTAGTCGGTGGAAACTTCTCACTTTAAAACAAGTGGTTAAAGTCAACTACTCATTAATAGCTCGGACCTTCTCTTCATTGACTCATAAACCACCTCCACAAAATACATAACCTAAAAGTACCACTTCCTCCTGGCAAAAACTACACTTCTTTAAGTTTCTGAATAACCTCTCGACTTAAAGCACATATAGAATGGCATAGAGATGTTCATGGTGATTCGACCTGTCAGCATTATATATAAGAGTGTCGTTAAAGTATACCACAACACACTTCTCGATTAGATTTCTCAATACATGGTTCATTAATTGCATGAAAGTACTTGAAGCATTTGACAAGCCAAAAGACATAACCATACACTCATAGAGTCCATGTCAAGTTTTAAAAGCAATTTTCCATTCATCTCCCTATCTCATTCAGATTTGGTGGTACCCTAACTTCAGATCTATTTTGTTGAATATTCTCATACCACTTAGCTCATCTAACATATCATCTAGCCTCGAGATAGGGTATATGTATTTGATCATAATCTTATTGACAGCTCCCCCATCTATACACATTTGCCAAGTTCCATCCTTCTTCGGTATTAGGAGCACCAGCATAGCATAAGCGCTGAGACTCTCCCTTACATAACCCTTTTATAGAAGTTCATTGATTTGTCTTTAGAGCATAGAAGCTTTGCTCAAGATTCATCTGATATGTTGGCATATTCGATAGGGCAGCGCTTGGTATCAAGTTAATGTAGTGTTTAATGCCTCGGAGAAGGGTAGTCCCTCTAGCAACTATTTAAGAAATAAGTCAACATATTTACTCAATAGCTCCTTAACTTCTAGGGGTAGTTTACCCTGTTCCTTTAACTCTAGTAGTCATCTTATTAGCAGGAAGGTTGACACATTGGCCTTGATGGCTTCTCGAAACTCGACTCTACTCAACACCAAAGCTTTCTTCGATCCTTGAGCAAGTTTAGCTTACAGTTTGTTAACTTGACTTGGCGACATAAGGTTCAACATAATCTTCCTTCCATCCTTCTCAAACACATATGTATTCTTATAAATGTCATGAATAAATCTTTGGTCATAAAGCTAAGGTCGGCTTAGTAGAATATGAGATGCACACATGAGCAACACGTCATAAAGAATATCATCAGAATAATTTCCAATATAGTTCGACAGTAAGACTTACCAAATGATATGTAGTGCTCCCTCCTCATTCAACCAATGCAGCTTATACAACTTCAGATGTGAGATAGTTAGTAAGCTTCAATTTCTTAATTAAGTCAGTAGATGCTACATTAGTGCAGTTCTCACTATTTACTATGAGTGCGCATACTTGATCATTTACTCTACAAGTGATGTAGAATAAGTTCTCCCTCTTCTCTTCCTCGCGTGAATGGCCTAAACACATTACAGTTAAACAACTAAAGTGAACTTATCCAAGTTCTTGGCAAACACATCCTCTTCAATCAAGTTGGCATTAATATCAACCTCATCTCCTACCTCTATCTCTTCCCATTCCTCATTTATGCTATCTACTTCAATCTTTAAGGCATTTCCCTTAACAATCATGATCCTTCGGTTTGGACATTAGGCAGCCTCGTGCCTAAACCTTTGGAACTTCAAGCACTTGATTTGGCCTGTCTTTCTTCTAGATCCTTACCCCTTCTCATATGTTCAAGTCGACACGTCACCATTAGGTTAGCCCTTTTGTTCAGCCTTGACATCTATTCATCTGGTCAGCTCAGCACTTGGTTGAGTTCGGTAACTTCCTTAAACAGGTCGGCTTAACTTACTAAGTTAGCTCATCAGGGGTCGAGTCAACATCTTACTCCTTCTCTGTCTTTCTACTCATTGGGCTATTCATATAGCCTCATCCATTGTATTAAATTGATGAAGTTCTACAATGTCTTAACTATCACTTCTTAATCTAGTGAGGAATTTAGACACTGTTTAGGCTGATGGCTCTTTTACTTCACAAAAATCATGAGTATTTGAAACTCTTGAACATACTTATCAATGATTCGGCCTCCTTGCCTCAACTCTTGAAGTTAAGCAAAAATGTCTTGCAAATAAGTATCTAGCACAAACCTATTTATGAGTATCTTCTTCATCTCAAGCTAAGTATTAACCTCTCTGTATCCTTCTTGTCTCCTCATGATTTGAAAGTTCTTCCACCATATGGTGGCATATCTTAAGAACTCAACAGCAGTAATCCTCACCTTCTCCCGGTCCTTATACTAGTAATAATAAAAAAATCCATTCAACCTTCTCCTCTCAATCCAAATAATCATCTGCACTCCCAAAACTATTGAAGCTCGGAACTTGAAGCTTCACTTAGTTGGTAGCTCGGGGTGCTCTCACTTGTTCTTCTTCATCATTATCCATATCTCCCAAGTCAATCCTTCATTGTGCTCGTCTTTAGACTCCTCCCTTCAAACTTGTCAAGCCGAATTTTGTCCTCTAACAGGTTCGGCAACTTTGTAGGGTAATCTACACAATCTCAATAGGTCAATAGCCCATTACATAAACAACTCTGGTTAGATTGACCAAGAGGTTAGCCACTTCATTAAAGCATTTGTTTGTACTCCTATGAGTACTATAGGGTTGTCGTCCATGGTGGACAACACCACTATTGTAATCATTAATATCAGCATTCACATTAGGATCCATCATCTTCTTGACAAAACTCAGTAAATAAACTTCAAATCCAATGTACAATAGTTACTATTCCAACACACACAAATGTCTAATGAATCCACGAACATAACAACAACACCAATGAACAATAAACTCAACCGGAACTTGCTTTGTTTTCGTATACTTGAAATAAGGCAAAACAGAGTATATATGAAAACAAACTACTACACTCTTTTACTTACTCAAACATTTTAGCGAATCTTTACACATCTTCAATGCACTATTACTGCGAACACTACTTCATAAAGATCTAAGTACAACTTACCCAAATGAAACCTCCACTTTGATACCAAAATTATGCAGATCGAGATTAAGAACATACAAGGCCAGTCATAGCAGTGGGTCTAAGCTTGCTGAAAGCTTGAAGAACGAAATGGAAAGTAGTACAACAACTGGAAAAGTAAAATAAGTAAACCTACGAACAACTCTACAAGATATGGTGTACCAATAAAACTTCCAAGGACTTACGATATAACTTGATGTGATGCATGACATGATCCGGTGAGGTTACGTACCACCTAGCCTGCTTAAGGTTTAAGATAAGAGTAAAGTAAATAAACAAGCTAAGGAAGCAATGTTTACAGGAGTATATTCAATATATTGATGATGATGATTAATGTGTCTTGTAACTACATGTACAATGAGTATTTATACCCGAGAAATTAGGGTAACTTACTTAAAATGGAAAAAGATGAAAGGAGTAATGTCTAAAAGAAACAATATATAAGAAATATAAGAGGGTAAAAATGAAATTTCAAGGTAAACAATGATTAGTGTAGCAAATTCTTTTATGTAGGTTTAGGATATGTGGCAATAATACATTGGAGATGCTTCTGGTAGAAAATGGACAAAATGGTACAGTCAGGATGGATGGCTGAGTAGGGGTACCGAACAAAGGTGCCAGTCAAACCTGGATCCATCCAAGAAGAAGTGACTGCAAATATGTACTGGGGCTCTTCGCTTCTCGGCTCTAATGTTGTCGAGCTGGTGGTTAGCTAGGTTATAGCCGAGCAGTTGTATGAGGGGTTGGGCTGTCAATAAGGCATTTGTCTAGTCGGTACACAACTTCCAAGAGATGCATAGTTACTCGGCTCAACATACAGAGTTAGTCGACAGCAAGGTTTAGCTTAGCCCTGACAAGGGTCGGCTAAAATAGGAGAATTTATCTTATTAGTCCTTTTAAGCCTCAAGCTTGACTATGGGTCAAAGGTCCAATAGTTCGATTCCTATCACATAATCTTTAAAGACTTCATTTCTACCAATTCTAGTTAACCTATAAGCTCCTAAAATGCCATGATATGCATCTTTTCAAGCTAATTAAAACCTCACTAATACCTTGGTGTCAACTTAGTGCTCATAACTTTCCTCTACTAGCAAATCCTATTACAAAAAGTGAGATTGTCCCTGTTATCATTGAATAAGATATCAAATTTATGGTCAATGAATTGAGCTAGTACGAGTATTAATTATATGTAGCTAAGAAAAGTATTTTTTGATATCTTTGTAACACTATCTTACTAAGCCTTCACACACACACATCCTATACCTCCTTGGCTACTTTTTCTAATATAGATTGCATTGATTATCTAAAACTTGTCAAGTTACCATCGTATGCCATCTACCCCAATTACAAGCTCATCTCTAGTACTCTAAGAAGTAGTTTACTATATATGTCTTTAAGTAAGATAATATAGATTGTCCTCGTTATCATTGAGCAAGATATCAAATTTGTGGTCAATGAATTGAGCTAGTGCACACATATATAGAGCACTAATTATATGTAGCTAGGAAAAAGTATTTTTCAATATCTTCATAATATTCTCTTACTAAGCCTTTACATACACACATCCTATACCTCCTTTGCTACTTTTACTAACATAGATTGCATTGATTATCTAAACACTAGTCGAGTTACCATCCTATGCCATCCACCTCAATTGTAACCTCATCTTTAGTATTCTAAGAAGTAGTTTACTATATGTGTCATTAAGCTTTGTAGAATGCGATAAAATGTCATAGCTTATGTTATAGAAGTATACACTTCGATTTGTCATTTTGCATGTGAGTCGGTGGATCCCATTCAACATCCTATCATTATATATTATGACATTCTTTGGGCCTATTATCCATTTGACAATCTCATTATGCATAATCACGCCAAAAATAGATGTTGTTATTAACTATCCTTTTGTATGTGAGCAAGTTGTTATTGGTTAGGTTATAGTTTTCATTTGTTCCCCTTTGTCATCTAAGTGCAAACATTCTTAATAAGAAGTTTAATCTTGCAAGAATTTATAAGAACTACAAAGTTTTTAAGTAAGTCCTTTAATATGTATTTTGATTCGATTAATAAGTTGTGAATGTGTTTTTTTTTTTTTTTTCCACATGTTAGCATGTTAAATGAGGGTATGAAACTGAAATTTTGATGCAAGGCTTGAGTTTAGAGTATTGACGTCAAATGAGAAATTAAAAGGTTTGAAGGACTTTATGAAATAGAAGGAGGAATTTATAGATTTTGCAAAATTCCCTCTACTATATGGACAGTAGTACAAGAGGCATCTCAATAGTAGTGTTTTAAGGAGGATTGTCCACATGCTGAAGTTCCCACTAACCACATGGTGTAGCATGTTTAGGGAACAAAATGTTTGTAGTTTGTGCAAGAATTATTGTTCGAACGATGAGACCATATACCATCCGTATGGTATCATTCCAGTCACGTGCAGAAGCCAAGTTTGTTACTTTTATTACTCATAATTACATTTATTTCTTAAATCTAATTCTTAGATTGATCAAATTCTAATTATCATTAGACCATTAAGTGACAACAAATCTTTTAGTGACTTTAAGTGAGCGAAAAGGCAATAGGCTTATTTATTAGCTAAATTGATAACCTAATTTAAGAATAAGCTTTAGGATTGTACACATTATAATTTCTTGATTAGGAGTCAAAAGATTCCGAGAATTGATGGAGTTGACCATTCTAAGTACGTAGATACCTTGTTTTAAATATGTATTTGACTAAGATAGTAGTAAATGGACTTAAGGTTATCTAACTTAATAATGATTATACTAATTGTACTTGGTTAGGCTCAAGGGACTTAGATTACTAATGATCTCTATGTAGCATCACAATGATCTATATTTAGTGTTGTCTTGAGTAGAGTTGCATATGGAAAGGATTTGGGTATGTTCAGGTTGATCCTTAGCCTCATAGGTGTTTGGGAGTGTGCAATACCATATAAATATACCAACATGTATGTACGCACGAATGTGTATGTGTATGTGTATGTGTATGTATGTGTTCATGCTTGTGTGTATACGCGTATGCATGTGTGTCTACTTATGCATATGTATGTATGTGTTTGTTTTTGTATGTATATGATTAGGGGTCATGATTTACCTTAGTTTTAGGGCTGTAAAGACTATGTTGATTGTTTCACTTAAAATTAAAGATTATAAATGGTTGCTTGTACATTAGTATATTTGATATTGCATATGTATCTATGGCTTGTAGCATCTACACGCTTTTGTGGTATTTCATATATGGAGCATTTATTTGACCCCTTTGTAGGAAACTTTTTTCAACTGGAGGTAATTCAAATGATGTTGACCTCAATGATGAGCTAGGATATGACATGATGTATAATCTAGAAGACAACGTGAAGTATGTATACTATAAAGAGTAGCTAGGTTAGGTTTGTAATAGTTAAGTGATGTGGGTGTCTATGATGTCCATTGTATTTGGAGATAGACTCTCTATTAGTCACATCTAGTTGTGTTAATTTATATTTGTATTGAGTGGTTACATTTTAGATGTTGCAGAAGCTAGTATAGACTCCAGTAATATGATGTGAGACATATATTGATGTTAGAATAAGACTTAGGTATATCACTTGATGTTGTATATGTTTGGAAATGTAGGTTAGCTTAGGGTTTGTAGTTATTAGTGATGTTCGTGGTGACAATTGGACAAGTGTCGAGTTTTGCATATCATCACCTAATAATGACACATAACACCATGTTGTGGTTACTTTCTAATATACTCTTAATTTTTTTTTCCCAATATGTGAAGTTAAGTTCTTTTTTTTAGCTAGAATCAATCGAAATAAGGGATGCAAGCATGAGGACCCTTGTAGGGTATCTAATCTATCCAACCCAATAATTACCTTATAGGATAATTCTTTGTAAAGTTTCTAGATGGGCTTTTGCTCTTGTTTAAAAAACCTATAGAGTTTCAAGTTTGGTTTTGGGACTAAGATAAAACTTGATGGAAAACTAAACACAATCAAAAAATAAGAAGATTAATTAATATTAGTATTTTTAGTACATATAAGGGTACAAGCATCCATGTCCTTGCAAGGTATCCAACTTGCTAGAGTTGAGAAGTATCCCATAAGACATTTCTTATAAGGTTTTAGGATGGGTTTCAAGTATAAGATAAAAACATTCATAAAATTTTTCTTTGAGTATTAAGAAATCCTATGGGGTATTTGATCATATCCAGATTTTATAAAATCTATCCTTGTTGTATTCTTAATGAAACTTTTTATTGGGAAAATTTTCGATACTTATAATTGAGCCTTTGATAGAGCTAAATGGCACCAAGGACATAGTTTATTTAGGGTGAATTAAATTCAATTCTCTCTTTTTTTTTTTTTTTTTTAAGTTGTAATATGGTAGTAATTGTGGAAAAAGAAGAAGAGGTGGAGGAGGAAGAGGAAGAAGAAGAAGAAGAAAGAGGGGTAAATGCCGATTCCGCGACTTTAACCATTCTAGATGGCCTTATCCTAACGTTTTACCCGCGTTCCTGTCAATTTATTCTGTGGACTTGGCCCAACGTTTAATGGTTTCGAGGGAGGATATAAATGCCGGGTTACAATAATGCATCGCCAATACGAGGAAACGAGTTTTTTTTAGTAACGTTTCTTTACTGTAATGCAAGAAAAGCAGATCGGCTATTATTGCTTCCATTTATAGGTCTATGTGAACGTCACTACTGCTAGGAATAAATTTTAAGGAAAATTATAAATAGACGTTTTAAATATTTAGTCCCGTATGGATGCCAAATCTTTGAAAATGTGTTTAACATATTTATAACCTTTGAAAATATGTTTATACATTTCAGAACATCATTAAAATCTCAAAATCATCACTATTATGATTTTTTTAATGGCAGTTTTAAGATTTTAGTAACGGTTTGAAAGTTATTTACATGTTTTTAATAATTACACAGAAGTAATATTACATTTTTTTTTTAAGTTTAGAGGCCTTTTAAAACTAAATGTTTAGATGTATATGTAAAGTTATTACTCCAATTTATGCTTGCTTTTACATTTTTGTAAATATATAGATATCTATTCTTTACTAGCGTTTCAATAGGTTGTACCAAGTGGTTAATAGTAGATAATAAAATAATTATTACATATAACAAATAAAAAATAATGAATAAAATGATAAATAACTGAAAATAGACCCCATAAATTTTTATTAGTTTTATACAAATGGTTTCAATGGCATAATTATCCCTAGAAAATAATTAACTATCAAGAATATTTTATTGTTTCTCAATATATAAAAAACATTGAATATATCTTTGTTTTTCTTATGGATGTGTCATTGATTTCTATTCCAAAAGTAAACCTTTTCTTGTCAGCTTCTATCGATAGCTCAATTAATCAGACATGACAAGATGCCAAACATTCAGCGGAGATATGTCCTTAGGACCACCATTGAGGAGGCGCTTCGCGATTATTAAATTAGTAGCTTCAGAAGGATGGTATGGATCCCAGAATACATACTTAGACCTATCATAGCAAACTTTAGAAGCCGGACCGCACGGAATTAGACCCCCGAACCGCCCAGCAGAATAGCAGCATGCTGAATCTGCATTTTCAAATCCTGTAAGACATGATTTCAATTTCAGAATTTTGCTTGAAATTTTAGTTAAAAGTACAAGGTAACAAAAAACGAGAATTGCTCATGCTGTCTCACCATATGAAACGTAATTTTGGATTATGTCCTGTACTATGCCATAGACATCTGCATAAACAAATTTCGATCCTGCTAAATTTGAACTGAGTTCGTCAACAAGGCTTTTGAGCTGGTTGTTGAATAACTGAGCCGCCTGGTTCGGGAATTCGACGCAGCAATCTCCTCCTACTGCATATGAATCCCTCTCAAATGGTATGCACCCTACAGGTCCAACATTCACCACAACAATTTTCCTCGCACCTAAGTTGTAAAGTCTCTGCAAATGCCAAGAAAAAAAACTCAATCTCTTTGGATAACATTTCCACATTGAAAATCATCACTTGTCACATTTTATTCGTTTATACACACCGTTACTATCATAAAACTCACTGATTACCGTAAGTTGTGATCTGTATCTTGAAATCATGGCGCCAACGAAAAGCTCTGCACCTAACATGTTCTGATCAAGTGCTGTAGGCGTAGGTTTTAAGTAGTTATTGATGAAATCATTGGAACCGATTGTAACCGAAAAGAGGGACTTCCCCAACAATCCTAAAGCTGCAGATGGACCAATGTTCGAAATTATGTCCTGTCTCGTATTAGCGAAATTGTCTAGTTGCGCATCCATGTTTATTCTACCCCCCTGCAAAATCACCAAGGAACTAAAATCATGATCCAACATAGTATATCCTAGTTTCGACAGGAAAATCCATTTCAAATTTATCGCGAAATCATTCTATCCATTATTTTACCAATTGACATTATATCTTGCAAGGTGCAGGGTATGGTAAGATCAAAAGTGCAAGTTACTAGATTGAAGTAACATACGAAGATTGCGCCGGTTAGATTCAAAATTCCCCCTCCACCAGAGGCGTAATTGACACCCTTTAGAACCACTGGGCCGTTTGTTGTAGGAGCTAAGTAAGGAGGAGTATAATACTTGAATCCCAACTCTTGTCCTGAAACATCATCGACATGATTGTTAAAACTAGAACTTAAGGTATCAGTATATGCAACATGAACAAATGGGCTTGCCTATAATGTCGATAATCGTTTTCCCATTGGTGAACCGTCCAGTTGGACCGACAAAATCGATCCCGTTCGGCATATAGTTCGCTTTCGATAGTGATACGATGTAATCGTTGTTTCCCGCTTCAACCAATGAATCTCCGAAAACAAAATTTGCAGGAACAGGTTGAGAGGAGCAGCACACTCCTAGGATGACCAGGACTATGGTAGTTACAGACAGAACTCTAGGAAGTCTTTGGCTGAGTAATTTAGGATGCATCGTACCAATTCTATCTCTTGTGTATTGAACTAGAACGCTGAAATTAGAACTAGGAACTGAGAATTTGGACGCAAAAGAATGGAATTTAAATGATAATGAAGTGTGTTTGAGACTATTCCGAGTAAGGAAAGCAAATAGGAGGGTATATTAATATTTCTACTGACTAATGAAGATCCACATAAAGAGAAGGTGGGGCTTATGAAATGTACCCCTTTTTTATAGAGAGTTGAAATGAACATTGCATGAGTATTTCACACATTTATTATGCTTACATAATCACAAATAATCCGTGAAAATAAAATTTATATTAGAGTTTCAATACAACATGGACTAGCACACACTACTATATTTATTGACCCATACAACATAGTAAAATGAGCAAGATTATTGGTACTCTATGTGGATTGTCCAGTGAAGAAGTTTAATTAACTATATAAAAGATGAAATAGAATGGTTATTTTTTTACTTGTACTGTTATCCCACGTTTAATTGGCATAATAACTATTCTAGGGGAACTATCATTGTTAAAAAATTGAGGAATTGTAATTCCTTTATGGAATCAAGAGAATAACTGTTTTTGATATATTAATTCATAAGATCTTAAAATAATTATTACTTTTCTATTTCATTCCTCAAGAATTATAATTCTATTCCTATTTTATTGCATTCCATAGTCCAAACATGCAGGGTTTTGGCTCGGTGGTTTTGGTTTTGATTGACACCAATTTGAAATTGGGTATTCAGCTAATATAGACCTGAAGAAAATAATCTAATAAATATACTTAGTAGATATAGAATTTATTAGACACATAAAAATACATAACAAACACGGAATGAATATAGATGGCAATTGGGATCTTAATAAGATAAAATATACATACATATATAAATATACATATATATTATAAATATTATGTGATATATTATTTTTACATCTTTCAACTGCCAACAAACCTAACTTCCAGTCCAGACTAAAGACAACGGGGGTTTACACGTCGTGAAATCAATGCAGCCAATTTTTATATGTTATTTATAAGGTTTTTTATGTTGCTAGTCTCGATGCAATCACCTAATGATAAGTTATCCTATACTTCCTTCAATGAAATGAGCTTGACCTCATAAATGTGAAAGGCAAATTGCGGGGAAATTTTCGACTTTTAGCAATTCCAACCCTTATATGTTTCCGCTTGGATCATTTCGATTTGGACCTCCAGCCACAATTTCAAATCATATATATACGTGTACATACATATATATATATATATAATTATGAATAAATTGCAATTCTATTTCTTTTGATTTATTCACTCTTCACTGTTTGATCGGGTTTTTTTTTTCTTTCTATTTTTATATCATTATAACATCATTTTTAAATTATTGTATTTGTCGTAATAAAATAAGAAAAGAAATATAGGAAAATAAAAGTACATACAATGCTTTTTCACAAAATTAGTAGTTTAGGTTAACTGCATTTAATTTATAAATAAATTCCAACTATTGATTTTAACTATAAAAGGTGGATACTCACCTAGTTTAAAATGATTCATGCATAACAATTTCCTTGATTTAATCAAGTGAATTTCTTAACAATGCAATAAACTATGGAGGGTGGACGTATAATCTAGAACCTGCTATACTCTATGTGATTGGATATAATCTTAGTTGGTATTGAATGTTATATGAAAGGTATCAATACTGATTTTTAGGAACCTACTCTAGCTACCAGCATGGGAAATAAGGAACAACATCTCCGTATTATATATTCATTATGAAACTTGTCTCTATGGTTTATAGGATCAAGTCTTAGGATATTGTATACATACATTGTAAAAATTCCTAATTAATGATTTTCAACACAACAAAAAATGATATATTTAATTCAATACATACTCAGCTCCTAAGTCTTTTTACCTATTGAAGAAGAATGATTGTGTTCAAGCCGAAATTGTTTGAAGTTACTCTCATTTCATTTTAGATGTTCATGCACTAGTGAACAATATTGCAACGAATTAAGTATTGTTATTAATTTTAAACAAGTGAACCAAGTAATTTTGTGATAGCATTTTGAGATGAATATATGCTTTCGTGATAAATATATAATTGAAAAATATGTGGGTATATTGTTTTTGATACCATATAGATAAATATACGAGCTATAATTACATAAAAAAAAATTTACAAATTGTTGTCCAACTTACCTTAAAAATTTTATATTGCACAAACATCCTCATTTTGACAAAAAGATACAACTGTTACTTTAATTACACATTTTTTTGTTAATCAATGCATGCCTTCCAACATGTGAGTTGGAAAATACCTCTTATGCCCCAAAGTAATAGCATTGATAAAGAAAAGTTATCTTCCTCCTAGAAAAACCCTTGTCTAAACTAATATGTGTTTTCATGGAGACTCCACAAATCAGAAGATAAAATTGGCACATTGGAATAATTAGTAAAGCGTCCAACGCAGGAACTTTTTCGTGAAAGCGATTTTTTGTTTTCGTTTTCTCACGCTAACACGTTATTTACAAGTAGTCTTGATGTCTGAGTTGCTTAAATGCACGGACTTTTTGTGATAAAGTGAATTGCTTTGGGACAATTTCCATGCAATAAGATATTTGGCACTGATAGACTTTTTAATTACAAGTGTTTGCCATGCTCAATTGCTTTTTCCCTTTTTTATTTTTCGGACTTTTTCTAGTTGTAGAGTTGAACAATATTTATTTACATGAAAAGGAAGAAGAAAGGGGCATAAGTGGTATTTTACAACTCACATATTGGAAAATGTGCATGGATTAATGGAAAATTTGTAAAACCGGGAGTAACGGTTGCACCTTTTAAAAAAAAAAAATGTATATCCACAATTTTCCTTTAAAAAAAGGAGGGGCTAAATGCACATAGGGTAATACATTAAGGTGTTTATACCATTTATCTAATTTTTTATTACAAAAATATATTAAAAATTTATAAGTTTTATAAGGTACAAATATTGAGATGATTTCTTCATATTATAGTAATTTTAAAATTTAAGAACTTATTTTTATTGGGTGAGTTACAAATATGATTTTATACTTTATGTATCCCATATTTACTTATCTCTACTTTTCAAAATTGTCGAATCTCGATGGGAAGTTGACCTCAAGGTGAAAAATAAAAAAAGAGACCAGAAGGTCTAATCAAGATAGAATCATAATCAATAAAAATATAAAAATATAATTTATAAAGTAAATAATTATTCATTTTCTTAATACTTGAAATTTGATGGCTTTTCATTTTCATTGAGTCAAGCCTATTCTTTCCGTAAATTGATATATTCATTGACAAATATACACAAAAACACAAAAAATGGTGACATTTAGATCTAAAAAACTCGGCTAAATGCTATAAGAACCATGTTAGACCATCTGGCTCACCGAGTATTTCCGCTTTGCTATAAAGGCTAATTGAAGGTGATGCAGACCGGTTTCTTGATCAGGACAAGTTGAATCGATTCAAATCAATTAGATTAGCTCGAATGTAATAACATGGGTAATTCTATATAGTTGTTTGACAGCTTTTAGTTGTGATGTCTTAGTTGATTAAAATAAATAAATAAATGAGTGGTCGAACGAAATTTTCTTTCCATTTGACGAGTCGTCCATCTATTGAAATGCATTTAAAAAATCCATCCATTAATTTTCTTACGTTTTCCGTTAAAGAAAAATACATGCTCTGTAAAAGTACAAAACTAGCCTCATACTTTCCGAAGGATATGAATTACTTTTAGGTTTGCGGTGGTTGCTGCTCAGCGTAGGTTACGTCAATCCAGTTTCTCTTTTAAATTTCACATATTGTTCACGCATTGGGACATTCTGATTCTATTAAATCTACGAATGTCCACATGATATGTTTGTTGACAAAACCTCTGATAACGAAATGTGATGACTACGATTTAGGTACTTATTGAAATAATTACACTAATAATATCAATGTTTAAGAATAAATTTAAATAAAAGATTAATGTTATAAAAAATTTAAATAAGGAATAAACATTTCAATGAGTAATTAAAAAAAGGGATCGCATTTATAACACTATCAATAGAATCTAGCATGACTGTTAAGTGATACATGGTGCTCACATGACATATGTGTAGTATACATATGACACTTATATGTATATTTAAATAATAAATAATTAAAACTTAAAAATATATATAAAAAACTAAAATAACAAATAATATTATGAAAAATAAAAAATCAGAAAAACTAAAATACTAAAAGCAAATAATATAATATATAATATTACAGCTAAATTTTTTATCCAAATGTAACATATATAATATAACATAACATAATATAATATAAGAGTATAATATAAATATGATATACATAACAATAATACAATATGAATATAATATATATTATAATAATATAATTAATTATATTATACATAAAAATTTACAAAATTAAAAAAGGAAAATGTGAGCCCTATTCTCGACGATTGGCGATTGAGCAAATAAATTTAGGATATCGGTGCAATTAACCCAATTAACCTAAAAATTTATGTATAAGCTCAAGACATTAGTTAAAGAGATCTTATGGATATGGATGTCAAAAATATAATAAAATAATAATATAGCTAAAATAGTATAATTTAACTATATTGCATATTATTTGTTATAATCACATAAAATAGGTTTTGTTAGTTTGTAAAATTTTAGAGATAAGTTATACATATAATAAAATTTATATGGGACATAAAATAATATATATAATATATATGTATGTGTCATGTGTAATTTTTAAGTATATATGTATACCCGTATTTATTAAAAACACCACATTATAAGCAATTTAGAGTAAAAATACTTAAGAAAATTAACAAAAATCGTTAAAAAAATTATTAAAAAATTCATGGTAGTTGGTAACTTAGTAAATTAGGCATGTGGATGGTTTAGGACAATTGTTGTTATTTGGGGAAGGGATTAACATGCAAAAGAAATCCTTATTTAAGTTTAGAAAATTGAGGAGAGAGAAAGAAAATCAAATAATGTAAGAAAATTAATCCTAAAAATATAAGGATCCTCTCTAATGGATTATACACACAAAGTAGTGTTTAAGAAAATTCAATGGGGAATTTGAAGATCAAAGGACTAAATTAGGGAAATTAAACATAGTTAAGATACAATTTGAGTAACTAGGAGTACGTCATTAGGGAGTTGCTAGAGCATAACCATCACCATCACCACCACTAGAGGTCATATCCACCACTTAGTGCTGTCGATAAGGTAGGAGGGGTTATTAGTAGTTAGAGCTTCAAATTCCAATGAGATCCCATTTTTATCTGATTTTAGGAAATTTTGTAAAAATATCAAAATTACCTAGAAAAATATGAAATCAACGAAAGTTGATAATTTTTGAAATTGAAATAAATTAGTTAAATGATATAGTTTCTAAAATGGTGCTTAAAATGGTAATTTAATGAAGAATATAGTGTTTCATTGTATATTTCCTCTTAACTACTAAGTTTGGATCATATTTTGGGATGTGTATACTATTCTAAAGGGGTTGGATTAGTTGTTGAACTGAGAAGTGAAGAGAAATTGAAAGTTGGCTTTAAATAGTAATATTGGTATTTGACCAATTAAGTGAATTTGAAATAATAGATGAATTACACTATAATGAATGAAATTATGGCAAGTAATGAGACTGAGGAAGGGTTGTTTGAAGTGTTATTATTGATTTTCATTTGATTATATAGTTACAATCTAAAAGGAAGTTAGTAAATTAGCTAAATTTAGAACTTTGGTGATGAGTAGAGGATGATTCAAAGGCTTTTGGTAATGAACAATGTACTAAATTGATGCTTAGAAGGTAGGTCAAAGGCAAAAATTCTTAAGTAAATGTGAAAATAGAAAAAGTAGAGGATTAGTTAGAGGATAATGTTATTAAAATTTTTATAGAAAACAAGGTCATATGATAGCTCAAAGGATTTTCAAAGAGGAAGTTTAACCTAATGAAGTTCAAAGGCCATTTGAGTGGATAAATTGGTGTAACAAATGATTCTTGTATAGTTTAGAGAGAATCTCAAAGGATTTTTGGAGTAAAGAAAACTACTAAAAACTTCTTAAAACCAAACTCAAAGGATTTTAAGCTAAAGAAAACCATTATAAATTTGCTTAAATGATAGCTCAGAGGATTTGGTCGATTACGACAATTTGTAAAATTCATTAATTAGTCAAGAAATCATAATCTTTAAGTAAAATTAACTTATGAAGTTTACAACTAAAAACATATAAAACAAACTAATGACTATTGAATCAAAGCCTGAAAACTAATCTATTGTGTATTTTTAGAGATAATTGAAGAACAAGAAGGCAACAATCAGGAGTAGACTATCTATAAGTGCAAGTAAGTTGAGATCGGTGTTTTGTAGCATATTGAAGTATCATATTAGAATACTTGGAGAAGTATGAGTACTTGTTTGTAGCTGTAGTTAAATTGGTTTATCATGACTATCTAAAGTTTTTCCACCTTTTGTATTTAATTAATGATTAAACAACTAGGTTTGTAATATACTCCTATGACTCCATCCCTTCTTATTAAGCTAGTTGAGTTTACATCCTTATAGATTGTTTTGCAAGTGCAAGGTAATATTGGAAGATGCCTTATTATACTTGTCCACAAGTTAGTTTCTATGGGTTAGGGAGTAAAGTAATGACGTCTAATGAATGAAATGAAGCCCAAGTCTCTCTTATTTTTCTTTTGTGGGAATATTATAAGGTCTTCCTAAGAGGCCTTGTAGTCTTCGTTGGTTCGTTGTTTTATATATATGTAATGTAGTTCATTAGTATAAATGTAAAGTTTCTTTTGAGAACTTTAATGTCAAGCCTTATTTTATTTCTCTTAATTTAACTTATATTAAGCTCAGTTTGCTTAATATAGATTACTCAATATTAAAATAAGGAAAAGAAAATTATTATTTAAAAAAAAAAAAAAGAATGGAGTCACCAATCGGTTCAACAGGTAAAATATAAAATTAGGGTTTTCGAGTAAAAAAACTTTAATTTGACCATTAGTCCGTGGGTATTCTAAAAAAATTGATTTTTAGAAATTTAAACCAAAAAAATAAATCAAGTTTGGAGACTAATCTATAAAAACTAAGTCACCATGTGAAAATTAAAAGAAATTGATGGGCTTTTTATAATTTTTCTAAAAATATTAAAAATAGATCTAAATGAGTAAAAATAACTAAAAATGATTTTTTTTATTTTTATTATTACGAATTTCTAAAAAAAGGGAAAATTTTTCTTTTTAACGATTGCCCCGAAAGGTGCTTAAGTACTTGCTAATCAGAATCAAACTAGCCGTAGTTCTTTTTTTTTTATAAAATATTTAATGGGTGAATTATTTTTATTTTGAAAACCGAGCTAGGTTTATGTTTTTTATCAATTTATTATTTTAAGAAAAAAAATCCTAAAAAATATAATTTTTCTAAATTAAACAAAAACCCTAACTAACTATCTTTTTTTAAAAAAAAAAACTCAATTTAGATTTTTTTATTTTTCCAAAAACCCCTATATGTGAAAAATATATTTTTATTAAAAAAAACATGATTTTTCAAAAAAAAAAAACCTAATTTAACTAAAAATTTGTAAGAAAATAAATAACAACCGAAGACCTACACATAAACATAAATAAATTAATAAAGAAAAAAACATAACTAATTAATAAAAATTAATGAAATAAATAAAATAATAAAAAATTTACTGAAAATTTACTTAGATTAGGTCGCATCGGTGTTGGGCAGTGATGGGCGACAGTTGAACGTGCATTAGGTGACGATTAGGCATGTGTTGGGTGACTTTGGGTGAGCAAAGGCAAGCGTGCGGGCAAGGCTAGGCAATAGTTGTGAGCTATCATTGGGTGATGTTGTGGGCGAGCGTTTAGGCGATAGCAAGGTGAGCGTGTAGGCGAGGCTGGGTGACAACAAGGGCGATCATTGGGTGAGCAGATGAACGATGCTTATGCGATGTTGGGTGACGCGATAAGCGATGCTGGGCGTACGAAGGCGATGACACGGGTGATGCTTTAGGCGACAATGGGCAATGGAGTGGCAGTACTATGGATGGTGATCTAAGCGATAGCTCTAGTGGCAGCAGCAGTGCTAGGGCGGTGATCTGCTAGTTGTGATGGCATATGGGGTGTGTATGGTGGTTGTATAGTAATGGTGTGGTGTTTTTGTAGTGGTGGCGCATGGGGTGTGTATAGTGGTGTGTGGGTTCGCATAAGGCTGATTGGTGGTACATAATGTATGTGTTATGTTTTTTTAGTAGGAGGTGATTAAAAACCGTCCTTGAAACCCTCGTTGATGTGCTATTTATAAGCTTAAAATCGAATCTTTCATATAAAAAATACAAAAAGTTTGATTGCGATTCTTTCAAGATTTACCCTAACTTCTAGAAATTTTAGTTAGCTTAGGCTTTTCTCTCCAACTTGTCTCAATTTAATTTAGCCTAATAATTCCCTAATCTGATTTAAGACCTTAAATTAGACAAATTAATTCATTCAACCCATCTCGCTACTTGATCCAACAACTCAACTTACTCTAACTTGATACAATATGACTCATGACTCAACTTGTTATGACTTAACTTAATTTTCTTCTTTCCTTTATTATTATTATTATTATTATTTATTTTCTTTTCTTTTGATTTTCGTTTATTTTTTAGTTTTTTTTCTTTTAATTTTAATTTTTTAATTTAATTTTTAATTTTTTTTATTATCTTGGCTAAATTAACAAAATTAAAAAAAATTGGCAAAAATGAAGTGTTTACAGTTGCCTCTCTTTATGGTAAAGTTCGATCCATTTTTACCAGATCCGATGTAAGCCCTAAAGCTAAGCCAAGTAACCATAGGATTGAACTTAAAACCTAAGGTTTAGGGCGATCGGTTAAAGGATCCGATCAAACCCAAATTATAAACTATTTAGAGATATATTAGTAAAAATGACTCCATAAACTTAAATTTAAGAAAATAAATAGTAAAATAGGAGACTATAAAATTTTTAAATTTTAAGCATAATAATTGCTAATTACCGAAAAGGCGAAAAGTGTAATATAATAATTAATAAATTACTAAAGATAGATTATATGTATAATAAAAATTTTAGAATGACCAAAATAATATTTAAGAATGTTCACATGTACCCCACATGTATTTACGTGTAGATAAAAATACGTGTAATTACCTAAATTGGCCAAAAACTAAGCAAATAATTAAAGAAAATTATAAAATAATTATGGAAAAATCAGAAAAAATCAGAAGAGGATAAGTTGAATCAAGATGAGGTCGTGACAGGTCCAAAGTTGCAAAAGGAAAATTAGCCAATAAAAATTGAACAACCTAAAAGCCAAAAATCAAGGAATTTGGACAAAGTCTTGTCAAATTAATACATATTAATTACTACAATTGTCTATAAATAGGGGAAAATTTTTCAGAAATCATTTGATCAGTTTAGAATCTGAGAAAAATTGGAACATTGAAAAAATCGAGAGAAAATCTAGAAAATAAAAAAAGAAAAGAAAACTGTGCAGATTAGGCAAGTGAACTAAAACCACCACTCACCACCACCTGGGACCGAACCACCACCACCACCCTACACAAAAACCACCATCTGGGCCGGTCGACAACCTTGGACTGGGTTTGGACGGCCAGAAAGCTTCGAACCAGTTAGTCATTTATTCACCCCAATTTTTGAATAATTTTGTAAAATTAGTTATTTTGCCCAGAAAATTATGAAACTTGTTATTCTGAGGTTTTATTGCATGTAGATTTAGGGAAAAATATTTATTTAGTTTAATTATGTCTGAAAATATAGGGTCCCTAACAAATTGTTCAAAATAGAGTATGATTAAATCGAAAAATAAATAGGCTTAGGAATGTAGTTTGGAGCTCAAAATTTTTCTGTAGGATGCTCATATAATGTAGAACAGTGCTATGAAGCCATTTTTTTTAAATTAATTTTCGAAATTTTTAAGTTAATTTTTAGCCCTAAAATGATGGAAAAATTGGATGATTTAGGGTTAATTAGGTTATTAGGATGTTAATTACTAATTTAGATATTAATTAGATGTTTAGGGATGTTAATCTCTGAAATGGAACCCTAATCCTAGCCTTTAGAGTATTAAGTATGGTTAATTAGAGAAATTAAGTAAGTAATATAAGAAATTAGTAATATGTGAAATTGTAAATTAATGAATCTAAAAAAATAGGGTTATGTAGATAGTATTATAATAGAAATAAAAAATAATAATAAATCTGAAATAACATTTAATTTTAAGTAAATATCTCAAAATGTAAGATTTTCACACATCGAGAATAAATCCGATACCTCAATTAGGGTTAGCGTGTACCGAATAGTTTAGAATACCAAATTACGACCCAATAGGATGTTTGAATACCCGAGCGTTATGTGATTAATGTCACATTGGGATTCGAGCCAATTTAAGACTTAGGAATTAAAACTAGAATCTAGTTTAGGATTCGCACCCCGAAATAGAGTACAACGAATCATTAGTACGTTATAGATATATATGGGGAAAATGAGTTACATTATGAATTAAAATAAGAATCCATAAAATATAAGTACTAAAAAGACCTATTTGTATTATAGGATACCCAGAGACAAATCAGCTTGCGACTAAAGGATCGAGGGATCGAGCGATCGAGTAATTTCAAGTAAGTTAGGTTATTACTTATTGTAATAGAGTACTAGTTTTGTAGTACTTGGAGACTTAAGCTTGTATATGATTGTGATTGTAAGTAGTTTGCACATGTGTTTGATGTATCTGAATTCGTGTTGAAATTTGTATTGTGAATGATTTCGTGACTGATTGAATTGGTATGAACTTGTTTGAACACCCTAAACGGAAATTTAATCTTAGTCAACCCTAATAACTAAAAATATCATGTATTGCAACCCGTCAGGGGATCATAAGATTCTCCAACCAAATACCGACCCCTTCGAAAGGGATAGTGCAGGATTGCAAAATGGTTCCTTCTTCATCCTCGGTCGAACTGAGTGACAAGAGAGGAGGTCGCGGCGGGGGTGAAGTCAATGGTTCGAAGGTAGTCGCGGGAGGAGCGAGGTCTCCATTGCACAAGCTTGGGTTTGGTTTTGAGCTGCTGCATAACATGGAACTCCTCAACCCGAATTGGAGCGGGTGAAATTTCTCTAATTTCACAACGGACCGGACTACATTGTGCGATAACACTTGATTGTTGCATTGCATGAAAATGATTGTTTGAAACCCTGTTTGTGCTTGTATGCATTCTTGAGTCTCTAATTCAACTTACTGAGTTGTAGTTACTCATACCCTTATAGATCCTTTTGCAGGTTCTGATTTGTGATCACTTTAAGTACTATGCCACCCTACAATTACCTAGAGGTTAGTCCGTTTGAAGCTAGGGGTGTGAGGATCAAGTTACTTAATTTAATGTGTGACTAGAGTGACCATGTAATTAGGAATGAAAGACTAATAGTTATTATGTAATCTAGTGAACTGTCATGTTTATGTAAAACTTCCTGGGAAGCTCTGTGGACTTATATATATAATTATACATGTTATTAGAAATTTGCACTATTTATCATAATTGTAGTATAACTGTTATTCGGACTGTTTACTTCAAAGCGAAGAGTCGTCGACGCCTTGTGTAAATCATGTCTATGGTAGGCACTATGAGGCTAATTACTATCATAGAATGGTTTACACGGTGGGACTGTTGCGACTTTGTGACTTCGGGGCGTAATACCCAACTTTTGAACTGATTAACTAAGCTGTGTTTTTTTTTATGAAGGATATCAACTTGAAAAGCTTGATGTAAAGAATAAATCGCTTATCTTAAAAGGACGGGGCAAATAAATGCCTGTCTTGAAAGAATAAAGCAAAAGGTTAGGGGGCTTATCTTAAAAGGATAGGACTTAATGGTGTTTATCTTAGAAGAATAGTGCAAACATTTCAATGGGGCCTATCTTGGAAGAATAGGGCTTAGTAATGTCTATCTTAGAAAGATAGGGCTTAATGGTGTTTATCTTGGAAGGATAAGGCAAAAATCTTAAAGAGACCAATCTTAGAAGGATAGGGTAAGAACCATTGGAGGTAAAATTAACTTGTTTTGGTTTAGTAAATAATCTGAAGAGGATAGATCTCTCCGAGATTTCAAAAAATTTGTTTTTACTTAATGGATGACTTGAAGAGGATAGATCTCTTCGAGATTTAAAAAAAAAAAAACTTATTTTGGTTTGGTGGATGATCTAAAGAGGATAGATCTCTTCGAGATTTTTTTTAGCTTGAAAATTTAACTTAATCTTCTAAATATCTCTTTCCTAAGACTTTTAAGATTATTTTTCCTAAGATTGAAGAATTTCTTAGATAGCAACTGATTGGCATGCTTACATTGACTCCTAATATTCACTCATTCAATTAGCAAAATTTCACCAAATGACTGTGATTGCTTCTTCTTTCCCCTTTTTTCTTCTTTTTCTCTTCTCTTGAAATCTCCCAAACTTTTGAGTCTTGTAACTGGACTATGCTCATGCTTTGAATTTGCTTTGTTCAACACTAAATTTTAGTTTCTACTCTTCATGACTTTTGAACAATAAATCCCTTTTTGAAAGAAACAAAATTAAATTATTAAGAATATTCGATTTCAATTTATCTGGTGATTCAGATTCATTAGTAAGTGTTTAGGGTTTAAGTGTATGATGTTAAGAAACATGGTTTATTGGTAGAGTGTTTGTTGGTTAATGACTGTTCAAATTTGAAAACATTCATGGATATCAACTTTACTTATAAATGATGAAAGATTAACCACAAACTTAGTCAAGAAAAATTGAAATCTTTATTTAACTCAGTTTTCATGGATAATATAACTTGACTGTGTTTGAATTCATCGGTCCCCTTAATTCCAGGCCATCCATCCCTATCAACACTAATGCACCTCTTGATAATACCCTTTTCACCACATAAAGGCCTTCATAATTCATAGCAAACTTGCTCCTAGGGTCTTTTGCATTCGATAATACTTTTTTCAACACTAAGTCTCCTACTTTAAAGTACATCGGGCTTACTTTTTTGTTACAAACTCAAATAATTCGCTGTTGGTAGTATTGACCATGACATATCGCTACAAGTCTTCGCTCATCTAAAAGATTCAAATGCTCTATTCTCTTCTTCACCTACTCTGCTTCATTAAGCTGAGTTTCTGCCAATACTTAGAATGAAGATATTTCTATTTCCACTGATAGTACTACTTCAGTTTCATACACCAATGAATATGGTGTTATACTGGTAGAAGTTCTGACTGAGGTTCTATAACCCATGAGGGCAAAGGGAAGCATCTGATGCCAATCTTTATAAGTGATCACCATCTTCTCAATAAATCTTTTGATGTTCTTATTTGCGGCTTCAACTACCCCATTCGTTTGAGGTTGATATGGAGTTAAATTTCTATGATTGATCTTAAATTGGCGGCATACTTTATCCATCAACTTGTTATTCAAATTTGTCCCATTGTCTGTAATAATAGACTCAGGTGCACCGTATCTTGCAATAATATCTCTTTTCAAGAATTTGACCACTGCTCCTGTGGTCACAATAGCATATGACGCTATTTCTACCTACTTGGTAAAATAGTTGATTGCAACTAAAATAAATCTATGCCCATTTGAAGCTGTTGGCGAAATTGGACCAATCATGTCAATTCCCTACATTGAGAAAGGCCAAAGAGCTGATAACATATATAATTCTTAGAGAGGAGCGTTGATTTTATTAGTATATTCCTAGTATAGGAGACAGTGCCTCACATGCTTGATGTAATCCGATTCTATCATCATCCAAGAATACCCCATTCTCATGATCTTTCTGGTTAGCATATACCCATTCATGTGAGGACTACAAACTCCTTCATGCACTTCTTTCATCAATTTCACGGCTTCTTCTTCATATACATACCTTAGCAATATTGTATCTAGTGATCTCTTGTACAATGTAGCTTCACTTAATAAGAAATGAGTAGGCAATCTTCTTAAAGTCTTTCTGTCTTTTCGATTAACATCTTCAAGAAATTCACCAGTTTGAAGTAACTCCTTGATATCATAATACTAAGTTTCTTTTGATTTCTTTTCTTCAATAGCAAAGTAAAAAGCTAGTTTTTCCACTTCAATTTTCAATGGCTAAATTTCTATTCCATCTATGACTTTTACCATTGACGTTAATGTAGCTAATGCGTCAGTAAACTGATTCTGGATCCTTGGAATGTAAGCGAATAAAACTTCTTAGAATTTTTCAATTAGCTTGCTTAAATGTTCGTGGTAAGGTATCAATTTCTCATCCTTCGTCTTATATCCCCCTAAGATTTGGAGAATTATAAGGGAAGAATCTCTGTATACTTCCAATTCTTGTATTCCCATATTTAGCGCCATTTTGAGCCCTAAAATGCAGGCTTCATATTTTGCTATGTTGTTGGTATATGAGAATGTTAATCTTGTTGCCACAGGGAAATGATTACCCTTAGGAGATGCTAATACTACTCCTATTCCACATCCAAACACGTTGGCTACTTCATCAAAATACATTTTCCATCCCAACTTCTCACCACTCAATTCATTTGCCACCATTACATTTTCATCGGGAAATCGTGCTTCTAAACCCCTATCCTCATCTTCTAATGGGTATTTTGCAAATTAATTAGCCACTGCCTGCCCTTTAACTGAACTTCGACTCACGTACTTGAAATCAAACTCGAAGAGTAGCATTTGCCACTTTGATATTCTCCCAATCAATGCCAGCTTTTCCGCTAAATACCTCAATGAGTCATGTTCTGTCAACAACTCTATTGAATAATAGAGAGTATACTGCCTAAGCCTATGCATCACCTATACTAGGGCACAACATGTCCTTTCCACTTCTAAGTATTTTTGCTCGCCTTCTATGAAATTCTTGCTTAAATAATATATAGGATGCTCTTTTCTCCCCATTTTGTCTTTTTGTCCCAACATACATCCCATCGATTTTGGAAGGATTGTTAAGTAAAAGATCAAAGGTCGCCTTGGTGCAGGAGAGACTAGTATAGGAGGATTCATGAAATATTCTTTGATTTCAACAAATGCTTGCTCGTACTCTTTATCACATTCAATAGCTGCATTCTTCCTCAAAAGTTTAAATCACGACTTACATCCATCAGTTAGCTACGACACGAACCGAACAATGTAATTCAATCTTCCCAGCATTACTCGAACTTCTTTTACAGTCTTTGGTGATGGCATGTTCACGATTGCCTTAACTTTATCTTAGTCTACTTCGATTCCTTTTCTATTGACTACAAATCCCAACAATTTGCCCAAAGTCATTCCAAAGGTGCACTTCTCAAGATTTAACTTCAGTTGAAATTTCCTCAATTGTTCAAATAACTTTTGTAAAATATCTACATGATTTTCATCTTCTTTGGATTTGGCGATCATACATTCACATAAATCTCAATTTCTTGATGCATCATGTTATAGAACAAGGCAACCATAGCACATTGATAAGTTTCCTCAGCATTTTTCAACCCGAAAGGCATCACGCGATAACAAAACATCTCCTAGGTGGTAACGAAAGTTGTTTTGATTTTATCTTCTTTTTCCATTTTAATTTGATTATACCCTAAGAAACCATCTATAAACAAAAAAAGATGGTTTCTGGCTATGTTATCCACCAATACGTCAATATGTGGTAAAGAAAAATTATCTGTTGGTGTTACCTGGTTTAAATTACGAAAATCTACACAAACCCTGACCTTCCCATTTTTCTTCAACATTGGCACTACATTGGCTACCCATTCAGGGCAATATGATACTTCTATGAATCCAACTTCTTCACTTCTTCTTTTATCTTGAGGAGTATGTCCGGCCTAAATCATTTAAACTTTTGTCTTTTTGGTTTTATTTCCTCCCTGATTGGCAACTTGTGAACCACAATAGACAAGTCTAAATTAGGCATATCTTCATAAGACTAAGCGAATATGTCTAGGTATTCTGATAGCAATTGTGACAACTCCTGTTTCTGATTATCCATTAAATTACCACTAATTTTCAAGTTTCATGGATTTTCCTTCATCCCCAAATTAATCACAACCATTGGTTCGTCAATAATTACTTTACCTTATTCATGTCGATGCTAACTCTCCTGAATTTCGTTTAGAGTCTCAAAATTATCTTCGACATCTGACCAAACAGGGTTAAAGGTGATATTGATACTTTCATCATTTACATGCGTGAGATATCTTTTACATTCATCATTTTTATCAGAACTAAAGAATAAAGAAAAAAAAAAGAAAAGGACAACGGATAAATAATAAAGAAGAATCGAAATAAAGAAAGGAACGAACTTTATTGAATGAATGAATCCAAATTGTTTGAAAGAAAAGGCCTAACTAATTGGATTAACTATTGAAATCGACTGATCCTAATTAATCTAATTTTGCATTTTTAAAGAGACCTATTAATGGGAATGGAAAACCAATTGCATAAGGAAACTATTACGTCGACATCTTCTCTCTCATCAGGACCAATGCTGTATTACTGAACCAAGGCCTTAGATAGACTGGCTACTTCAAATTCTTGAATACTAGCTAGCGTTAGGAATATCTGGCAGATGTACAGCAGATGTTTGGAAATTCTATGTAAGTATGGTACAGCTGATCTCCTCTCTTGCTTTTGGTTTTAGCCTTCATTTCTCGAATTTCCTCTTCAGTGGGCTCATATCCAAGCTCGAACATTCCAATCTGTGACTTAGGCTGTTTCAAACAACCCCGTACCCCCTATCTTGCTTCTTTGATCACACTAACTTCGTTAAAAATCTACAAGCTTGGCTCTTCCAATTCTTCATCCCCAATATAGGGAATAGTCGTCTCTTTGTAAATCTCGTAGTCTTGTTCCTCGAGAATGGTAACCAACCGCCCATTAACTATAAATTTCACTTTCTGATGTAGACTGGAAGGAATTGCCCCTGCTGAATGAATCACAATCTTCCTAGCAGAAGATTGAAAGTTTACGGGATGTCAAGAACTTGGAAGGGAATAGTAAACATTTGCGGGCCAATCTCGACTTGCAGCCCAATTTCTCTAATTATCTCCCTTTTTGACCCATCAAAAGCTCTTACTGAAATCGAGCTGGGTTTTATCTCAATTGCATCGACTTCGAGTAAATTTAATGTCGCCAAAGGATATACATTCAATGATGACCCATTATTTATTAGAACTCAAACAACCACTTTTCCTGCACACTTAACCACTACGAAAAGGGGCTTCGTATGTTGGTCTCCTTCTTTACCTAACTCATCTAGTGAGAACGAAATCTGATCCAACACAAATATCGAGTTCACTACCAATCCCAGTGTTTCTATAGAAATCCCTTCAGGTACTTTGACCTCTTTCAAAATTTTGATTAATGCTTCCCGATGAGTATCTAATGACAACAACAGGCTCATTAAGGAGATTTGGGCTGGTAATTTGGCTAACTAGTTCATTATCTTATATTCACTGGCCTTCACTATCTTCTTGGCAACATTCTGATCTTAATCATCCGTATCTTCAAAAATCTTTCGAGAAGCCTCTTCCACAACAGTCTTCCTTTTGGCCTCCTCATTCTAATCATAAACTCGTCCCGATCGTGTAAGTCCACCAACCATGAGTGATAAGGCTCTAGTTGTTTAATTCACAGCCCGGTAATCTAAGGGAGTTGCTTTATAATTTTCCAGGGCTATTGGGACATTGACAGCAATCTTCTTAAGCTTTCCTAATTCATCAACTTTCTTAGTCTTTCTATCATATTTGAAAACCAACGGCTTAGACTCATCTCCGATCATTCCAACGATCTCAGCCATCTTCTTAGCTTCTGCAATAAGTTTGCCTTCTTTCTCAAATTTTCAGCCTTTATCATATATGGTAGGTGAACTAGCGTAATCTACCAGATACTCAAACTTCTCTATCGGTTCTCTTAGGGTGTCAACTGTCGAATCTCCGACTTCATATCTTTTCTTAAGCTCCTTTTAAGTACTTCTCTTTTGCGGTTTTGGAATCGTCGTAGCCACGATATCAACTTTTTTTATCTTCCCATCCTTCAGCAACTGATATATTGTTAGTCTAATTTGAGTCTTATCTTTGAGATTCATATTCTGCAAATACTGAACTTGCCTCAAATTCTAAGCTATCTCCTTAATAGTGATGAAGAGATTGTCTAGATCAATCTCCGGTTCAGAAATTTCAGTAGTGATCACATTGATCGAATTTCCATGATTTGGTAGAAGGTTGTTACCGACATTAGGAGTAGGAGTTTGAATGAAATCCAATTAAACCAATTTTACATCGATAAGATCCTAGATCTTAGGTCTGAATCTCCAACATTGGTCCGTAAAGTGCCCCACTTGCCTTAGATGATAATCACATCGAAGCTCCAGGTTATAATCCCTTGGTCTTTGTCCTTCCCTCAGTATTTCAAACATCAGAAGGTTCTCTTTCCTTAATCGTGTGAGAACTTGGCTTAGAGGAATGGGGATGTGTGTGAACTGTCTTCTTTGTGGGCAGTTATTCTGATTTGGATTTGGTAAGGGATTAGATCCTCCCGTCATGGCTATTGGGGCTGCGGGTGGGATAAGGTTGCCGGTATTGACAATGCTTACGGTAGCTTCTTTGGCCTTGTTGGAAAATATTACAAGAAGTGTCTTCTTCTCAGCTGCTTTGGGATTAGGAAGTCTCTTAGTAGCAATAGCTTCCTCAATTTAGTACCTTGAGGCCACAATTTTTGCAAAGTTAGAGGCATAGTACCTAACCAAATGTTGGTAATACGGGCTTCCAAGAGTATGAATGAAAGCAAAGGTCAAATCCTTTTTGGTTAAGGGTAGAGTCACCCTAGCTGCCATGCCCCTCTATATCTGAGCATATTCTTTAAAGTTTTCGTTGGTCTTCTTCCATAGATTATTCAAATCCTACATGGACAGGGTTACTTCGATGTTGAACTTATACTGATTATAGAAAACCCGTGCTAACTTATCCCAAGAATCGATCTCATTCAAGTCCAGTTAGACATACCAAGTTAAAGCGAGCCCAGTCAAGCTGTCCTGAAAAGTTTGGACCATCATCTTGTCATATTTTGTGTATCTCCCCATTTTCCTGATGTATAACCTAGTATGGAGCTTCAGGCAACCAGTCCCATCATATTTCTTGAATTTTAGTACTTTAAATCTTTTCGAGAAGTCATTGTCTTCATATGTCGGCAAATTAATCATTCCCATTTGTTCAAACCTGTTGACCATTTCTAAGGTTTTCATCTTCTCAGTCAATTTTTGCATAAACTTTCTCTCCATCTCTCGGTATTTTTCCTCAATCTTCTTCCTCTATACCTCAACATTAGGGACCGATTCTTCATCTTTCAATTTAGGGGGAGGAGTCATTTCTCCATTCTAATTTGGGTTGACTTAAGATCCTTGTCTGTCATTAGGAATCCTAATAGCTTAAGTGAGAGCTTGAATCTGTTTGGCCATCTTGTTCATATTTTCTTTCAGAGTTGCTACTCTCGGGTCGAGCTCGGTTTGACTAACATTTCCAGTACCTTGAGTTGACATTCTAGCTTTAAAACGAGTGAATATTAGGCTTTTAGTTTAGTCTACTTGTTTGGACATTATCTTTGAAATCCTACGTAAAAACCAAAGTTTTAGGATATTTTGATAAATTAAAGACTTTTTTTATTTTTTTTTTTTCACTTTTGTTATTTTGCTGTTTACCTCTTTTTGTGTTTTTTTCCTTTTTTCCTTTCTTTTTTTTTTTTAAGGTCAACTAAACAAACAAATAAATAATAATGAGTAAAAGACTGCACAAGTAATGAAAATTTTATTTACTAAAGTTACAAATTTATTAATCATAAGATCTAACTTATGCAATGGACTAAAAGAAAAGAAAAGAAAAACTTATAACTAATTTTCTCAAAAAACTTAAATCCTATATCTATAAGAGCCGACGGATCTGGTTAAGACGAGTTTCATCAACCTCCATCATAAGTCTTTGTATCGTAACATTCCTTTCTCGAATCTTGCTTCTTAAGAATTGATTTTCTCATAGCAGTCTCTCATTTTCCAGCTTCAACTCCTTGATGATTCTCTTACTTTCTTGGAACCGGGCTTCAACTTTGGCTTGTATGGTGTCTCGGTAGACCTACTTTATGGGTGAAAGATTTGCTGGTTCTGGCTTGTGTCTGAACATGTCTGGCGCTTCATACCATATCTTTTTCGTCTTCTTCAACTGATTGTAGATGAATTGCTCAGTAGCTCGGTACTCTCTAACTTTCCCTCTCAAAGTTCCTACATTGACTATCTTCTTGACTTCTCTTCATTCCTACAGCTTCACCAGTTTTGCTAGTCGTTGGATTAGAACAACCATGGGTAGACAAGGATTTTGATAATTTATTGTGACGACATCTAAGGAGTCTCTTTAAGCTATCTCTTAAAGTAGACCCAGCTATCTGGTGACACAAGCTGAGAAATACTTGGTACAGCCTGTAATACCAATAAAGGGGACACCTGCATAATCGGTGCACCTTACGACAGCTTGAGTGTAATAGCTCCATCTAGCTGTCTACATAAAGTCTACCGATTGCATTTTGTTGATAACTGATACCTATCCATTAAACTGAGCTTCATTTGATACCTTGAGGTGCCAGGCAAAGTCGTCAATCAAATTCATATTTTCTATTAAGGATTCTTTGAGAAGATTCCCTCCATAACCTTTGTATGTGAATGAGAAACCACATGGCAAAGATTGTAAGGTTAGCTGTGAAATAACAGTGCCCTTGTTTCTTCAAGTGGGTAAGCGTCTTAAATTGTTTTGCCAATAACGCCGGTATATAGGATTTACCAGTTAGGAATTAAGTTGCTAGCTCGATAACTCTATAGTGGTCTTGACCATATCTGAAGGGAAACAGCACCGTTCTAAACACTGCTACAATAAATGCATTGACTCTCTTCTTGGCCCATGATTCATATCCCCCACAGAAGATCTGGCGATATCTCTAATAGGCATTTAGACTTGAAAATCACTCCACTAATTTTAGGATGCTGAGATATTTCTAACCTTTTAAAGATAAGAATGGTGCTAAGGTTGACTTCTTGACTCCTAACAATGTTATGAAAGCTTTCTTAGGCTAGACTCTGACATCAAGGATAGCTATGCCTACTTCGAGGGACGAGGCACTGAGTAGCTGTGAGTACTCTTCTATAGTAGGTATCAATATGTATGGGTCAAAGTTGTAAGCTGTAGATTTTGGATCCTAATAATAGATAAGGGCCTAAATTAGAGGCCAATGGAACCGGACCCACATAAGGGCTACGATTGGCTTGATTTTCTTGTGAATGTGATCTTGCTTAGCAGGAGGAAGCCATTTCAACTAAGTACTTTAGATAGCTTCGGAGAAGGAGTACTTATTCAGTTAGACTTCATAGATGGGCTCTAGACTGATACTATCCTGACTCTCCATATCTATAGCACAAAAAGATGTAAACAAAATAAAAGGCAACGATTAACAATGTTACTAAATTTAGAATAAAGTTGGATATGATATTAATAATTTCGCAGCTTTTTCAAAGATTTTCTTAGAAATTGCATAGCCTTTCACTAACTAAGGAATGATAAAAAAAAAAAAAACAAAATAATATACATATAACCTAAGAAAATAAAACATTCACAAAGACATGAACATAATCAAACATATAAAAGAATGCAATATGTTACACATAGATGCAATGCAATAGGGGTGAGTAATTAATAAATTATAAGAAATGTGGCGAATCCGTGATTGGGAAATACCCTTATATATGAGCAAGTGTAAAATAAGATTTTTTTAGAATGAAGTTCGCAAAAACTTATATATAAGGGTCACTAGTTTTTCTTTAAATTTCCTTTTTTTTTTTAAAAAAATAAAGAATGTTAAATTGATCGCAGATTAATCGGGATTTTCCTATAATTTAAAAATAACTAACACTTTTTGAAAAGGATGATGCAAGAGGGTAGGGTCTACAGGTTCTAAGCTTTGTAGCTTTAAGGCTTTCTAAAGAGAAGTCTGGCGGGCTGCATCGAAACTTAAGTGGACTTGCCTATTACCGCTAGGTGGGGATAATGACTCTAACGACTTGAGGGTTATACAATGGCGACTTATCTTAAATTTCTAAGGTAGCCCAGGTTTGACTACATCTAAACACATAGATACTTGAAAAATAAAACCCCCTTATCCCCCTAAAGGCTCATTAGGCCAAGCTTCCTTTTTTTTTTTACGAAGCTTACATCACTAAAAAAATAATTATTAGAACTATAATATAATACAAAAAGAAAATAATAATATAAAAGCCTACTAAAATTTTCTTAACTTTCACATCGCTAGCCTACTAAGCATCCCCAATGGAGTCGCCAATTTTATTGAGCCCTATTTTGTTTTTCTTAATTTAACCTATATTAAGTTAAACCTGTTAAATATAGATTACTTGATATTAAAATAAGGAAAAGAAAATTATTTTTTTTTAAAAAGAATGGAGTCGCCAATCGATTTAATCGATAAAAAATAAAATTAGGGTTTTTAGATAGGAAAACTCTAATTTGACCCCTAGTTTTGCGGGTATTCTAAAAAAATTGATTTTTAAAAAATTAAAACAGAAAAAAAAGGGATTCAAGAGCTAATCTATTAAGACTAAGTCATCATGTGAAAATTAAAAGAAATTGATAGGCTTTTTGTAATTTTTCTAAAAATATTAAAAATAGATTTAAATGAGTAAAAATAACTAAAAAATGATTTTTTTTAATTTTTTTATTACGAATTTCTAAAAAAAGGGAAAAAAAATTTTTAACAATTACCCCAAAGGTGTTTATATACCCGTTAATCGAGATCAAACCAGCCGTAATTCTTTTTTTATAAAATATTTAATGGGTGGCTTATTTTTATTTTGAAAACCGAGCCAGATTTATGTTTTTTTTAATCAATTTATTATTTTAAGAAAAAAAATCTAATTTTTCTAAATTAAACAAAAACCCTAACTAACTATCTTTTTTTAAAAAAAAAAAACTCAATTTATATATTTTTATTTTTCCAAAAACCCCTATATGTCAAAAATATATTTTTATTAAAAAAACATTATTTTAAAAAAGAAAACCTAATTTAGCTAAAAATTTGCAAGAAAATAAATAACAACTAAAGACCTGTACTTAAACACAAATAAATTAATAAATAAAACATAACTAATTAATAAAATAATAAAAAAATTTACTAAAGCGTGCACTAGGCATGTATTGGGCAATGCTGGGCGAATATGCGAATGAGGTTGAGCGACAGCTGCAGGCAATTACTAAGTGATGCTATAGGCAAGTGTCTGGGCTACAGCAAGGCTAGCGTGTGGGTAAAGCTAAGCAACAGCAAGGGCAATCACTGGGCGATGCTGTGGGCAAGGCTAGGCAACAGTAAGGGTGATGTTGGGTGACGCATTGGGTGATGTTAGGTGTACAAGTGTTACGGATCTCCTAAAATGGGCCATTCCCAGGAGGTTCCTAAAGCCCAAGACTAAAGTCCAAGCCCCTAAAAGCTTCTAGAAGATGAAAAGCTCTAAAAGGTTCCAGAGAAGTCTAGAATTGTAATAGTAGGTGAGGTAGGTGAATGTGGTAGTTGAGAGTCAATTGTAATTGTTATATCGAACTGATCTTAACCATTAAATTATAGAGGCTTTCTATATATATAGGGGTGTTCCCCGCCAGATGTAATATACAATTCATTTAAGTGAATACAATATATCTTCAGAGTTTCTCTCTGTAAACATTGTAAGTGTGTTACAGGCTGACTTAGTCTTCCTTAGTATGGTCAGGAACGCTAAGTACCACACGGGATCAATTGACGGAATCCGTCCGTGACAAGTGGTATTAGAGCCTGAAAAGGGACTACTTATAGAGAAAATGTCATCTAAAGGAGACAACAACACTTCAATGGTCGATGAGTTGGCCGACCATGATGATCGCCGTGTTACCAGGCAAAGGGCTAAGTCCCAAGACTTGCTGAACTCCTTCCTTAATAGGATGAATAAGGTAGAGTTGAGTATTGCTAAGGCTAAGGAATAATTTGATGAGTCTCAAGGCAGTCTTGAGGAAATGGAGGAAAAACTTCGAGGTGAATTGCAAGGAGCACTGAATCGAGTAGTAGAAGAGCTTAGGCAACATGGAAACGTTGTTGAAGAGAAGGGTAATGCTCTCCAAGTCCAAGTCACGGCTTTAGAAACGAAGGAAGAGGCTTATGAAGCTAAGATTGATGCAGTGGTAGTAGCTATGCGTCAGGAGATTGAAGATCTTAAGACATAATTGACGGCTTATTGGATTGCTGTTGCAAATGGAGTAACCATCCAGACGGGCCATAGGGTTGATGTTCCAAAGCCAGAGCATTTTAACGGAATACGATCTACGCGGGAAGTAGACAACTTCTTATGGGGAGTGGAACAATACTTTAACGCTATAGGAATCTTAGATGATGCTGGAAAGGTACGTACTACTGCTATGTATCTGAAAGACTTTGCTATGGTATGGTGGTATAGAAAGGCAGCTGATATTAACACATGGGATAGCTTTATACAAGAGCTGAAGGGTCAATTCTCCCCTTAAAATGTTGCTAAGAAAGCAAAGGTGAAATTGCGTCACTTAACCCATAAGGGTGATATAAAGCAATATGTAAAGGAATTTTTAGAGTTAATGTTAGAGATCCCAAACCTTAACCAAGAAGATGCTTTGGTAATGTTTGTAGATGGCTTAAAGCCCTGGGCTAAATTAAAACTGGAGCGAAGGGGAGTGGAAGACATTTCCAAGGCTATAGCAGTTGTTGAAGGCCTAATAGAATTTCAAAAGACAAATCTTAAGATCATAGGGGGAAGATGGAAAGGGGGAGCTGAAAGGGAGAAGAGTAGGCGTTCTTCCAAAGGGAAAACCATAGCAGAAGAAAGAGATAACAATCGAGGTAGAACTCGTGAAGGGAGAGATGAGGAAAGATGGAAACTCCGTGAATTGAAATGTTATTTCTATAATGGTCCCCATTATGCTAAGGAGTGTCCGAAGAAAGAGAGATTGGTGGCGCTAGTAGCAGGTGAAAGCTCAGATGATGGGGATGAGGCTTAGTTAGGGTCAGTTCGTTTACTTAGTGCCATGAAGTCTTAAGTTAACGAAAGAAAAGGATTGATGTATACTGAAGTGTTGGTAGCAGTTAAGAAACTTAATGCCCTCGTAAACACAGGGGCATCTCATCTTTTCATTTCTGATATGGTAGCAAAGAAGTTGGGGCTAAAAGTGGAGGAGACCCAAACATGGCTCAAAACGGTTAACTTAAAAGAAGTTCCCACTATGGGAGTAGCTAAAGGAATAGAGCTCCATATTGAGGGTTGGTAGGGAAAGGAGATGATTGAAGTAGTGCCAATGGATAATTTTGAATTTGTGATTGGGATGGATTTCCTAGATCGCATTGATGCACTTATCGTACCGCGGGCTAACTGCATTTGTGTACTTGATCACAACTCACAATGTGTAGTCCCCATCACAAGGAAGGTAAGCCAAGCCACCAAATTCCTATCAGCTATGCAATTGGAAAAGGGACTCAAGAAGAATGAAGTCACTTATTTGGCTATCTTAAAAGTCAAGGAAGAGACTATTGGCCAAGAAAGGGTTCCACCTCGAGTGGGAGAGATATTGGAAGAATTTAGAGATATAATGTTGCCAATGTTGCCCAAGAAGCTACCACCAAGAAGAGAGGTAGACCATGTGATAGAATTGGAACCTAGAGCCAAGCCACCCACCGTCGTCCCATACAGGATGTCACCTCCAGAATTAGAAGAGTTAAGGCAACAATTGAAGGAATTACTAGAAGCAGGTTTCATTTGACCTTCAAAGGTACCTTTTGGAGCTCCTGTACTCTTTCAAAAGAAACAAGATGGATCACTCCGAATGTGTATTGATTATCGAGCCCTAAATAAGGTTACTATAAAGAATAAGTATCCCATTCCACTAGTTTTGGACTTATTGGACAGGTTGGGAGAAGTTAGATACTTCTCTAAATTGGATTTACGGTCGGGATATCACCAAGTGAGGATTGCAGAAGGAGACGAACCCAAGACTACTTGTGTTACAAGGTATGGTGCTTTTGAATTCCTAGTCATGTCGTTCAGCCTTACTAATGCCCCGGCTACTTTTTGTACACTTATGAATCATGTTTTGGCCCCCTTTCTTGATCAATTTGTAATAGTATACTTGAATGACATTATGATTTATAGTAAGATGTTGGAGGAACACATATATGTGAAACTAGAGAAATGTGCTTTTTCACAAGAAGAGGTGATGTTCCTTAGTCACATAGTGGGGAGAGGAAAGATTAGAATGGACAAAGGAAAGGTGCGGGCCATTTGGGATTGGAAGGAACCCACCAAGCCTACTGAGCTGAGATCCTTCCTTGGCTTAGTGAATTATTATAGAAGATTCATTAAGGACTAATCAAGGATAGCGAGCCCATTGACAGACTTACTCAAAAAGAATAACCCGTGGAATTGGAGTTCAGATAGACGACAAGCATACGAGACCTTGAAGATGGCAATCACTAAGGAGACGGTCCTTCTCCTTCCCAACTTTGGCAAACCTTTTGAGGTATGTACAGATGCTAGTGATTTTGCTATTAGAGGGGTTTTAATGCAGGAAAGACACCCTGTGGCATTTGAAAGCCGAAAGTTGAATGACACAGAGAAGCGATATCCAATGCATGAAAAGGAGATGACGACGATAATACACTGTCTCCGGGTATGGAGGCACTACTGGTTAGGGAAGAAGTTTGTGGTCAAAATTGACAATATGGCCATTAGTAATATTGCTAGCTCTTTCCTAAGCAAGCTCGATGGCAAATTTTCCTAGCAGAATTTGATTTCAACCTTGAACATAAGTCAGGTAAGACTAACGTTGTAGCAGATGCTTTGAGCCGAAGGGTTGGGTTAGCAACCATCAGCAAACCTGAAAGCAACTTCGTTGATAGAATTCAAGAGGGGATGGAGAATGATAAACAAGCTAAAGCTTTATTAATCCAATGTCAAGAAGGGAAAACAAGGAGATTTTGGCAAGAGAATGGACTAATATATACAAAGGGACAACGAATATATGTACCTCAATCCTTGAACCTAAGAAGGGAGATACTTAGAGAATGTCATGATTCTAAATGGGCAGGTCATCTAGGAATGCACCGTACTCAAGCCTTAGTGGAAGAAAAGTATTTTTGGCCATACATGAGGGAAGATGTTGAGAGCTATGTCCAAACTTATCTCGTGTGCCAACAAGACAAAGTTGAACACAAGGTAACCCTGGGACTACTAAAGCCTCTTCCCATTCCTGATGGCCATGGGAAAGTGTTTCCATGGACTTTATTGTAAGTTTGCCTCGATCAGAAGGGTATGGTATAATCATGGTTGTGGTAGATAGGTTTTCAAAATATACGAATTTTGTTCCAACAACAAAGGAGTGCCCGACAAATAAGGCTGCCTAATTGTTCCTGAGACATGTAGTAAAGTATTAGGGCTTGCCAAGAAACATTGTGAGTGATCGGGATGGGTTATTTACAGGGAAATTTTGGACAGAATTGTTCAAACTTCTGGGATTTGAGTTGAACTTTTCAACTAGTTTACATCCTCAGACGGATGGTTAGACGGAGCGAGTAAATGCTTCAGTAGAATTATACTTAAGGCATTTTATAGGAGCTAACTAGCGCGATTGGACCAAGTTGTTAAATGTGGCACAATTCTCATTCAACCTATAGAAGAATGAGTCCATCGAACAGAGTCTTTTTGAGATTGTCCTGGGAAGGCAACCATTAACTCCTCATATAGTGACAATGGGATATATGGGGTCTAGCCCTCCCGCATATAAATTTGCAAGGGAATGGCAAGAAAATCACGACTTAGCTCAGACATACTTAAACCGAGCTATCAAGAGAATGAAGAAAATTGCAAATAAGAAGTGTAGGCCGATGGAATATCAAGTAGGTGACCAAGTGCTTGTTAAGTTACGTTTGATACAACGTACGAAGGAGCAACTGCATAAAGGTCTAATGAGGCGCTACGAAGGTCCATTCCCAATTGCAAAATGAGTGGGCCGAGTGTCTTACAAATTGGAACTTCCATCCAAGCTGAAATTCTACCCGATTTTCCACGTGAGCATGCTAAAACCATTCTACAAGGATGAGGAAGACCCTATAAGAACTATATCACAAAGGGCCTCAACAGGAGTATGGGATTCATTTGATAAGGAAGTTAAAGGGATCATAGCTGATAGACACGTGAGGAGACGTGGACAGACTCCCAAACATGAGTATATGGTAATGTGGAAGGAAAGACTAAAGAGTGAGGCCAGTTGGGAACCAGCCGAAGCACTATGGCAATTCAAAGACAAGATTCAAAAGTTCCATAATGAAGGCGTGACAAGAGCGTCACCAGATTGAGCGGGGGAGAATGTTACGGACCTCCCAAAATTGGCTATTCCTAGGAGGTTCCTAAAGCCCAAGACTAAAGCCCAAGCCCCTAAAAGCTTCTAGAAGATGAAAAGCTCTAGAAGGTTTTAGAGAAGTCCAGATGCTTGTATAATAGTAGGGGGGTAGGTGAATGTGGTAGTTGGGAGTCAATTGTAACCATTAGATCGAACTGATCTTAACTATTAAATTATAAAGCCTTTTTGTATATATAGGGGTATTCCCCCCCCCAGATGTAATACATAATTCATTTGAGTGAATACAACATACCTTCAGAGTTTCTCTCTCTAAACATTGTGAGTGTGTTAGAAGCTGACTTAGCCTTCCTTAGTGTGTTCAGGAACGCTAAGTGCCGCACGGGATCGAGGGACAGAATCCACCTGTGATACAAGGGTAACGATGTAGACACTTAATTTTTGCCCCCCTTTTATTTTTTAAATTAGGTTGTAGAGTTCTAAATTAGAAAAAGTTCAAAAAATAGAAAATTAAAAGAATCCCTAAAAAATGAAGAAATCTAGAAAAAAAATACAAAAAAAAATTTGAAAAGTCACAAAATAAAATGGGATATTTAGAAAATAATAAATTTTTAGGTTGTTTAATTAGAATAAAATTTTAATTTCAATTTCAATAGATTTGAATAAAAGGCTGTTGGGTCTAGGCTTAGATTTGAATCTAGCTCAAGTTAACTTGGTCTATATGTGCAATTAATTACATATATGAATAAGGAAAAACTAATAGCTCAGTTGGATAAGCATCTGGACTTGATATTGCATATGACTTGGAGATCCTAAATTCAATCCATGAAAAGTGCAAAACGTATCTTTTATTTTTTTTCTCACTTTATCGCCATGTCATCGCCACATCACGGGCTACGTCTTTTGCCAACTCACTTCTAAGTGTGGTAGATACACTCTAATACACTTTAACACACTCCGACACATTCTTATATGTGCAGCTATGTATTTCGCACCACATATTGTCTAGGTTCGTCTAATAAAAAAATGGAAGAAAATCATATTGTATTTAATTTTTCCATCATTAACTCAACTGTAAACCTATAAATAGGGGTTTATTCTTCATTTTCAAAACACAACAAAAACTTCAAAACACTTTAGAAAAACAAAAATCGAAGTTTCCTCTCTCTAGGACGATTCCTCTCTCTCTAGGATAGCATTCCCTGTGGTGTTTTTACGAAAACCACTACCATCGAATTTCTCAAGCCGACCGAATCGATCCAAGTTGAAGTGAGCCGACTTAAGCCGAAGTGAGCCGATCCAAGTTGAAGTAAGCCGATCCGAGTTAAAGTAAGCCAATCTAAGCCGTTCGAGCCGACCTAGTTTTTCTTTTTTCTTTTTTATTTATTTATTCATTTGTTTATTTGTGAATGTTATAAATGAGAAAAAGAAAAAAGAATGAAAAAGAAAAAAGAAAGAGAAGAAAAAAAAAAAAGAAAGTAGTCTATTTATTTATTTTAATAGAAATAGATAGAATAAGTATAAAATAAATAAGATAATATAATAAAAATAAAAATAAATAAATAGGTTAGTAAACAAAAATCATTTTCACACTTAGAAAAATTGAGTTTTCTAAAAATACATGAAAATAAATAAATCAATTTTCAAATTAGAATCATATAGAATTTCCAAAAATAAAATCCAACTTAGGACTCCTTATAATCTTTTCTCAAATCAACTCAAAATGGGTAAAAACGTAAACCGGACAATTTTTCCAAAGTTAAAATCAAACCACTCAGTAAAGTTTTTTATAGAAAGAACTATGTATGTCTGATCCCGAATAGCGGATACGTAGGCACCCATACACAAGTATTGGGTGACTTAAAATATGGAAAGTTTTATTTTTTCCATTTTTAGATATTTATATAAATTAATCAATTTAGTCGCATGTATCATAATTAGATTTTTTTTAGAAATTAAAAATGGTATATTTGAAAAGTGAAATTAAATTCGAAAAGTTAAAAGTGGTACCCGTTTAGAGTTTAATAAATTAGCCCCCAAATCTAGATCTCTAGTTTTTAAAAAAACCATATTTATAACTTGGTTTTTTAATCAATAGACCGATAGTTAAGTTATAACCAATCCACTTAATTGGTTATAACTGAACCCCTTTTCCCGACTTCAGTCGGGTGGCGACTCTAAATCTTTTCAAGTTGGAAAAAATGATCTTCTTTAAGCCCTAGTCGAGGGTCAATATTAAACGGGTAGGGTTTAGTATTGATCGGTTTAGATAAGACCTAGTTTTATAAAAAATAACTAGGAGGGTGAAAAACCAGGTTCAATAGACGGCACAGGTGATGCTTTAGGCAACAGTAGGCGATGGAGTGGCGGTACTGTGGGCAATAGTTCTAGTGGTAGTGGCGGTGTTAAGGCGGTGATTTGGTGGCTACGATGGCATGTGGGGGTGTATATGGTGGTTGTGTAGTGGTGGTGTAGTGTTTTTATATTAGTGGCGCGTATAGTATGTGTAGGGTCATGTAGGGCAGATTGGTAGCGCGTAGTGTATGTATTATGTTTTTTTAGTAGGAGGGTGATTAAAAACCAACCTTAAAACCTCCATTGATATGCTATTTATAAGCTCAAAATCGGATCTTTTATATCAAAGATACGGAAGGTTTGATTACAATTCTTCCAAGATTTACCCTAGTTTCTAGAAACCCTAGTTAGCTTGGGCTTTTCTTTCTAGGCTCAACTCAATCTAATTTAGCTCAATAATTTCCTAATTTGATTTATGTCCTTAAATTAGACAAATTAATTAATTTAGCCTATCTCGCTACTTGATCCAACAACTTAACTTACTCCAACTTGAGACGACTTGACTCATGGCTTAACTTGCTATGACTTAACATAATTTTCTTCTTTTCTTTATTATTATTATTTTTTTCTTTTAATTTTCTTTTTTTTTTATTTTTTATTAACCTGGCTCAATTAATAAAATTAAAATAAAATGGCAAAAATGAGATGTCTACATTTAGAACTTTTGATATACATAAGATTATGTAATGAACTTATTTATCTATAAGTATAAGAAAATATATGTTGTAAAAAAATACTACTCCACAAGTTTTATATACTACAGGTGCCATCTAGCTGCTTCAAAGCTGATTGAGTCATCGTTTATCTTATGTGGACTATACCTATATTAGTAGCTAAGAAAATAACTTTTAGCTTAAGTTAGTTTACATGGTAGAATTGTTATAACTTCTCAAGTTTGGGGTATGATAGAAAAAGCTACAGAAAAAAAAAAAATTAAAACCAGCTACCCCTATCCTTTGGGTAATCATTTCGGTTTGGAAATTCTTAGTCAATTACATCCTACTCTACCGTCATTTGCTTTTTGTTTAAAAAAAATAAAAGGAAAAGGAAAATAGGGTGAAAGCCTAATTGACTCGCTATTAGGTTACGTGACTTGATTAGGTTTTCGTCGTTGTTTTCCTTTTTTTTTTTTTAAGAAAAATTAAGGTAAGGTAACTACCCACCATTGGGGGGGGGGGGGGGGGGGGGGGGGGGAAGGTTGTTGTTAGTGGGTCAACAACCTACTTGTTTAAGTGAGTCACAACCCACCACGAAGATTGAGGCCATTTTAGCTATATGGGTAGTTAGGAAGGGGTGACACAACTATTAATATCATACGAGCCAAAAGAGGGTGAATCCCAACAATAAGATGATTCGAAAGATAAATAGTAGTTGAAGGTTAACCATGAGTCCTCGTGCATTAACAGTGGATATGATGCACCAATGCCTCACACAACTTAGATTGCATATGATATTACGTATAAGTGTGGCAAGAGGGCATTCGCCACTAATCCATGCTCATAATGGACTAGATAAGAGTAAATGTAAGTAAGTAAGGGACACTTAGCTCACAAGGAAAATATGTCTGAAGTTCAATATGTTACTTGTAGCTATTACATGTTTCAATTATTTATATGGCCCAATTAGGGCGAAACCTAAGTGTACGTAGATTGCAAAAAAGGGTTTGTACTAAAAAAGGAAAGAGGAATACATTACAAGGGTAAAGTTGTAAACAGACAAAAAGGATACTTAGCTATAAAAAAGGATAGTATGGATGTTAAAATAATGAGACAAATGTTTATTGTCCATTCTATGGTTTAGACGATGTTGTATACCGAGCAGAGTTGATTTTAAACATAGTAGGTTAGGTCGGCTGTATAGAAACTAGGTAGCTCGGTTGTTCAAGGCTTGGGAAGGGTTGCTCTAGTATGTAGCCATTCTTTTAATTGACCTCAACTGCTCGACTAAAAAATGGGGCAACTCAACCTCATATGTAAGCTTAATAATATGTGGATTTAGTACTTGGCCTTGGATTGGTGTAGCAATAAGAGGTCAACTTGATAATAGGTCAGCTACCTCGAGGGTCTCCAAATGAGATAGAAAGAGATTGGAATAGAGTACCTCGGTAGGTCAAGGTAGAAAGTGCATTGTTTTTCAAAGTTCAACTCCTCTAAGACAGCTTGACGAACCATATTGGTGAGTCCCCGAGCTTGAGAACGAGTGATTAGCCCATGATCCCTGTCATCTCCTCTAAGCTATTTGAGTTTTGGGATCAAATTTAGATTTGCTTCTTGTTGATTGTTGCCAGTAATGTTGAAGGAGTCTAAAACTCCATAATCTTTAAGCAGTTCAATCTAGTAAGTATTAGGGTTAATCTTTTCAAGCACTTTAAATGGTCCATCGACTTTAGGAGATAAATTGCTCTTCATCAAACCTAAGAATCGATCTTTATTGAGATGGATCCAGACCAAATCACCAGGCTAAAATTCTTTGCCTTTTCATTCTTTGCTTTGCCTCTCAAGCTTAGTAATAGCTCGGCTTAGATGTTCAACGACCTTTTGGTGCATTGCCTTAATGGCCTCGGATCTTTCTACGACTAATTAATCCTCATTTTGGCTTGGAAGGGGCATCTAGTCTAGTGGAAGCTCAGGGTTGAATTCATAGATGATCTCAAATGGTGACAGGTTCATGACATTGTAGGTGGTCCTGTTGTAGGCAAACTCAATTATGGGTAGGCATCGATGCCCATCAGTTATGTTTCGACCAATAATAACTTAGAGCAAAGTTCCTATAGTTTTATTAATAGCCTTAATTTGTCCATCAGTCTATGGATGATAAGATGTGCTAAATAATAATTTGGTTCCCATTTGCTTCCATAATGTCCTACAAAAGTGGCTCATTAATTTTGAGTCTCAATTCGAAACAATGGTCTTAGGAACTCCATAGAGCTTGACGATCTCCTACAAGAAAAGAAAAGATATAACCGAAGCATCATTAGTTTTAAAAGAGGGCACGAAGTGTGCCATCTTACTAAATCAATCTACTGACTACTATGATGGAGTCCTTCAACAATCTTAACATAAAGTTCATGCTTAGTTTAAACCATGGTTTGGTTGGGATCGGCAAAGGTAAATGTTGCCCTTACTTAGCTCGGCTCTTAACCCTTCTATAGGTAGCACATCTTTCCAATACAACTTGGATGTCTCTCATCATTCTTAGCCAAAAAGAATTTAGAGGTTTGTATCTCGTGAGCTTAGTGCTTACTAAAATGCTCAGATAATCCTCTACCATATGCCTTGTGCATTAAAAATTCTCGTATAGAATAAGTTGGGATACACAATCTCCTTTTCTTGAATAAGTATCTGTCTTTCTTGTGATAGTCATTAAGTGTTTAGCCATCTTCACATCTAGCATAGATTGGGCTAAAGTGTGGGTCCTCACCAAACAGGTCCTTGATCATAGAAAATCCAAGTAACCTAGTTTGTAGTTCGCTTAAGAGGGAATGTCATCTTAATAGGGCATCAACCACTGCATTATTCCTACCGTTCTTGTACTTAACAACATAGGAAAATTCCTACATGAATTTAACCCACTTGGCTTATCTTTGAGATAACTTTAGCTGGCTCTTCAGATATCTCAAAGATTCACAATCAGTATATATTGCAAATTCTTTAGGTAACAAATAATGTTTGCCAAATAATTAGAACTTAAATCAAGGAGTAAAACTCCTTATCATATATAAAATAATTGAGTGTGGCTCCTCTAAGCTTCTCACTAAAGTAGACAATAAGTCGGCCCTGCTGCATCAATACAGCTCCTATGCATAGTTCGAACGCATCACACTCCACTTCAAATACTTTGTTAAAGCTTAATAGAGCTAAGAAAGGAGCAATAGTCAATTTCTCCTTCATCTCTTCAAAACTCCTTTGTTCCTTTTGTCCCTAATTGAACTCAACATTTTTCTTCGACAACTTGATGAGTGGGGCGATAATAGTGCTGAAATTTCTTATAAATCAGCAGTAGAATGATACCAAGCCATGGAAGCTTCATACGTTGGTAGAGTAAGTTTGCATAGGCCAATCAATAATCACCCTCACTTTCTCATCATCACCTCGTATTCCACCACTACTCACAACAAATCCCAAAAAGATCACTTCAGGTTGGTAGAATTCACATTTTTTCAGGTTAGCATAAAGCTTCTTGGCTCAAAGCTTTGAGAATACTGTTTGGAGGTACTTATAGTGAGTTTTCAAATCAAGACTATAGATAAGCATATCATCGAAATACATAACAACAAACTTTCCAATGAATTCTTAGAGCATATGGTTCATCAGTCTCATAAACGTACTCGGGCATTTGACAAGCCGAATGACATCACAAGCCATTCATACAATCCATGGCAGGCCTTAAATGCGATCTTCCTCTGATCTCCCCCTTACATTCGGATCTGATGGTATCTAGATTTGAGATCAATCTTGGAAAATATTCTTCCTCCATTCAACTCATCAAACATGTCATTGAGTCTTGTTATGGAATACTTATACTTAATGGTGATATGATTGATAGCTCTACTATCCACACACATCCTCCATGACCCATCTTTCTTTGGTACTAACAAAGCCGATACAATACATGGGCTTAGAGATTCTTGGACATAGCCTCTCTTCATTAGTTCATCTACTTGTCTCTATAGTTCAGCAGCTTATTCAAGATTCAGCTATAAGCAAGCTTATTCAGCCTAGCTGCAAGTTTATTGTATGCTCATTGCCTTAGATGGGAGGCAAACCTTTTTGTAGTTCTCTTAGGAACAAGTTAGTAAACTTATCCAATAGGGACTTTACCTTAGCAAGTAACAATTCCTCATTTAATCTTCCTATTTCGAGTAACCTCCTAACCAATAGATAAGTTGGCTCTTCAAGCTTCATCTCCTTCTTTAACTCAGCTCGAGTCATTACAAAAGTCTCCTTTTTTAACACTCAGTTCAACTAAGTTTGTATGGCCTTAACCTACCCAGCTATCATAGGGCTTAGCTTTACCTTCCTCCCTTCATGCTATAATGAGCAAGTGTTCTTCCTACCATCTTACATGACCTTCTTATCAAACATCTATAGTCTACTAAGTAGGGTATGAGATGCACTCATAGGCAATACATCACAAAGCTCTTCATCTCGATAGTTTCCAATACAAATTAGAACAATAACTTGCTTAGTCACTTATAAGGCTCCTTTAGCATTGAGCTAATGTAGTTTGTACGGTTTAGGGTAGGATGACGTTGTCAATTTCAATTGCTAAACCATGAAAGTGAATGCTACATTGATATAGCTACCACTATTAACAATCAATGTACACAACAACCTATTCACCTTATAGCCAATATAGAGCAAATTCTCCCATTGTTTGTCCTCTAGCATATGACTCACACTCATTACCCTCCTCAATGCCATAGTTGTAGGCATAAAATTACCTTCTTCACTATAAATGATCTCTTCCTCCTTGAACTGTTTTAGGTGTTCAAATTCTTTAGGTTCCTCAATCTCTTCATCAGTATTATCAACTTCAATGGTTGACATCTCTCCCTTGATCATCATCACTCATCCATTCAGACATTATGCGACCATATGTCTAAACCATTTGATACTTGAAGCAGTTGTTCTCACTTGTCTTCCTACCAGAGCTTTGTTCTTTCTCAAACTTCCTTAGAATCTCCTTCTCTTTTATTTAGGTAATTGTAGTAGGTTGGATATCAGCAATTTTACTTAGTTCCAATCACATAAGTCTACTTGGAACAAGTCGGCTAGGGGTAAGCTACCTAATGGGAGCTTGGAATCTTCCTGTTCGGTGCTTGTCAATTCTTTGGGCAACCTGGATTACATCATCAAGTGTATCAATATCCATAGTCTCCAGAATGTCTCCAATCTCATACTTCGACCCAGTAATGAATTGGGATATAGTTTGGTCTTTAAGCTCAGCAACTTCACAACAAATCATTAACATTTGGAATTCCTTCACAATCGTATCAACACTTGATCCTCCTTACCTCAACTCCTATAACATCTTGAATGTGTCCTGCAAATAATAGTTTAGGATAAATCTTCTTCTCATGACTCTTTTCATTTCATCCTAATTCTTAACTTTACATTCTCTTTCTCTTCTTCGAGTGTTTGCTAATTCTTCCACTACAAGGTAGCATAGCCAGTAAATTCCAACATAGCAAGTTTGACCTTAGCATTAACAAGCACTTCATAGCACTAAAACTGCTTCCTAATCTTATTTATCAAATCCAAATAGTCTTCAACATCACTACTCCTAGAAAAACTAGGGATATGTATCCTTACTCCTTCTACTCTATGAGCTCGAATATTCCTCTCCTCGGATTCATACTACTCTTCCTCTTCATCACCTATTTCCTCATTCTCTTCTTCAATCTCATCTAATGCTAGTCTGCATCGAACAACTTTGTCCACTCCTTTAGCTCAAGGTGGTTGAATTAGGGCGTTAGCTCAACTATATCTACCATTGTCTTTCTCAAGTAGCTCATTAACTCAACCTTTATAGGGGTCATTTGGAACTCATTGCTTATCTTTATTTATGACAATCACTAAGGTAGTCACTAAGTCAATAAGTTTAACTAGTCTTTCATTCGCAAATTGGGGCGTAAAACTTCCTTATCGGCCTTGGGCATTACATGTACCACTCTTTTGGTTACTTAAGGTTCCTTAAACATTATAGCCAGACATTATTGTTTATTATAATAGATGAACAGTTGAAACACAACTCAAAATTCTTTCTATGAATAACAATAACAAAACAACACTTAACATACTAACAGTTATTACAACTACACACGATAAACCAATTGAACACTCACACTCTATTTTGTGAACAAGAAACAGGGAAAAATAGAGCATTAGATTTCTTAAACACTTAACACTTCTTTAAACCTTCACAACAACAATAGACAATTTCTACAATATTTTGTAATAAGTTACTCAAAGTACAAAGTAATAAAAAGTTGCTTGAACGTAACTAAGCTATGATACCAAGATGATATGGATAGCTAGGGAGGGGTGACACATAGCTACCAATATTATGCAAGCCAAAAGATGGTAGGTCCAAACTGTAAGATGATCTAAAGGACAAATGGAAGTTAAAGCTTAAGTAGGGATTATTGTGCATTGATGATGGATATGAAGCACTAACACCTCATACTAACTCAGGTTGCACTTGATAATATGCACAAGTATGGCCGGGGATATTCGCTATGAATCCACGTTTACAATGGACTAGATAAGAGTAAACTAGAGTAAGTAAGGGACACTTAGCTCACAAGGAAAATATGTCTAAAGTATAATATGCGACTTGTAGTTATTACATGTTTCAAGTATTTATATGACTTAATTAGGACAAGTCCTAGGTATATACAAATTACAAAAAGGGTTTCTACTAGAAAAGGAAAGTATAATAGATTACAAGGGTACAGTCGTAAATAGACAAAAAGGATACTCAATTATAAAAAAGGATAATCTAGATGTCAAAACAATGGGACGCATATCTACTGTACATTTTGAGGTCTAGATGATACTGTATGCTAAGCAGAGCTAATTCTGAATAGAATAGGTTAGTTTGACAGTATGGTATCTCGGCTGTTCATGGCTTAGGAAAGGTTGGTCTAGTGTGTAGCCATTCTTGTGATTGACCTCAGCTGCTCAACTTGGAAATAGGCCAGCTCAACTTCAAATGTATGTCAACTTGGTAATATACAAATTCAGCGCTTAGCCTTAAATTGGTGGAGCAATAAGAAGATAGCTTGGTAATAGGTTGGCCACTTCGGAGGCCTTTAAAATGAGACAAAGAGAGATCATAATAGAGTACCTCAACAAGTCTGGGTAGAGAGTGCATTGTTCTTCAAAGTTCAACTTCTCTAGAATAGCTCGACAAACCATATTAGCAAGTTCTCGAGCTTAAGAGCGAGTGATTGGCCCATGGTACCTATCACCAAAGGTAAGGGTAGGCGATTTATTTTTTATTTTTTATTTTTTGAACATTCTTGTCTCTTTTTATTTAAAAAATTTTGATTTTTTATTATTTTAAATTAATTATTTTATTATACATTTTATACTATTTAGTTTTAAAATTTTTTAGTTTATTATATTTTTTACTTTCCTTTTATATTTTCTAATTTTTTTATTATTTTTATATATTATTCATTTTTTTAATTATTATTTAAATATATATATAAATACCACGTGTGTGCCATGCACAGCCACTTAAGTGTTAATGTCACCCAACTATTATGTAAGACAAAGTTAATAATATTATAATAGTAATCCCTTATTTTAATTTTTTATTAAAATATTGATCACCTATTTGAACTTTTCAAAATATTGATGTTCTACGTAAATCTACCCCTAAACATAAATACTCTTTGGTGTAATTTTCCTTTATTTAGGAGTGAACTTAATAAAAAAAAAAATCAACCTATTGATTTTAAATATAAAAAGACACAAATTCACTCAATTAATCATGATTCATATTTTAAAAAACATCTAATTTAATCAAGCTTAATAAAAGTCAAGATAGTTGTAACTTAATATCATGAACACTGATTTACAAGGCAAATTGACCAGTTTCAGTTTTTCTTCTTCCAAAATTATAATATGATAATATTTGAAAAGAAAAAATATCAAGTTAACAATCCAAATAAACTAGATGTATATGTGCGTAATTGGCTATCAAATCATTTTCCTAAAGTACCTAATAGAAGGAGTTTGTTAAAGAGTAATTTCAAGATATTAGATAACAAGCCCTATAAATAATATTTTATCTAGCATATGTTTTGTAATGAATTTTATTTTTCAATATTGATAGTATATCTTATGGAAAAAGGTGAGTATATAAATATAAATATATAATTTTTTTTTCTTTTAACACTTAACAAATTTTCTAATATGTGACAAAAGAAATAATAAAAAAACAAAAGCTGCTACTCTTTTATGTTTTTACTCCGGTTAGGGCCATCAAAGCTAGAACATTTGAATCTTTTCTTCCCTCTTTCTGCTATAGGAACATAAAACATGAATCGTTAGTAGCTGTTACGTCGGACGTAGATATTACTGGTTGGCTACTGACTCCTAAGCAGAGCCTTACTGGGTTAGTTTTCTGACTTATTGCCTCCGGGTGGAGTGTTAGCCCATATCTTTATTTATTATAAGAGTTCTTTCTTAACCTATTTTATTTCCTCATGGATTCTTGTCGTTCTTAATTTGTTCTATTTATTTAAACTTCTAAGACAACTGTGCGTCACTGACTGTGGTTCGATGTAGGGATGCAAGTGAAGGGTGATTTATCAAATCGGTATTGTTATTGTTAGACTCAAGTTAACCCATTTAATCCAGTCCAATTCAATTCCTCTATAAAACCAGTTTAAATCACCTATTTAATCTTCATTAACAATGATTTTATTTCAATCCAAATGATTTCACCGGTTCACTCGATCTAGAAAATATATATACCATTTTTTTTTTTATAATTTTTAGAAAATACATCAATTCGCTAAAAAAAAAAAAAATAAAGATCAAAGGAAACCAAAAAATACTATAAAAAGTTCTTAACTTTAAATTTTTAAGAATATAGATAATTTTTATATTAAGTTTTAGAATCCAATAAACAGTAAGAATTTAGGTAAATTGTTAAGAAATCTTAAAGGATTTTAAATTAAGTTTTAATATACATATATATATATATATATATTTATATTTGGGTGAATCAAAGTTGAGAGGTTAGGGCATTTTTCAATGAAGGATAATAAATATTGAGGTAAGCAACATTAGTATTGCTGTTAGTGCTACAAATGAGCCAAGTAGAGCTAAATCGAGCTGAGCCGAGTTGAATAAGATTCAAGCTCAATTTGGTTAATAATTATTGAGCTTAAACTTAAGCCATGTTTTTTTTTTTTTTTTTTATCAAGCCTATAGTTAAGGCTTGAGTTTGATTCATTTAAATAAACTAACTTTCTCTTGAGCTCAAATTCGACTTGTTTATTAATTAAGCTTAAGTTAAGCCGAGCCTAAAACGATTTAATCTCGAGTATACAAGAGCCTAGATCTATAAAATGAAAAAATATATAAATAAATAGATTAACTAATAATGAACAAGAATTAGATATTATAAATTATTCTATAATATACTATATATTTATATATATATTTTATGGACATTAACCTTCAAATCTTAATAATATATAACATTTGTAATATATATAAAATTCGTTTTTTTTTTCTTGAGTTTAAACAAGTTAACTTGCAAGCCTAAACTTATATGTATTTAATATTTATAATATATAAAAAACTAGTAAATCTACTTACAAATCTAAATGAGTTAGCTCGTAAGTCTAAATTGAATTTTAAACTCAACTTATTTAGATAAATAAACTTTATTTTGAATTTAAACTCGATTTATTTATTAATTAAGCTAAAACTAAGTTTAAAATAAGTCAAACTTCACCAGCTCGTTAGCAGTTAAACTTATTTGCAGCCCTAACTGCTGCTGCTGCAAATGATTGGAAATGGATTTAAAACACTTCGATGATTTCGTGTTGCTTCGACGGTGGAATTTCAACAATGGATAATTCGAGGAAACGCAACATTTTAGACTTAAAAAAGAAAAAGAAAGATAAAAAAAAAAGGAAAAACTTATAAAAGAACTATAGCTTGGAAATAAAATAAATTTGATGGCTTTGCACCATTAATCTTTTCATGATTTCACACCTTAACAAGTTTTTCAGAAACCTCCCACCAACAAAATCGTAATAGAACCACACTGCTAGAGGGAAGAAAAGGCATCACAACAATTTACTAAGATACTAATTTTATTCGATATTCATCCATTTCTCAAACTCTAATCTTATCAATTTATAAACTAAATAAAATCCAATAAATTAGAAAGTAAATTCTTAAGAAAACTAGAAAATAAAGAAATGAAGGGAAACAAGAGCACTCCTAAATAAGATAGTGGAAGATAACAAACCTGGAGATGATTTTAAATTTGTAGTGCTCCATCTTGATGGTTGTTGTAAGGGTTCCAGTTGACCATATTGTTCATCAGGTGTTGAACCCAAAAATTTTTATTCTTTCTTAGTTTTAATTCATATTAAGTTTAGTTCACTTATTCAGCAAAAATTAAGGAAATCATTTTTTTTCAAAGACTTTTAAAAACATCTTTAGAGTCACCACCTACTAGAATCAAAAAAATAAAAAGGTTATAAACAAATGGATAGCTACTAACCATGCAATAGGCTTAACAATGCTATCAAATAAAATTTTGTAATAAAAAAGCTTCATCTATTTTCCTAATAAAACTTGACTAATCATAAATAAAATTGATTATTTACATAAAAAAGAGAAAATGCTGGGAAGGGATAAATTAATTTATTTATTTTTATTATAGGCATTCTGATTTTGGATGCCTACACATTCCTACATTGAGGGATCAAGTCATAATAATTCTATTTTCAAAGAAAGCTTAAGTGTTCCTACCCCCACCCCGATTCCCAATAAAAAGAAAATTCCAACTTGTTAAGATTTTGCATCCTTTCAATTCTTTTCTTCTTTAGTTGAGAAAACGACTTTTACTTAAGAAAACCCTTTTTTTTTTTTTTTCATATAAAACCTTAATATCCGTGCTATAATTTGATTTTTAAATTGAGATATGCAACCCAAATAAAAGAAAACATCTCCAACTAACATTCTTATATATAGTATCATGTTATAAGCATCTTAAGTGGAAAAGTAACATTTCCTTAAATGTGATTTTGTTGATTTTTCTAAAATCTTAAGAATCATAACTAAGTAACACTCTTTAATTCAAATCAATAATCTTATTAATGCCAAACAAAATCATACTACATTTTATATTATGTAATTTATCCTATGAAAACTCATGTTTCATGTAATATGAATTTTATATAGCTACTTGAACCGGAGGACAGCATGCCATTTGAAGACTACACATCACCTAAAATACTTAATTGATTCGATGCACTACAAGCATGCCAAGAGACCTTGCTGCTAGAAGCACACTACCAAAAATGTTATGATCAATATTTAAACTGAGATTGATCTTTTATATAGCTAATCCATGAGTAAAACTGGAAATATGATTATGATGATGATGATGATAATTTCATGCAAGAAACTATAAACCTGATTATGATAATTGAAACCATACAAATAAAACTCATTAAGCACATTTGAACATAAACTTCTATCATTCTAATCCCAAGATAAACTTGGACTAGCTAACAATTTAAAGATGTTGTATTATTTGCCTTGTAAATAATATAAATACTTATCTTTAACAATTCATTCACACAATCAATACTTATCCGACATCCTATTTCACACTCTTCTTAGAAACCAGACGGCAAGTAAATGTGGTCTGATAAAGTCTTCATATCATGGATTGAAGATAATTAGTTTACAGCTTTCTTTTATGATTCATCAACTTGACATATGACACACAAATACCGCAAAGAAAGTAACAGTAAGGGTTCTAAGTTGAAAAATAAGATTTCCATTGAAGTCTTTCTCCGAACTGGAAAAGAATTCATTAGAAGGAAAAAGGGAAAAAAAAAAAAAGAAGAAGAAGAAGAAGAAGAAAAGAGGAGAGGTAGAGAGAAAATGACTGTCTCCAAGGATAAGTGAGTGCATAATCTTCAAAATATGGCAGGTGGTGTCAATTCAAGAATTCTTGTGAATTCACAGTTCAGCAGATGCAATTGAAAGAAGATGAATTGCAGAGAAAAAGCCATGAGATTACCATTGTCGATAAAGCTTTGTGTCTATTAGTTTTGTTAGAATGAAAAGTTGTATTTACATCAGGAAACAGAGAAAGTATATATACACCACTAACTAACATAACTAACTTATCCTGACACGTGGCCCAAAGAGTAAAGAACAACTCATACTCAGGCTTGCTAATAAATATATGTACATATCTCAACATTCTCTGCCCGCAATGAAAGTTTTACGGCACCTCAGTGGGACGGTTAAACATCAAATAATGAGATTTCAATATTTAAATGGAACTAAAACAAAATTTCTAAAGTTGAGTGCTCTATTATCTGTTTATATAGCTGAAAACGTTATAATCTAATGGACCAACTACAATTCCACTACCCAAAGTTTTGGCAAAGGACAATCAAGTATTATAAGAAGAAAATCAAAATTGATATATAGCGAATAAGTATTGATTCATTTTTCTTTTTTAATATAAAAGAAAAAAATCCCTTACGAATTTCAATTATAATAACAATTCATGACCTCTCTTGCTTTTGATGAAGCTTCTAACACTAGACAATAGGCATTATAGCATGACAAGAATACTACTTATCAAACTGACCACTATATAGAAGCAACAGCAAAGCCAAGCCATATCATATAAGTACAAGCAAACCTATTTCAAAATGACTGAAAAGGGCATAGCGGCATCGCAAAGTAATGATTCACAAATTAGAAAGCAATGTTTTATAAAAATAACTAAAGCAACGATTTTTCTTTCTACGAAAGATTTTGAAATTTGACACTAGGAAACCTATAAATATTATAAATGGTAGTTTTAATGGTTAAAGATTCTCTTAAGTTTGTTTATCTAGTTTAGGCTTAGAGTTAAGCCTACAAAAGAGAATAAATGAAGATGAACTAAAAAGGCACTAAAGGTGACTTCAATGTGTACACTCTGATGCTCAAGTTAGTGGGATAGCTTAAGAAGGATAGAAAATCTCCAATATCATTCACGAGTGTTTAGAGATATAGAGAGTGCATAAAAATCAATATGAGAATTCGGGTATCAAAAGTCTGATCCTTGAATACGGAGACATCTATGTAGCTTTATAGGTTTGGAGAGAACTTCTAGGATCTAACAAGGTGGATGATGATCCTCTTGGCAAGTACTTCCCTTAAGATGAAGAGAGGGGGATGCTAGATCTCCCTTATAGATATCTAATTTTTGTCCCTTCATAGTCTTAATCTTTATTTTTACAAAAAGGGTCCTAATTCAAAAAATTAAAAAACAAAAGAAATTAATAAAAGATAAAAAGATAATAAAAATTAATTAAAAATGAAAATACCAAAAAAATAAGAAAAGGAAAAATTATAAAAATTTCGTGGATTTTCATGAAGTAATTTATATTAGGAATAATTAATTTTAGTGTAAGTTTTAGTTTTAGTTTAGTTAAAAATTTTTAGTTTAGGGATTCAGATAGTTTAAATATAATTTAATTATAATGAATGTCAAGGCATAGGCTAGCGGCCTAACGAATAAGTAACAGAGTATTTGTGGTGGATTTAGTTGGAGGTCATGAGTTTGAGTCTTAGTAGATACCTGTGTAGAAGCAAGACGAAAATCAGTTTCATATCTAAAATATGATATGATATGATTTGGTTTAGACTATATAAACACATCACAGTCTACACTCTGGAGGAGGTCATTCTTCAATCATAGCCTTCACTTTGCCAATAGCCGCAACACTCGACATCACTGCACTCCATCCACGCCCAACAACTCCACATCCAAGCAATCCACAACACCACACAATCACTGGCCACGCATGCCTTAACACTACCCCGCTCTACCGCTACTGCTCCGATCTCTGTTAAACACTCCACGATCGAACTGCACACATACCTACGACGTCTGTCCACGTAAGCCACAAGACGCCTGATCTTCAACAAGCCGCGACAGTCAACAACTGATTAGCATCGAAAACAACATAGCACACACCACACCTAGTCACACTCCTCTACTGACCACGATTTGTCACTGCCATGCTCCAATCACCGAGGACGTCCTACACCCTACTAATCACACGTCGTTACAACTGAATAGAAAATGCGATACCAAACACAACTACATGCGAACAACTCACGACCGCAAGATTGCACTCCATAGCAGACCATAGCTTCAACATAGCAGCACCGCTCCACTGTTAACGGGGTTCTCTTCGCCATAATAGTAGTAGCGCCTAGAATAGATCTCACCAAGCATCGAACGTTGCTCACTGTCGCGATACAATCAGAGTAGGCTAAGCACTGCATCCTCCAAAGACCGACTGCTCTACTGTTGAAGACGCCCATTCCCCTTTGTTCATCACTATCAATATAGCAGTAACGGTAATAGCGACACGGACAACAATAGCAACATCTATGCAACAGTCCACACTGCAGCACCTCAACGCTGGCAACAGTTCAACGCCACTGTCCTTCAACCAAGCAAGTTCAAGTTCGGTTGTTCAAAGTTTTTATTTATTTAGTTATTATATTATGTTATTATTATTATTTTATTAGACATAGCATATGCATGTATATATTAGTTTAGTGTGTTTCTGTTAGCATTAGTTTTCTTTATTATATAAGTTAAATATGTTATATTGATTTAAGTGGATAGTTGTTTAATAGTAGTAATATAGATATAAATAAATATATATATGTTGGCCTAGGATTTTTTTTTTAGAATTAGTTTTTTTTTTCTATAAATCCTTACATAGAAAATTATTTTTAGAAATAAAAATTAACAAAAATATTTTAAAAGAAGGTTATAGTATCTTAGAGAGTGTTTTTTAATCACTCACAAGTTAAGACCCCTTTAGATTTTTAAAATAAACCAAATAAATTAAAATGTAAACTTGGTCGGTTTTCAAAATTAAAATAAATCAACACACTAAATTTTTCGAAAAGAACTACGATCGTCTAATCCCAGCTAGCGGATACGTAGGCACCTTCAGGGCAACGATAAAATCTATAAAACTTAAGTTCTTTTTTCTTTTGATTTTTATTTATTTATTTTAAATATTATAATTAGAAGAATAATCTTAATTTCGGTAAATAGATAGTGGTACCCGTTAGGGTTTAGTAGGTTAGCTTCCAAACTTGAAATCCTCTGGTTCTTCATTTAAAATTGAAATAAAAAACCAGTAGCCAAATTGTAATTAATCCACCCAATTGATTATGATTTCTTTTTCTTTTCCCAACTTCGGTCGGGTGGCGACTCCAAAAAATTATTTTCAATAAAAAAAACTAGAATTTCTCAATTTTTTTAGTCGAGAATTAATATTAAATGAGTTAGGGTTTATTATTAATCAAAAATAGGGAAATTAATTTTAAATAAAAAAAATCGAAAAACAGGCTCGACATCCCTTAGTAAGTATGGGTTATCTAAGTAATAAGGTAGTTATCCACATCAAGAAGATAGTGAAAGATCTTTACTATCATAGCATGCCTTTAGGCTTTTACAAGGTTGCCAAGGCATACTAAGTATCACCCTATGTAGCCCTAAGGGTCTTCTTCTTTCTTGATGAGCAAGCTAGACTACACCCCCATAGGTCATAGAGATTACAGGACCCTTAAGGGCAAAATCTATGTATAATAGATAGTGTTATAAAGAGTAATATCAATAATTTATTGCTCACATATTATAAGTTTGTATTTAATTAAATGCCAAAAAATCTATAAGTGTAAAATTTTTTTTCAAATTACATAAGTTATAGAGAAATAAGTAGGTTCCAATGAGATGTAAAGCATTCAAACTAACACTAAAAAGAATAACATTAAGAAATTAAATGATATCTCAAATGTTCTATCTTTGCATAAATTTTGACATGTCAAATTTAAGTACCATTACCTCCAACATTACAATGCTTAAAAAAAAAAAAGAACAATAAAATTAATTATAAATATATTTGATTTGTTGCTAAAAACTCGAATAAGTATGTGGTCATATAAATGCTCCTATGAGATATCAAGGGCCATTCACATATAACTACAAGAATTTGTGTAGATTTCCACCTTTCTTCTTAGTTGTAAATAATAATGAAGATTCAATTGAAGGATATATTGTACCAATTGTTTTGGCATATAGTCTTTACTACTATTAAGTCATTTCTCTACCAATCAATAACCAAACAAAAACAATCACACAAACTATGCTTCTTTAAAAGTTATACTCCACCTTTCCAATTCTGTTTACAAAACCAAGAAGTTATCAAAAGAGTCAACACAACAAAAAAACAAATACCATCGGTGGAGTAGTTTCTTTAATGCTATGAAATCAATCTTAATTTGAACATAATTTAATTATCTAATTTACATATGCAACCCAAATAAAAGGCAACATATGCACCAACATTCTTATATGGTATCCATGCTATAAGCATCTTTTAAATGAAATAGTAGCAACACCTTAAGTGTGGTTTTGTTGGCCGTTTGCATCTCAGGAAAAATTCTTTTCATAATTGAATGACACTCTTGATTCAAAATAATAATCTCATTGAATGTAAAAAAAAACCACACTACATTTTAGATTATATAATTTATCATGTAATATAGAATTCATAGTGATTTGGATTGGAAGACTGCATATTATTTTGAAGACTGTAGATTGCCTAAAGTACTCAGTTACACTACAAGCATGATAGTAGATCTTACTACTATAACCAAAGCTAGTAAGAGTGCTATGATCAATTTTAAAGCTAGGATTGGCCTTCTTTCTAATTGTTTTCATCGAATGCCTCCTTTATCCATGAGTGAGAACTTACTAGAAACAAATAATAATAATAATTAATTCTATGCTGGACACAATGAGTGAAGAATCATTTTTACTCATTAAGAAAACATAATAATAATAAAAATGATTATTTAAATTTGTTGGCTTTCACATAACATACAAAAATATAACGATTAGCCTATCACTACACTACATCCCTCAAAGTCAAATTGACCATGATGCAACATGATCATTATATATGGCCTTTTCTCATTTTTAATAGAAAGACAAGCCAAACTTCATTGTATTAATCCACTTTTGGGGTAACTTGTTCAAAATTAGAAACAAAAGCACATTATTTTCGAGGCATGTTAATAAGAGTACATGGTCATTCTCAAAAGTAAATGACTACATTGTCCATTGCAAGCATCAAGCTAAGATAGAAGATAAGATATAGGCCAATCCATTATGCCTCTAGTCTTGCTTGCTCCCTTCCTTATTTAGAAAATTGCCAATCGAAAATCACTATACGTTTGTTTAAGAAACATCAGTTTAGGAAGGGTTTAAGTTCCTTATTTATTATGATTTGTGAGTGTCTAAGAGAACTCATAAAAGAAATCGTGATAAATTATTAGATATTCATACATGATATATTCTTTTTAATATTAAATTTCGAGCCTACCAATTTATTCTAATGCCTTAACTATGTATGTTGCTAACTTTTTTTTTTTTTTCTTGCATGAAATTGTATATGAGTGACTTTTACACGAAGTCACTATTACATTCAGATTCTAGAACAAATATGTAGTTTTTTATTAAAGTTATCATTATCAAAATTTACACATTAATACCAAAATGTGTATGTTTATGCATATTCTAATAATAAGAACGTGTATCAAAATTTACAAGTTTATACTGAAATCTCTCTCTCTCTCTCTCTATATATATATATACACCGCAATCTCATATATAAAGTGGCTCATGCGAAACTTCATGTAAGTAATTTTGCTTGTTGGTTTTATAATGGCTGCCTAATATGCAACTATGAAAAAAACTTAGCAGAAAGACTACACTAGAAAAGCAAAGTGCCTACAACTTCGAGAAGTCATTTTTAGAAATACTTCTCACTTGCCACCATCCGGGTTTGCTCTTACCAATAGCCATTAGCGCACTAAATGAAAAGCAGCTTTCAAGGATAGCCTAGACATAAGTGCTCATATTTTCTAATATTATCATTCTTTTAAATTTTACTCTCATTTACATTTCTATGTATTTCATATATCTTGTGATGCTATTTAGTTATATTAGAACTTTTTTTTAATCTAAAGTTGGCTAGTATATGAAACCATTTTCTAAAAATAATTTTTGGAAATGCTAATTCACTCCTTCTATATATATATATATATATATCGGTACTAATATAGCACATATATATTTGAATTAGTAGTGAGGAAATATTAATGATATTTAGATACATATTAGTGATAGTTGATATTTTACTAAAAAAAAAAAAAAGAAAGAAAGAAAGAAAGGAAGAAACTACAAATGGATATTTTTACGTGTTAATTTGCCTTTAATCCATCTACCTAGAGTCTTTTGCTCAACTCAACTTGGTTGCATTATATTGTGGACCTTTTAATACCCTTGAAGAATTCCTTTTAGCCCACAAGTCCGTCTAACTTCACCGTCTTTCATGAATTCTTTCAAGCACAAACTCTACCTAATATAGTGACTCTTTGAAAGCTCTTTTAAGGAACACTTTCATTAGAAATACTTTTTCAAATTGTTGAGGAGTATTTCTTATATAGTTAACCAATTTAACAAAAGTAAAGAGGTTGCCCGAGTGAGCCCATCCATCTGGTGATCGCTACCACCATGGGCACCAAATTAAGGAACCAAAGAAAGAATTAGGTAATCCATGTCAAACTGAAATGAGCTACTTGAAATGTGGCATTCTCTCTCTTTCTATTGTGGTGATGATAACCCTAAATAAGTCATAACCCCCACTTGATGATTCGAAATACCATCTAGCATTATAGTGGAGTGGACGGTGTATATATATTATAATATACTTTTATACATCATATTTTGATATCATGAAAATGTCTTCTCCTTTTAATATCTATAGAAGAATACCCTTTGGGGGGTAAGATGATTATTATTCCTACTCCAAAAAAATAAAATAAGACTTATGTTGTTTATTAATTACAAATCATATAAATAAATGAAATAAATTTATGTAAAATCTATTGCCATTGGCTAGACAATTTTTATCTACACGCTAAATATATATCTATTACTAAAATGTTCGTATTCAACAATTCGTGCTCCTATTTTCTCCAGGTCGCTCGACATAGGCATATTGGTAGGTTGTTGGTTAAAATTCTTAATGAAAGTGGTGATACGGGGCCTAAGTACAAAGCTCAGCGGCTTAAGTGTACTACTCAAAGTTTAATAATTTATCTGCTGCATAAATGAAAGTCGAAAATAATCTGGGTAGAGTTTAATTGTGACATTTTCTATCAAGATGACAAAATTACTCAAAATTGAGCATCCTTAAGTTCATGATATGTTACCTAAAATCATTCATTTTTTGCCATTGTTACTTTGATATGTCTGTAAATTTGGGATTGTGTGCCAAATTTTTTAAGATTAATGCTGATTAATTTCAATAAAGCATCGTCTATAAGTTTAAGTCCGTCCACCATATTCCCATAATCTTGAATTTCCTACAGGTTTTTATCCTATAATCTTGTCCTCTTGATTTATCCGTGAGAAGAGTGACATGATTTAGTCAAACGTTGAAGTTAATTTGAGAACGAAATCGAAATTTGAAACGAGAAAACCATAATAAACATTGAGCACTTAATTAAAGAGGTACTTTTGTCCCCCATTTATTCATTTAAGTAACTACTTCTAATAATGCATGATAGTTCTGGTACATTTTAACTAGGCCGCTAGGGCAGTTACAAGCTCACTAAAATCTTAAATTCAAATTCCACCACCTACTCCTCCACCGAATCCCCCACCGCCACCTTTACCCCCACCAAGGCCACCTCCGGCACCACCTCCACCACCGAATCCTCCTCCTGCACCACCTCCAAATCCTCCACCACCACCTTTGCCACCTCCAAAGCCACCATCGGCACCTCCACCAGCACCACCTCCAGCACCACCACCAATTCCTCCACCTCCACCTTTGCCACCTCCAAAGCCTCCACCAGCACCACCTCCGGCACCACCACCAACTCCTCCTCCAACACCACCACCTTTACCACCACCAAAGCCACTGCCTGCTCCACCACCTACTCCACCTCCTCCTCCAGCTCCACCACCAACACCTCCTCCAACGCCTCCACCTTTACCACCTCCAAAGCCACCACCTGCCCCAACACCACCTCCTTTACCTGCACCGCCACCAAATCCTCCTCCAACACCTCCTCCCTTGCCACCTCCACCTCCTACACCACCGCCAACTCCACCACCGTGTCCACCTCCTACGCCACCTCCAATACCACCTCCTGCACCACCACCAGCACCTCCACCAGTACCACCTCCAATGCCTACACCACCACCTTTTCCACCTCCAAACCCACCACCAGCACCCCCTCCAACACCACCACCTCCACCAAGCCCTCCTCCAGCCCCACCTCCACCACCATGTCCAATTCCTACACCACCACCTTTGCCACCTCCAAATCCGCCTCCTGCTCCACCACCACCACCACCAATGCCCCCTCCTGCTCCTCCTCCACCTCCTCCTATTCCGCCACCCTTGCCAAACCCTCCCCCAAGACCACCACCATGTCCACCTCCTACCCCACCACCAAATCCTCCACCACCTCCAGCGCCACCACCTAAACCTCCTCCAACGCCTTCAAATAGAGTTTCTTTCTCAAGCTTACGGCATTCTACTGTGCTTACAACAAAGAGAATGCCAAGAATAAGCACTCCACCACACTTGAAAAATCCTGCCATGTTTACTGATCTCATTAGGAGGAATGCTTGTTGAGTGCTCACAAAAGTATCTTCTGTCCTTTTTATAGTTTAGGAGTACAAGGAAAATTGGATGGGAGCATTAATGAAGACAGTTGAGCTAAAACCACTGAGATACATAAAACAAAAGAACTTCGTAGTGTGACGGTGACCTTGACTATTGTTTAAACTTTCTGTAGTAGTAAGTATATCATATCATAATGAAACCAGCAAAAGAATAAGCTAGCTCTTTCACCTCCTTGCTAGATATCCATTTTAACTAGTAAGAAGTTGGATCTGAACCAAAGTAGTTGCAAGAAAATCTACGAGTAGAAGCTAATAAATGAAGTTTGAAAATACTCTTGCTCTGTATCCAAAAATGAAATTGTGGGCTCCCATGGTACGAGCATCAAACTTAATGTGGAGACAAAAAATTCAAAGTGAAGTTGAAAGAGGAATTAGAGGCCGGTGAAGCCATTAAATTGCATGTTCTCCTGCTCCCAACAACTAATATAATACTTGATAACTTCTCTCTGCACCGTCATTCATACAACCTAGAATTAGCTACTATCAATTGGCATGTGCTTTCACTTACGTTTCTCTCTCCTTCAATCATGCTTCTTTCTCTTAAATGCACCCTGCAACACCCATCTACCAAGTCGGAGATGACATTGTTTAGTGCTATTACATTACACTCATGTTTTGCAGACTGTTGTTACGAGGAAATTGCCTGAAATGACACTGTTTTAGAGAGAAGATATTAATGCAGCATGCACATATGGATGGGTTAGAATTGTAACGGTGGTTGTTCTCTTGCAACTGTATAGATTTTTCCATAATTCTGCCTTTTCACGAAGCAAGTATATGAAAATATCATGGATATATTATTTGCATAAAGAAATCTTTTCTACTTCTTAATACCGTAGTATGTAACTTTCTTGAGTATTATAAGTTATATGTCATGTATGCGAATGATGTATATTTATTGATAAAATATTTTGTTTTATATCGTTAGCTCGATGATTAACAATTTATTCCTTAGTTTATTTCCGAACTCGCTATTTGCAAAGTTTGCAAATAGTGGTTTTAAAAATATCATATGCAAATAATAAATATGTTTGCCTTAAACACACGCATTATTATGCGTATTCCTCTAGCTATATCACAAAGAAAATGGGTTATATCTTGCTTCATCAGCTTTTCATTTTCATTTTAATTAGGAAAAATTTAAGTGCACTGAGCATTTTATCCAGCTGAATTCAAGTTTATCTGCATTCAAATTACAATGGTTGGCCAAATTATATATATGAGGAGAGTTTTTGATATTCAGATAACTGGAGGTCCAGTCATGCATTAAAAATTTTTCAGAGAATTTATAACAATGACAAGTAATTTTATGAACGTAATTAGGAACTTTAACAAAACTGCAAACTCTTACATATATATTACAGCTAGTTCAAAGGATATATATGTATATATAATTATAGCTAGTTCAAAGGCTAGACAAATATTTTAAGTATTTTAACTCTTCGATACTTAAAAACTCCAATACGTATTCTTATTCAATCTTACCTCTTCCACAAATTCTCTTGCCATTTTAAACCATTGTGTGCGCAATAATTCACACACACACACACATATATATATAAAGAACATCGTGTATGCGCAATATCTACATTCTGAAGAAATCGCTTACAATTAGGCCTTCATTCCATATAATATATACTTTTCATAAATGGAAATGTAGGAAAGTGGATGGATTAGTAAGGTAAGGGGGGGTTTTGTTATAACTGTATTGTTTCATGAAGCAAGAATATGAAAAGATCATGTACATATAGTACTTGCATATGGAAAATTTTGCGTTTCTTAGAATCATATTTTGTGTGTAGATCTTCTAAAAGATGCACACAATAATGCTTTTCTCTCCTCTCATCTTCGCCCTTTAATCTTCAAAAACAAAACAAAACCAATTTGAAAGACCTTATGGGGTAACCGCCCGCTTACTGCTGTTCCCCTACTTAACCATAATTTTTATTTTTTCTATCTCTTTTTCCTTTATTTCACTCTTATATATATATATACATAAAATATAAAAAATATAAAAACTTGTTTTTCCATCACTTTCATTTCCATCACCATCTCCATTTCCTCGGTAAGCCTTACAGGTTGGCACAGTCGATCCGCCACCATCCAGTCTTCGCTCGTCTCATCATCTCCATCCATCTTCAATTCTTTTTTTTTTTTTTTTTTTTTCTATATTATGGATTTGTCTAAATATGATATTAATTTATAAACTTTAGTGAAAAAGTCAGGAAATTACGAGAAGCCGAGAACATCGAAGGGCATTCTACTTCTAGTCATAAAAATCCAATGTTGTTTTCTAGTTCAAATCATTTTTAAACCTTAAAATTGGTCATGGACTTTATATAATGTTAAGGTCATTTTTTCCTGCAATGACTTAGATTAGAACCTTTAACGCCATTCAAAACTAGGATAGTTCATCTTTTCCTGATTAAAATTATAGATTAATAGTCAAAATGAAATCTTGTAATTTATGGCGTCCTGTAAAATAGGTTAGAGATTTAAAAAATATTTGACTGGAAAAATAACTTTTAGAGCTCGGAATGGACATGACATTTTGCATATAGAATATGCAAACAATATAGATTTTTGAAAAAGAAAATGTATTTTTATTTTCTAAATAACAGGAAAAGAATAACCCATATTAAAGACACGTCCTGACCCGAATAATCGATGGCTGTTTGAAACAAAATATGATATGACGGCGGTATTTGTATCAATAAACCGCTTATATAGTTTAAATATATGGAAAATAATGAAATAAATTTAAGTGACACGTCAATAAATGAAAAAAGGGATTCCTCAAAAGAAATTAGGAATCGATGAAGCATATTACTCGGTTAATCCATAAATATTCCAAATGGATGCATAATTATTTATATGGATTATTCAGAGTATTTAGAATTTGATCATTTTTTAATTATATTAAATTTAATAAAAAAAATCTAATACAATGAACCACGTGTTCTAAAGAGAGATAAATAAGTATCAATTCTCCAATATAAAATTCATAGATTCTCTCTCTCTCTTTTTCCCTCTCTTTTCCCATATCCTTCGTGTGACTATATGAAGGCGGATCGAACTCCTTTTTATATAGTTTACAGAGATGTGTCAAAATACACATTTATTTGGCTAATTAAATTTGGTTTAGAACTTTGCCTTGATAAGAATGATTAACGTGTACACGGTTTCTCCATATATAATTACGATGCTGCCATTTTAACGTTGATTGCAAACGTTACATGGGCAATCATTATCAACTTATTTCTTTCAGAAACAAACATCTTTTGCAAAGAAACTTTTTGTTGTGGTGGATTCTCTAAGGAAGTACAACAACCTTGTCAGCAAATTCAAAAAGGCTTGTTTAAAAGCAGGAGGAGGCGTGATTGTCATTTTAGATCACGAGTTTGAGAAAACCTAAAGATGATCTAGTCCATGTTTTCCTTTTCTTCTTTTTCCTTATGTTCCGTCATAAAAACGCCATCTCACAGTAAAATAAATAAACAAACATATATGTGATGCATGTTTGAAACCTTAAAACCATAACTCAACATCAACATCCAGTTTAAGGTAAAATTATAAATGAGTCGAGTTACAGTATTAAATTTAAAATCGATTCAAATATAAAAACTCAAAACTCGAACTCAATCAAGTTTTAATTTATAAAACTTGAGTTTAGTTAAAAATAAAACTCGATAAGCTCGAGCTCAACTTAATAATCTTTAAAAATATTATAAATTTAATTAAAATAGTAATAGCATTTAAACTTAGCTCGAATTCAATTAATATTTAAACTCAACTCGAATTCGATTAAACTTTTAAACTTATTGAGCCGAGCATCATAAGCTTGAACTCGATTATAGCCAAGTTAAATTCAAGTAAATATCAAGCCAAATTCGAGTAACTCGCAAGTAAGTTTGTCTCACTTATACCCCTAGTTTAGAGAGAAGAAAAAGTCAAGAGAAATTGCAATAGGCCTTTCTTCCCTTGTTGGAAGCACCAACGAGATAAATGAATTCCCACAAATATATGGTTAAATAAGGTAACTATGCATCTTGCACGAAACAAAGAAAACCAAGATTTATTAAATTCCAATAAAGAAGAATGGCATTTTCTGAATCAAGTGTTGAGCTGACATAGCCTAAGAATGCATCATATATACCGATTCAGATAAAACATTGTAACATAGCAAGCAAGATTTATCGTCTTCCTTAGGCATTACCTTCCATTAAAACAAAGTCACGACCATATGATGCGACTCGAATAAAATAAAGTAGACAAGTGAAAATGGATAACTTGAGGAGAGGGAGTATAAAAAACTATACTGTAACATTAATTGTGTTCAAACCAATTCAGGAAAATAAATGTAGGTTGAGCACTTGGGGTATCTTCATAGAAAAAGGACAGAGGACAAGACAACTGATTTAGGGCTTTAGGGCTTTAGGGCTTCACACATGTGATATGTTTTTCGTTTTCAACGATGAATAAGCCCTTTCATTGAATAAGTATGCAGTGATAGGTAATATCACCCGGACTCTAAATTAGTCACAATTAAAGAGAGGAGAGGGGGATGCGATAAAAGCGAAATTTCAAAGTAATTAGAGAGACTTATGAGCAATAACAAGAGCTTGAAGAATAAATTTTGAGGAAAAAAATTTTCTTAAGGAGGTTGTTACCCTAAGTCAATAAATAAGAACAAATAAATAAATGGACCTTAAGTACTTAAGTGGTAAAGGGTACTGTTGGAACTTCATATAGTCAAACAATTTAAGCTAATCTTAAAGAGAGGTAATTTGACCATAGCTTCTGTTTATGCTACTAAGGAAATTAGTCAATTGATAATATCCAGCCTATTTAAGTTGGTTAGTTTGATCTTATCACCTAATTGATTAAGTTCATTTATCAAAAAAGAACTCTGTAGAAAAATCAAGAAAGATTTTAGAGTGACCTAGAAACTAAAATATCTCTCTCTCTTTTATATAGAACCGATTAAGTTGATAGACTACGTAATATGGGACCTAGAAGATGTTCTAGGTGTTATGATGCATGAATTAGTGCTAAATGTTTCATTTGAGGATTAAGAAGATTAAAAAATTATTTGATGATGATTTATAATGAATTATGATATTTTTATGTTTTGGAATAGATTTAGGTAATAGAAAGGAGCTTATAATGAATTGGTTGAATGTTTGAAGTTTTAGAAATTTTATTGAAAATGTTTGAATTTGGTATGATATAGGTTAAATATGATAAATATGTTGAAGGTGTTCTAGAGGTTCAAATTGATGTTGAAGTTAATATTTAGATTGTTTATCTTTTATCATGTAGAATGAGCTAAATTTATGAAGTTCATGTCATAGACTTAAGTTTTTTGGGGAAAAAAGAAAAAGAAAAGTATTAAATATGGGTTCAATAAGTCAAATGTATTCTTAGTGTTCATGTGAAATTCAAATGTTTTTTGAAAATATTCTAGTTTGATCTTGTAGAGTAAGCTAAAAAGGTAGAAACCACGTTGTATGATGATCTTTCCAGAAAATTTAGTTTTCACCTTATATATGTTACTTGATCTTCAATGTGTTCAATAAAACCTTGAAATCCCCAAAAATACTTATATCGAGTTCACTCCTTTACTATTAAAACTTTAGCTAAAATCTTATTAGAAGGTGTTTTGATAATCTAAGGTTGCCTAACTGATAAGTTAAAGTTTATGGGGGAAAAGGGAGAATCAATAATATTTTAATAAATCATATAATTTTATAATAATATAATGTAAATTATAAATAATAGATAAAAGAAGAAAAAGTAGGATAAGCCAAATTAGTCAAATTGATTTGAGGTAGCCAAGTGATAATCAAATAAGATTGGTTCCACAATCGATCCAATTGGATTATTTTAGAAAAACATCTTCTTCTTTTTTTAATTTTGTTTCAATTGAATAGGTTTATGGTTTGGATTAAGTTAAGTTGGACCAGACTTTAAGAATTACTTGTATTTTACATAAATATAACTCATATTCTACTTAAATAAGCTAATTTACTTTCATTAATGATATACTTAATAAAACTTTAGGTGTTGGATCTATTAGAAAAAATAAGAATTTATCTTTTAGAGTTTAGGTTGAATGATTTACAATGAGTATTTTCCTATTACATATTTATACAATTTTCGAATAGTAGGTATATTAGCCACGACATGCTTAGGTTGGCTTCTTACCCAAGGAAAATTTTTTTGGCAAAAAGCTTGACATTGATATGTTTCTACTAATGTGCCCACGTCAGGCTTCTTGCCCAAAAATTTTTCTTTGAGCAAGAAAGCAATGTAGGTACATTACCTGAAAAGTGCTCACATTACTTCCCCTTACAAGGGCACCTAAAGTGAACTACCATTTAGTTTTTGCTATTTTTCTAAATTTTGAGTTCTACTTGTACAGTGATACGACTTAGTGAACCACTTCGGGCTCGTACCATCCTTATCCTCGTTATTTGATGATCCCTTGATGAATAGACCGTTCCTTTCTTACACCGTTGTCAATTTTTCCCTTATAGATCAATACAAATTTGAGCACAAGAAAAAGTGACCCATACCTACTTTGAACTTGTTAGTCAAAAGCATGATGCACGTTAGACATTTTGCAACGTCTTACTTAGGAATTTCAACAAAAATTTTCCAAACATTACTTTTTCTCAGATTTTTGAACATGGCAATATCTTAATTGCTAGTAAATCCTGAAATTAGCTGTATCAACCTACATGCATATGTTAGAGTAGTAAAAATGAGAGAGCATCAATTGCAAATGAAAATGGAGAAACCATATTTGTTAATTTGTAATGTAACTTGTATAGAGTTGGATACAAACCGTAGGCTAAGACACAAATGTTTATAGGATTAGCTCTAAGCCTTCGTTAAGCCCTGATGTGCCTACATTTAATACAACTTGGCCATGTCAAAGCCTAAAGATGTGGGCTAATGTGCTTACATTATGCCTAACATGGGTATGTTGCAGCTTAATGGCCTTTTGTTTTTTTACTGTTAAGGGTGTAACGTGTCTATGTTAGGCAGAATGTGGGAATGTTAGAGCCTCGATGGTCTTTCTTTTTTTTTTTTTTTTTTTAACCATTCGGGCAATAAGGTGCCTACGCTGTACCTCGAAAATGGCTATGTGAAGCCATTTTTTCTTCCCCCTTCCCACTTCACTTCCTTTCATAACATTCCCATACCAAAACACAATTTGCCCATGTCTCAATCTCCTTAGCCCACCTTCTTCAAGTCCTCGATTTCACCATCTCTTTTACTAAATCCCTACCTGATCATCATAGAATCTTTATCTCATGCCCAATTCAAAAAATAAATAAAGAAATAAAACAAATGTTAATCTAAATCAAAGAATAAGCTCATTTGTTCCTATTCTCCATTACTGTCCCTGCCTCCTCCAACTGAAGCCTAAGGTTTTGATGAGTACCTATATGCAGTTGAAATGTGTGATCGGAACATTAATGATTATTGTTAGCATGATATATTGGTTACGTAGTTGTACAACTTTGATGAGTTGGCTAATATTGGAAACTTTCGGGAGTTGCTCGAGCAAACAAGTCTATAATGGCCGTTAAACTTAAAGGAAGACACTTATCCTGACTTGGTTTGCATTTTCTATTTGAATGCAACCACTAAATTAGTTATCAAAGCTGATGGTGATAAAGAGCCTTAGAATGTCACTAGTATTAACGTCGGGTACATCTTATCTTATATGTACGGCCAGATTTTTGCGATTAGGCTCAAATATATCAATGACTTGCTACAACTTCCTCCCAACAACACATTTAAGCTTAGAAAATGGGATGCAGTATGAGCTTTCGTTCGGGTGTTTAGGCAGCTAATCTATTAAGGCAAGATTACCACTTAACATCTTAGACATTTGAAGTCTCGTGATCCTCCCATCATGGCACGACTCCTCCATTACATCATTACCAACTCCATTACCCTATGCACCAACACCTCATTCTTTTCCAAAGAGGACTTGTGGCTCATCAACTCCATCCTCTCCACCAAACGAGTTGATATTGGAATTGTAATAAACCGTTGTATAATGCGAATACACGTACAGAAGAATAGTCAACTTGGCTATGAATGCTTCATCTCACATACACTCGAGTTTAAAGGGGTTGACTTGAATGGTTATTGATAAGTGTGTGGTTTCACACACTTATCTAAATGATTTTTCCAACAATTCTATGTGATTTAATAGATTTTTGAACAAAATATATGAATTTTCATTAAATCATGTATAATTTCTCAACATAAGTGTAATTCATATTTTTTTGTTTTAATGCTCAAAAGTAGTATATATTTAAAGAATTTAAACCTTTTGTGTTTGATCTTGCAGGTCTGTAGCCCCATTCAAGAAGTCGAAAGCAAAGAAAAAAGAAGGAAACATAGAGCTGAAATTACCGACTTGATGGTAAGCTTAGCTACCGTCAAGCCGATGTCATGAATAAAAGCAAATCAAGTAGCGAAATTAAAAGGATATACTGACTTGACGATATCCTTAGTTACTGTCAGGACTATATACTGAAGCTATGAAGCAAAACACACTGTTTCATTAAGATAAACGAGGAATATGTATCGACACATGTCCACTAGCTTGACGATACCTTTGCTAACGGTCATGCCAGTAATAGCCTATTATAAAAACACCGCCTTCTTCATTTTGTGTAGAGTTAGCTTTATATTTTCTAGGGTTTAAGGTTTTGTTCCACCACTTTCTTCCTCCTTAAGGTATCTTAGATTAGTTTTAGGGTAGTTTTATGATTTCCATAAAATTTTTTTGTATTTTCATGCTTTTAGCATAGATTGTTAATGGATTTTAGTTCCTTTCAAGGTTTAGGTTTATGGATTTCTATTGTAGCCATGAAGATTGTTGGGAAAAACTTCATTGTTGAAGTTAAAGATCTTAGTTTTATAATATTTATCATACTTTTTCCATGTTTAATGTAATATTTATTTTCACGTTCATGTGTATTATATGTTGAATATTTATTCTCTATGAATATGGTGAATAATGCTTATTATGCTTATGGATAGTTGTAGATACTTAATTTTTGCCTCTCCATAGTTTTAATCTTTATTTTTACAAAAAGGGTCCTAATTCAAAAAATTAAAAAAAAATAAAAGATAAAAAGATAATAAAAATTAATTAATAATAAAAATACCAAAAAAATAAAAAAAGGAAAAATTATAAAAATTTCGTAGATTTTTAGGAAGTAATTTATATTAGGAATAATTAATTTTGGTGTTAGTTTTAGTTTAGTTAAAAATTTTTAGTTTAAGAATTCAGATAGTTTAAATATAATTTAATTGTAATAAATGTCAAGACACAGGCCGACGACTTAACGAATAAGTAGTGAAGTGTTTGGAGTGGATTTAGTTTGAGATCATGGGTTCGAGTTTCAGCAGGTACCTATATCTTTAATTTTCTATCTCTACAGAAGCAAGATGACGTTTAATTAATGAATCAGATATAATTAGATGTGATATGATTTAGACTCTATAAAAACACACATAGTAAAAAAAAAAAAAAAAAAAAAACAAAAGGAGTTTAATCTCCAAATATGCAGCCCATCCACTGTTAGCACTGTTAGCAAACATAAGCTCTACTGTAACCCATTGATCTCTCTCCATTAACCCTAGGCTGAGCCCTATCGTTCAATCGCTTATCGCCAACATCCCCTCTCTCTCTAGCGGTCGACTCAATTAACATAGACCCTTTCTGTCTTCCTTTCACTGGAATTTGACTTATTCTCCTTCTCCAGAGCATTAACAAAATCTTGTGCCCCTGCGGATGAGATTGGCCTTGAAAGCGCTCCACCAGTTCCTTCCTCCTTCGCTCCACTGAAAGGTTATGATGAAATCGGCTCGCATACTCGTAAAGAGGTTGTGACACCAAACATACAACAACAAGCCACGCACACACCAACGACGCTACACAACGCACAGCCACAAGCTCAACACCTAACTCTCTACACAGCAACAGTAACCCAGCCAATAAGTTTAAGCTGCATGACTCACCAGCACGACAAGCATGAAGTAGTATATTCTCTCACGTAATCGACTCAATAGCAAATTCTGATTGCCATGCCGCAACTCTGATCAATTGCATGATAGCAGCCCCATCCATCAATGGCGAGCACGACACCACTCGCATGACAGTTCGCACAACTTATACATGTTAAGCCTTAGCGCTTGAATCCCCAACTGCAAATAGCTTCGCAAAGCTCCAATCCAGAACGAAGCTACACACCCTAAAAAACAATCGACAGCCCCCATACACAATTCGACACTCATCCATCGTGTATGACAGTCCAATGCCAAAGTTGCTACAGTTCCTCGCTCCATCAGCAAAATTGAATCCGAATCCCAACAGCGCCCCAATTCCAGCACGACGCGAACTACCTTACGCAGGCCAAACTATCACGCACACAATCACGCCGTATGTCCTTCGCTGCTGACTACATCAGCACTGCATCCTCTTCCAAGCAATTTTCCACTCTCACCTAAGTAGCGTACGCCATCTTCACATCCATGACAACCCATACAAACATACATACACCGACAGCTCAAGCCAACAATCCGAGCAGCAACTCACACGTACACATAAGTCCATTCACACGCCGAAGTCTCATCCCCTTGATTGGACTCGGACACCGCACAACGGCCGCAACCCCCGACGTCTCCCCCTTCCACGCCGTTGTACCAGCGTCTACAGCTGCATTAGACGCGAGGTGCTGCTCCTTTACTGAACTGCACAAATCAGGTTTGAATACTAGTTTATTATTATTATTGTTATTGATTAGTTGTTATTATGTTTTAGTTACTTAGTTATTTAATAGAATATATATATATATAGTTAGAAAACTTTTAATATTAGCTTATATATGATTGAGTATGTTACATAGTTTATTTAAATAAGTAGTTGTTGATAATAAAATATAGTTGTAAAAAAATATATATTAGCTTAAGAGAGTTTTTTAATATTGTTTTAGAATTCTCACGTAGGAAAACTTTCTTTTTAATAAAAATTAACAGTGAAATTTTTTTTTTAAATTTTAGAACTTTTAGAGAGTTTTTATAAAATAGAACAAGAGACTTAGTGAATTAGGGCTCTTTTAGAGTTTTTTTTAAAAAACTAAATTGATAATAACATAAACTCGGTTAGTTTTCAAAAATTAAAATTAATCAACACACTAAGATTTTCTGAAAGAACTATGATCGTCTGATCCCGAATAGTGGGTACGTAGACACCTTCGGGGCAACGATAAAATTTGTAGAAACTTAGATTCTTTTTTTTTCTTTTTTTAATTTTATTTATTTATTTTTTTAAATATTATAATTAGAAAAATAATCCTAATTTCGGTAAATAGATAGTGGTACCCGTTAAAGGTTTAATAGGTTAGCCTCCGAACTTAGAACTCTTTGGTTCTTCACTTAAAATTGAAATCAAAGACCGATAGCCAAATCGTGATCAATCTACCCAATTGATTACGGTTTTTTTTTTCTTTTCTCGACTTCGGTCGGGTGGCGACTCCAAAAATTATTTTCAATAAAAAATCGGAATTTCTCAATTTCTTTAGTTGAGGATTAATATTAAATTGGTTAAGTTTTAATATTAATCAGGAAATGGAGAAATTAATTTTAAATAGAAAACCAAAAAATCAAGCTCGACAATAGTATGTGATCACAGTGAAGTAGTTATGATTATTGATATTCTTGTATTGTGATAGTATATACTTGGAATTTTATTTAGTTCTATGGTATAAGTAGGTATAACTTGAGTGTTGGGATGATGTTAAGCCACATATTGGGCCTTCCTCTTGTTATCCTAACAGGATCTAGACATCGTAATAAGACTTGAAAAACCTAAATAGAACCTATGATCCCCTATTTAAATGGGTAATTCAAGAAAATTAAGACCTAGATCCTTACACTCACCTATAGGTAAAAATTGGTTAAAATGAGAAATCAATTTTAATATGGTTATTTAAATAGTAATGGAACTTGAATAGCTAAGTGGTAGTGTAGATGAGAGATTGATAATATAATACTCCTGCTACATGGTAAAATTTATGAAACAAAAGTAGGATAAATTCTATAAGTGTGAGTAAAATCCATGTATAAACTATCATCAATACTCTAATAGCATAACTACCACAATCTCAAATGATTGTTTACTTGTTACTCATATATTTCTTATTAGAGAAATCCACATCCCAATACTGAGAAAGTGCTAAAATCCATACTTAATTTCATTGTAGTTTTTTCTTTGATTTTAGATAACTTGCATGTTATTTCCTTTAAAATTGCTAAATTGGTTTGCCTAAATTAGAGCAAAAATGGTATAATCTAATATTTAATTATCTTTCTAAATTCTATTCTTTTTTTCACCATAAAATACGACCTTGATTACTTTCCCTATACTATCAATAAACCAATACGCTTACATTTGTTTGCAGTTTTCACTAAATTTTAATTATTTCTATTTGCAAACGAATCCATTAATAGTATAGGATTCCATTATTTTAAAAAGGCGCAAATTCTTATTTATGTATGACATTAATGAAAGTGAGATTGCAATGACAGCTATACAAATGGTTGATCAAAGCCATTCAAACTTGATTTGTTGAAGCACAAGCTTAACATTGAAAAGGATGAGGAGACTAGGGAGTAGTATAAGGTTGGACAACATTAATGGCCGCAACCACATCATTACTAGGAAGATGAGGAGTTTCCACTTAATGTACTCATCTAATGGCGAGGTGGTTAAGGGGTGGGGTAGAGGTCAATAAGCACACAAATATCAAGAGGTGCTTGGAGGTCCTAGATTAGGTAATATCACTTTAACATGTAACAAATGTACTAGAGGATAAATGAAATGTACGAGAGAGACCTAGTTAGATCTGCCAGAGGGCAAGAGATCTACACCATGGTCAGGGAGTATAAGACTAATCTTTAGAAACTCAAAGAAGTATAAAGACAATAAGGCCAATGAATTGAGGAAATGTGGTAACATCAACAGACTTACTTTTGATTTGTAAGCTTTATCCTTCCACCTTCACAATAACCTCCTCTTAGTTGCAAGTAAAGATAACAATAATCATCGACTTCTCCATATATACCATTTGAAGATATTNCATATAATATATATATATACAGCATGCATGACATTTTTATGAAGAAAGTATGCATTAAAATTATTATTTCATACTAATACGTTAAATTAGATAAATATTGACATTTAAAAAATTAATTAAGCAAAAAAAAAAAATATTCCAATTCCATAGGTAGTTATCATATCACAATTGACACTAACAAATAAGAAAATATACGTATATATAATACGAATTGCGTTTTCTAAATGTATATATGTATATGTAATGTAAATACATTATGTGAGATGTTTATATAAAGATAGTATGCATGTATAACACATCTTTAAAAAATTATATATCTATACATCCACACGTATAACCTATTTACTTACATTTAAATAATATGTAGTGCATACACTTATCTTAAATAAACTAAATAAAGTACATTGTATATATGTTTATTCGTAAACGTGATGCACATTACCCCTTTTAAGTGTTCATCAAATATTAGATTAGTTAGTAGTAATAATGTAAAAGGAAAAAAAAATCAAATTTCTAATAAAATGTCCTTATTCTAATTCTTTTTGTATATTTTGATTTTTGTTCCTTTTCCTTTTTTAATTCTTTCATTACTTACATGTCAAACATAAAATATATATTTAATACGCCATGTATACATTATATTACATGAATAAAATATACATTACATAATAATATATTCGTACTAAGGTTCAAGTAACACATATATTATATATGCCATACATACAATCGTACACCTATATATGCAGACACTTTTATATACTAACATACAATACATGTGTCGTGTAATGTGCATCACGTTTACGAATAAACATATATACAATGTACTTTATTTAGTTTATTTAAGATAAGTGTATGCACTACATATTATTTAAATGTAAGTAAATAGGTTATACGTGTGGATGTATAGATATATAATTTTTTAAAGATGTGTTATACATGCATACTATCTTTATATAAACATCTCACATAATGTATTTACATTACATATACATATATACATTTAGAAAACGCAATTCGTATTATATATACGTATATTTTCTTATTTGTTAGTGTCAATTGTGATATGATAACTACCTATGGAATTGGAATATTTTTTTTTTTTGCTTAATTAATTTTTTAAATGTCAATATTTATCTAATTTAACGTATTAGTATGAAATAATAATTTTAATGCATACTTTCTTCATAAAAATGTCATGCATGCTGTATATATATATATTATATGTTTTGCAAATGTAATTCATATAGTATACGTATATATACGTTAATGTCAATTGTGATCCTGTGAATTATAAACTACCTTCGGAATTGGAATTTTTTTTGCTTGCTTAATTTTTCTAGACATTATAATTTATTTAATTTAACGTATTAATAAGTAATAATAATATTAATGTATACCTTTTTTATACAAATGTCATGACACATTCCATATATACATTACGCATACGTATATACATTTTACGAGTGTAATTCATATTATGTATACATAATTATTCATTTCACCCAAGCTATGGTACACTTATTAATTATGGCTATGTAAACTACCTAATTGGATTTTTTTTTTTTTTGCTTAATTAATTTTGTCAAAAGGCATTATTTGTCTAATTTGACTTATTAATGTGTACTAATAATATAATATACGTAGATAAAAATTCGAAAAAATATCCGAATTTGAAAATAATGTATCTACCATAAATTACTGAGCCCATTTAAAGGTATGCAGGTAACATATGAGTAAATGGGCAGCAATTGAACAGGTAGGCAAGAATTAGTACAAGCACATTGGGCATGCAATTTTTAGGCATACAAACGCATGTGAGTTGCCCATTTATCATGCCTCAAGTTTAAGAAGACTACCATCACTAGACTCCTCAACTAATAAGTATTTTTATGATTTTTATAAATAAATCAACAAAAGAAATAAAAAGGGATGTGGACAAAAGTCTCTTCTAGATATGACATACTAAGAAAAAGCTTGAACTACGCTTAATCTACATTTCATGACTGATAAATAAATTAAATGGTTTACTCATAATAGTGAAATTGATAACAAGAGGATTTGAAAGAGACAAACAACATCAAGAGAAAATTATATTAAGGATTCAATAATTTTATCTCTTTCAGGGTTACATGCAATTATTTATATGTTAATCCTAATATTAATCTAGGAAATTCAACTACGGAAAAATAAGAGAAAAAAAATTTAGGAAATATGATAAGTTAAACAATGAAAAAAAAAACATCTAGTTTCCTAAAACATCAAGATAGCATCTTCATGTAAGTCTTCCAGTATCTTCAAGCATTCTAGAGTTAGTTCTTCTACCTTCAATCAAAAATTACGCCTCAGCAAAATCTATAGTTGAATTATGATAGACTTTTGATGTTGCATCCCTTTATTGGTCAATAACTAGCTCTTTGAAAGCAATTTCTTCAAACATTGAAACAAATAGACTCCTTGCAAAACTCATGTGATGGATTATGAATGAATTCTTGAACTTTAGCTCTTCATTTATCAAAGAAACTCTCAACATCTTTTGAAACAAGTTATATATATATCTTTAGCCCCTAATTTAATCATCGAACCACTATATTCACAATTCTAACTTAACTTTTGATCTTCAACTTATTCTCGCTTTATCTTCTGTTTTCAATTCCCATCATCTCTCTTAAACTATTTAAGATTTTCCTTCAAATTTTCTCTAACCTCTTCTTGCCATTTTTCCTCGTCATCCTTTAGAATATAAGGAGATAAACCCAATACATTAATCTAAATGGTTTATCTATGCCAAGTATTAAGAACTCTAGCTCATGGTGTTAGCTTCTCCAATTCCTTTCTTGGGAATATTTCCCTAATTAAGTGTATCTATGCCAAGTATTCCTCTTGAAGAGTCTTACTCTTTCTTCCCTTACTACCTTGTTGTTGTTGGCCTCTCAACTATATTTTTTAGCTTGTTAGAAACCTTCTGATGAAGCTTTTAATTCTCATTAGCTTTGTTTAGTCCCCCCTTAGGACTCTTATTCTTAGTAGCTAATGCTAATAACATATCTAAGGGTATAATAAGGTTATGATGTGCCTAGAAGCTCAATGATCACTAAAGCTTATTGTAGGGGAATAGTAATTAAGTGAGTCCTTCGAGATATCAAAGAAAATAAGAAATTTGATGAGTTGTCAATACAGTAGCTTTCATGAGTTACTTAAAGGATATGACACACCAATAGATATACCAATGGACACAATATGACTTAGTACTTCACTTGATATGACGCATAAACTAATATTAAAGTCCACTTACTACTAATCTCAAGTAACTCAGCAAGATTAGATAAGAGTATAGGAAATGTACTTGAAGAAAGTTATCTCACAAGAACAAGTATATTCAATATCTGTAATGGCGTAAAATATATGATGATGATTACGGCTATAGTAAAAGGACTATTTATAATAAGTCATTTAGACCAACAATACAATAATGAAAAATTACATAAAAAACAATGAAGAAAGAGATTCTTAGTATGTACAAAAGAATGGTAAATATGGTAAATGATGAAAAGGAATATAGTATAAATGTTAGAAAAGTAATGGACAAGTGGTAGCTTGCCAATGGGCTCATATTGGAGAATCTTGGGGTACTGTAGATGTTCAAAATGGATATTCTAGTTGTTGTTGGGGAGCTGTGCTAAGAATTGCCAAAGTGATTGAAGGATGTTGCAGTTCAATAGGCTGGAAGAGCAGAGCTTGATGCGCAATTACTTTGGCTTATTAGGTAAGTTAGTGACTAGATAAGGGTCCGAGCAGAGTAAGATGTATCTGAGAGGGGACTTCAAAGAGTTCACCCATAGTTCTTCTGTATATAAGAGCTCATCCTCAATAAGTTAATGAAAGAGTATCCTCTTCGTGAGAAGTTTTAGACCTTGGAGACTAACACAAGTCAGCAGCCTAAAGGTTAGTAATCGATTTAGGTCTTCTTGAAACACCTCCAGTAGTTAATCAACTCCTAATTCCTCCTCACCTTCACTAGCACTCTCCACTTCAAATTGACTCTTATCTCCCTTAATGGTCATGACTTGTTGTTTTAGGCACTAACTAGCCATGTGTCAAAACCAAAACACTTGAAACACTTAATCTCTTGAGTCTTCCTTCTAGAGCTTTAATCTTGATCCTTCTTGACCTTAAGCTCCTTGGCCTTAGTCTTGTCCTGGCCATCATTAGGTCTACTCGGCATTTGATCTTCAAGATCTACTTCGAAACTATATTAAGCTCAGTCATATTTAGGCTGGCTCGGTATACCAGTTTTGCTTGGCAAGCTAAGTCAATTGCTCAACACTCGACTGATCTGATTCTGCTTTAACCTTTCGACCCTTTGTGCTACTCAGATGGTCCCATCTAGAGTCCTAAGCTTTTGTATCTCCATTATGTTACCAATTTCAAACCTTAACCCAGAAATGAACAATACTATAGTCCATGCCTCAAGCACATCAACATCATATCTGATCATTAGTAATCAAAACTCTCAGACATATTCATCCAATGTTCAATTGCCTTGTCTCAATTTTTAGAGATGTCAGAAAGTATCTAGCTCATAATGTTCTAAAACAAACCTACTCCTCAAAACTCTCTTCATCTCATTCCATGTTTAGATTTCACATCGAGCTGTTGAGCTTGGTTTTTTCCCTCTTGATTCTACCAATTTGTATGAAATCCTTATCCGTTTAGTACTAACTCTTGACTAAAGTTTAAGGAAAACCTATTCTTTTTATATTTTGAAAACACTTTAGAGTCGTCACCTGATTAGAGTAGTCACCTGATTAGAGTAGGGAAAAAGAGTAAAGTTATAATTAATTGGGTGGATTGATTATAACTCAACTACCAGTCTATTGATTAAACCATTTTATAAAATGGTTTTTTTTTTTTTTAAACTAGAGATCTAGATTCGTAAGTTAGGAATTTTAAACTGTTATGGATATCATTAACTTTCCAAATTTAATTTTAACCTTAAAAATCACCTTTTAATTATATAAAATAAAACTCAATTATTTGACTAAATTAGATAACTTAAGTAATCTAAATTTAAAAAAAATGAATTTTTTTTTATTTTTTACTATCGTCCTATAGATATCTACATACTCACTATTCGAGATCAAACGTACGTAGTTTTTTTTTTTTTTTTATAAAACTTTAGTGGGTTAAGTTTGTTTTAATTTTAAAAATATGTCGGATTTACGTTTTTAATCAAATTTGGTTTCTTTAAAAAAATTTCTAAAAAAGGTCTACTCATTTTTGTTTTATTTTTGGAAATTTTATATTTCTAGGTGACAAGATGATTTTACAATATTTTCTTTTATTATTATTTTTATTATCTTATTCATTATCATTTTCTTTTGTTTTATCAATTTCTACTAAGCGAAAAAAAACTATACTTTTTCTTTTTTTTTTTATTCCCCTTTTTTATTTTCTTTTTTCTTTTTCTTTTTTTTTACATTTATAATTGGAAAGAAATGAAATAAAAATAATTAAAAATTTTACAAAACCAATAAAACAAAACAAAAGAAAGTAAATAAATCGGATGGAAAATAGGGCTAGACCAAGGGGAATGCATACGGGTCAGGTCGGTTTTGGGTTAGATCCGAATCGGGCTCTAAGGTCTTCAATGGTAGCAGCAACTTGGACGAAGTGGTTTAGCTTGTTTCAACCACTAAAATGAGCAAGTGAAGAGTTTTTTATGTGTTTTGGATTAAGGATAGTAGGGGTAGAGAGGATCTCCTAGCTTGGGGTGGTTGTTTGGGTGGTGTTGTAAAGTGGAGGGAGGCAGTAATGGTAGGTCATACGCGATGGATGTTGCTAGACATGAGGTTGGAGTGTGGTGTTAGGTTTGGGAGTGTTGCAGATGTGGCCGCAATGATGACGCGGCCTGAGAACCACCCAACATGGTGGTTCAAAGTGCAGAGGGTATGGTGCTTAAGGTTTCGATGGTAGGGGTTAGTGATGCGACTTAAGGGGTACAACCAAGGGAGAGGATTGGTAGAGTAGAGAGCTCGTGCTACAGGTAATCTAGCTAAGGTGGTAATTCTACTAGAAGTTGAGTAAAGAGAGAGAGAGAGAGAGTCGAAGAGCGAGAAAGTGTATGTGTGTTGCTTGAGAGACAAAGTGATTCGAAAATGAGAAAGAGAGTGTTTGTGATGATTTCTAATGCTCGTCTCTATGATTATGCATGTCCTAAGACCCCTATTTATACATTGAATCGACTTAGAAAGCAAGGCAAGATGAAATCGGGTTAAATGAAAATTTCTAAATTTTCAGTTTTTTTCGACTTTTGGAGCTCAATTTGAATGCTTACTTGATCAAATCTAGACAAGAATTCAATCACTATGAAAACTAGGTCATGTTTAGAATAAGGTAAAAGCAAGAAATCACGCATGTATATGTGGAATTTGTGCAAAAAATGAGGCCAAAGTAAAGGGGTTGGGTCTATTTTGCTGGGGAAAGTGGAGGAAAACACAAGAAAGAGAAAGGAAAGGGAGAGAAAAGCGGCTGACATGGCGCTACATCAGCCATGACATCCAGTAGTTGTATACCACATGTCCTCACGTAGCAGTTGATGTGGCATACTATACGACACTACGTTATCATCGTCTAACCCAATGGCACGTGATGCAATGAAATCCTGACACATGGTAGTGCAATGAGTGTTGTAAGAAAAAGAAAAAAGAAGAAAAAGGCAATTTTGCCTCTAACAAGGTCCAAACCCTAGACCTTTGACCAAACCCAATGCTATGTATAAGTGCTTATCCATTAAACCATTGGTTTATACTTTATTCATACGTGAAATTACATATATGAAGTAAGTTAACTTGTGCTAGATTCAAATCTAAGCTTAAGCTCAACGGTCCCCATTCTAAATTTATTAAAAATCTATTCTATTAAATTATTATTTTCTAAATTTTTTCAAACTTTTTCAATTCTTAGGATTTTATAAATTTCTTATTTTTTGTGTTTTTTTTTTCCTATTTTCCTATTGTTTGATATTTTTCTTAGATTTCTTATTTTTTATTGTTTTTCCTTTTTTTTCGTATTTTTCTAAACTTCTTTTTTTTTTTCTAAATTTCTTATTTTTTGGATTTTCTTTAATTTTCTATTTTTTATGTTTTTCCTAATTTAGGACCCCTAATCCTATTGAGATAAAATAAAATAAAATAAATTGGGCAAAAATTAGGTGTCTATAGAGCTCTCTGATGTACATTCTGCAATTTCTTGCACCACATTACTGCATAAATAGAAAATTCTAACACAACTACTCAAATACGAACAGTATCTTTATAATCATAAAAGTTGAATATCTTTTCAATCTTCTCCTTCCAATCCAAGTAATCATCAACACTACTAGGCCCATTAAAACTTGAAATCTTTACCTTAAGATACTCGGCTCCTCTAAGAGCCCTAAGCTCACATTCTTCGGATCCTTTATACTACTCCTCTTCCTTATATTCCTCAACTTCATCCAATTCTTGTCTCCTTCTCATAACTCTGTTAACATGCCGAGGTGGAACTAGGTTTACGTTCATAATTTCTAGTGCTTGATGTGCCTATCTCTCACTTCTCAGCCTTGTTCAACAATAACTTTCTCTTATGGCCTAATCTCTACTATCGTTTGTACAAAAATAGCCAAATTGGTCATAATAATAGCAAGGTCTTATATTTGCTCATCAGTAGTTCATAAGGTCTATTGGGTAATATAACTGAAACTAAGAGCATCACTTTCAACATCATTAATCTCTCCTTAAACACTAGGATTCGACATTCTCAATATAAAATTTCAAGAAATCCACTACTCATATAGGAAATTCTCACAAACTTATAAGATATAATTTTACATAATAACTTAAGAACTTGCTCTGTTTTTCCACTAGAAAACAAAATATAACAAAACATACACTCTAACAAGAAATACTTTAACACTAAGCCTTCGGTTGAAACCTCAAGATCTGATATTAGGATTACATGATGTGCCTAAAAGCTTAGTAATCATTAGCACTTACTGATGTGAAATCATAGTCAAGAATAGACAAAACCGATCATAGGGGTAGGTTCAAGCTTATCGAAAGTTTGAAAAGGTGATGGAAATACATGGAACAACAGGAAAAGTAAAACAAGAAAACCCATGAGTAGCTCAAAAGGATTTCATGCACTAATGGAGCTTTTGAGGACTCATGTCACAACTTGATATGATACATGAGATGGTCCGTGAGGTTATTCACTATCTAGCATTACTTAAGGATTAAGATAAAAGTAAGTAAACAAACTAACAAGAGCAGTTTCACGAAAAGGAAGAATATTCAGTATATTGATGATGATAATATCATACAGGATACATGTAAAAAGGGTATTTATACCAAAAAACTAGGGTAACTTATCTAAAATGGAAAAGAAAAAAAGGGTAATATTGTAAAGAAGTAATGTACAAGGAATGATAAAGGGTACAATTGAAAATTACAATAAAATGGGTAGCTCATACAGAAGATTACGTCACATAGTTGCTTAAGCACATGGCTCATTGTGGGTAGATGACTTTTTGGCAGAAAAGACGATTTTGTACAATCAGTTTAGTTTTACAAAGCAAGGGTGGTAGGTCAGCTATACTAAGTTGAGCTAAGTAGATAGTTCTTTCGAAGTGAATTCACTTCGAACACTTTCAGTATAACTCAGATTCAGGTTGGCTGAGCTAATGGTCGAATAAGTTGAGTTGATGTTTAAGTGCAATTCAAGTTAGTAACTAGAAATGAATGATGAGTGCAAGAAGGTTTGGCTCAACTTGGGCATCAAGTTAGTAGACTATAGTAACCCAGACTCCTCAATAGTGGACCTTAAGGAAAGAATTATCCTAGCTATGCTCTTTAATCCTTGTGATCTAGTGTAAGTCGAGGGTTCGGTGGTTTGATTCCTATCATCCATGCTGCACTAACTGAGACTTAGGATCAAATTCGATTGGTCCTCATCCATGATCTCCTCGAGTTAGAAAGAGTTGAGGTCAACAATATTAAACACATCTAATACTCTGAAGTCTTTTAGAAACTCAATTTAGTATGCATTGTCATTGATCTTTTGGGGTATCCTGAACGGTTCTTCAGCTTAGGCAAATAGTTTATTCTTCCTTTTATTAAGGAATCTTTCCTTTCTTAGGTGCAACTACGCTTAGTCTCTAGGATGAAACTGCTTAGTCTGCCTTCCCTTGCTTTTCTCCTTTAGTTTTATGGTAGCTTGATCAATTTACTAGGTGACTTGTTGATAGATCTATTGGATGGACTTAGCTCAAGTCCTTACTTTTAGATCTTCTAGATTAATAGGTGACATTAAGGTGTGATAGATAGGTAGTTCAGCGTTAAAACCATATACAATTTCGAATGGGGTATGCCTGGTAGTGGTGTAGATTATCCTATTGTAAGCAAATTAGACCACGAGCAGGTAGATGTCTCAGTCGATTGAGTTCTTCCCTACTACAGCTCGAAACAATGAACCGAAGGTACGGTTGACCACCTTAGTCTAGCTATCAATTTTGGGATGGCTAGAGGTGCTGAATAGCAATTTGGTTCCCATTCGATGCTAAAGAGTTCTCTAGAAATAGCTTAGAAATTTTGGGTCTTGGTCCAACACCACACTCCTTGGTACTCTGTATAAGCAAACTATTTCTTGCAAAAACAAAAAAGCAATAGCTAAAGAATTGTTAGTTTTGGTGCAGGGCACAAAATGTACCATTTTGCTGAACCTATCCACGACAACCATGATAGAATCTTTGCTTCAAGTAATTTGTGGTAATCTGAGGACAAAGTCTATACTCAAGTCAACCCATGGTTTGGTCGAAATAAGTAGGGGCATTGCTTTCCCTTACCTTGCTCTGCTGTTTACTTTCTTACATATGGCACATCTCTTAATCACACAATACACTTTACGCTTCATTCTGGGCTAGAAGAATCTATCATTCAACAACTCATACATTCTCCACTCTTCGAAGTCCTTAAAGAGTCCTCACTATGGGCTTCTCTCACTAACAGCTTCCTTATTGAGCAAGTCGACACACACAACTTACCACCTCAAAACAGATAACCATCTTTTACATGGTATTCACCCACCACTCTTCCCTCTCCACAGTGCCTATGTATAAGGCTAAAATGAGGATCATTTTGATATTGTTCTTTTATGTTTACAAACCTTAACAATCTGGTCTATAGTTGAGTGAGAAGAACATGTCTCCTTGATAGGGCATTGGTAACTACATTATTCTTGTCTTGCTTATACTTAATGACAAAGTTAAATCCCTCTAAGAACTCAATCCATTGAGCTTGGCATTTGGAAAGTTTGGATTAGCTCCGCAAGTATCTTAAGGACTCATGATTTATGTATATAACAAACTCTTTTGGCAGAAGATAATGCTACCATATAGAAAGAGCTCAAATCAAGGTTAAAAGCTCTTTATCATAGACAGAATAGTTCAATTGTGCTCCCCTAAGCTTCTCACTATGATAAACGATAGGTCAGTCTTCCTACATTAGTATAGCTCCGATGCTGACACTTGACGTATTGCATTTAAGCTCAAATACTTTATTAAAGTCTGGTAAAGCCAAGACTAGGGTAGAGGTCAACCTTACTTTCACTTTAGCAAAGCTCCTCTCCTCTTTATCTCTTCACTTGAACTCTACATTTTTCTTTGTAAGTTCAGTCAAAGGCATTACAATTGTACTGAATCCTTAGATAAAGCATCAGTAAAACAATACCAAACCATGAAAACTTCTCAACATAGCATAGGAGGTTGGGGTTGGCCATTCAATAATAGCTTATACCTTCTCTTTATCTACTTTCAATTCTCTTCCACCAACCACATATCCTAGGAAGATCACTTCTTCCTGACATAAACAACAATTTTTTAAGTTTTTGAACAATCTCTCTACTCTGACATCAAAAACTGCTTTGAGATGTTTAATGTACATTGTCAGGTTAGCACTATAGATTAGGATGTCGTCAAAGTAGATGATAATAGATTTTCTGATTAGATATCTCAAAACATGATTCATCAGTCTCATAAAAGTGCTCAAGATGTTTGACAATCTGAAAGGCATGACCATCCACTTGTACAGGCCATGTCAGGTCTTAAAAGCAATTTACATCCCCTTGTCTCATTCGGATTTAGTAGTACCCTAACTTCAAATCTATCTTGCTGAATACTCTTGCACTACTCAGTTCATCTAGCATATCGTCTAGCCTCAGGATAGGATATATGTACTTGATCATAATCTTGTTGTAAGCTCTATTATCAACACACATACGCCAAGTTCTATCCTTCTTTAGCACTCGTAACCTAGTTGCAGTACAGGGGCTCAAACTTTCCTTCACATATTCCTTCTACAATAGTTCATTGACTTGTCTTTGAATTTTAGCAGCTTATTCAAGATTTATCTAATAAGCTGGTTTGTTCGGCAAGGCAGCGCCAAATATTAAGTCAATATAATGATCAATGCTTTTGAAAAGAGGTAATCCCGCAGGCAACCGTTCTAAGAACAGGTTGATATACTTTTCCAACAGTTCTATGACCTCTAGGGGTAGTTCACCCTACTCCTTCAATTCTAGCAGTCATCTGATTAATAGAAAAGTTAGCACATCGACCTTAATGGCATCTTAGAGTTTAGCTTTACTCAACGTCAAGATCTTCTTCGATCTTCGAGCCAATTTAACTTGTAATTTGCTCACTTGACTATGGGTTAAGGTGTTCAAAGTGATTCACCTACCATCCTTCTCAAATACACAAGTGTTCCTAAAATCGTCATGGATAACACTTCGATTGAAAAGCCGAGGTTGGCCTAATAGCACATGTGATGTGTACAAGGATAGCATGTCACAAAAAATTTCATTGGAATTGTTTCCAATTGAGCTCGGTAGTAGCACTTGATAAGCGACATGTAATGCTCCCTTCTTATTCAACGAATGTAGTTTATACAACTTCAGATGTGAAGTAGTCAGTAGCTTAAGCTTCCTATCCAGGTCAGCGGATGCTACATTGGTACAACTTCCATTATTCACTAAGAGTACATACACTTGATCATTCACTGTACAGGTGATGTGGAATAAGTTTTCTCTCTACTCCTCCTTAGTAGAGGGTTCCAAGCTCATTGTACATCAAAAAACTAGAGTCCACTTATCTAAGTCCTTTATAAACACATCCTCTTCTATCAAGTCAGCATTAACAACAATCTCACCTCCTACTTCTTTCTCCTCGTCCGGTTCCTCATCTACGCTTTCCACTTCAATATTCAAGACATCTCCCTTGATGATCATGATCCTTTGATTCGGATACTAAGTAGCCATGTGCCCAAACCCTTAATACTTAAAGCACTTGATCTGGTTCATCTTCCTTCCAGATCCTTATCCCTTCTCATATGTTCTCATCGACACATCATCATCAAGTTGGCCCTTCTATTCGAATCTAACATCTACTCATCGAGTTAGTTCGATACTTAATTGGGCTTAGTAATATTCTTGGGTAGGTCGGTTTATTGGGGGTCGGGTTGGCATCCTACTTCCTCTTTGTTTTTCCATTCACTAGGCTATTCATATAGCCTCATCTACTATAGTAAACTATTAAAGTTTTATAATATCTCAATGTCATTTCTTAATCTAATAAGAAATATGGACATTGTTTAGGCCGATAGTTCATCCACTATACAGCGGATCATGAGTATCTGGAATTTTTATACATGCTCATCAAAAGTTTAGCCTCCTTACTTCAGCTCTTGAAGATAAGTAAAAGTTTCTTGTAAATAAGTATCTGGTACAAATCTTTTTCTAAGTATCATCTTCATCTCAAGCCGAGTATTTACCTCTTTGTATCCCTCTTGCATTCTCATGATTTGGAAGTTCTTCTACCATATTGTGATATATCTTGAGAACTCTATAGTAGTAGTTCTCACCTTCTCTCGGTCCTTGTACTAGTAATAGTCAAAGACTCACTCAACCTGCTCTTCCTAATCTAAATAATCATTTGTACTCCTAAAACCATTGAAGCTCGGAATCTAGAGCTTCACATGGTCAGTAGCTCGAGGTGCTCTAGCTCACTCTTCTTCTTTAAACTCTTATTCTTCCTCATCATCCATATCACCCAAATCAATCCTTTGTTGTAGGGTATGCATGAACAGCTTGTGGAGTGTTCTATACAACCTCAGCAAGTCAATAGGCTAGGGCATGGACAGCTCTAGTTAAGTCAACTAAGAAATTGGCTACCTCATCAAGTCTTTCATCTGTACTCTTAGAAGTGCTCTAGGATAGTCGACCATGATGGAAAATACCACTATTGTCATCCCTAATACCAATATTAATACTCAAGTTTATCATTTTTTTCGACAAATTTGGTTTCAAACTTTGAATATGAGATACAACTAACACTACTCCAAACTAAACAACACGCACATTCTCTACACAAATGTCTAGTTAACTTATAAACATAGTAACTATACTAATGAACAATAAATTTCAACTGAAACTTGCTTTATTTTCATATGCTTGAAATAGGGAAAAACAAAGTATGCACAAAAACAAACCACTACACTCTTTTACTTACTCAAACACTTTAGTAAATCTCTACACAACTTCGATACACTACTATAGTGAACATTACTTCACAAACATCCGAGTATAACTTACCAAAATGAAACTTCCACTCTAATACTAAAATGATGTGAAACCATAGTTGAGAACAAATAAGGCCAATTGCAAGGCTAGATTCGAGCTTGTCAAAAGCACGAAAAGGTGATGGAAATGCATAGAACAATAGGAAAAGTAAAATAAGCAAACCTCCAAACAGCTCCAAAGGATATGATGCACCAGTGGACCTTTTGAAGACTTACAACATAACTCAATATGATGCATGAGATGGTCCAGTGAGGTTATTTGCCACTTAGCCTTGCTTAAGAGTTAGGATAAGGGTGAAGCAAGTAAATAAGCTAACGAAAGTAGTGCTCATGAAAAGGAAGAATATTCAGTATATTGATGATGATAATATCATACGGTCACATGTACAAAAGGTATTTATTCCCAAAAACTAAAGCAACCTACTTAAAATAGAAAAGACAAAAAGGGTAATGTCCTAAAAAAGTAATGTACAAGGAATGCTAAATCATACAATTGAAAATTACAATAGAATGGGTATCTCATATAGAAGATTCTATCACATAGTTGCTCGAACGGGTATCTCATTGTAGGTGAATGGCTTTCTGGCAGTAAAGATAATTCTATACAATTAATTTGGTTTCTACTAAGTAGGGGTAATAAGTCAGATATGCTAAGTTGAGCAAATAATTTTTTTAAGGTGAATTCACCTTGAACACTTTTAGTATGGCTCGGATTCAGGTCAGCTGAGCTAATAGTCAGATGAGTCAAGCTAATGTTTGAGTGCAATTTAGGTCAACAACTAGAAACGAATGACAAGTGCAGGAGGGTTCCACTCTGCCAGAGCATCAGGTTGGTAAACCACAGTAGCTCGGACTCTTCGGAGGTGGGCCTTTAGGAAAGAATTCTCCTGGCCATACTCTTTAGCACTTAGGCTCAAGCATAGGTCAAAGGCCTAATGGTTTGATTCCTATCACTTACTGTCACGTCCCGAAGCGGCAGAGTCGTAACAGCCCCTGCCGTGTAAACCATCGTAAGATAGAAGTTGGCCTTACAACCGCTATCTTAGACCTGATCTACACAAGGCGTCCACGACTAACCCGCTTTGAAGGAAACAGTTTGTAATTTAAATAAATTATTTATCTAAGAAAGTGAGGAAATATATATATATATATATATTATAATACAGTTATTGCAATTAAGGTTTACAATTTTTCTCTATATATATTTCCTAGTTGTTACATTATTCAAAATGAAAAGTTTTAAAGTAAAAACTTAAACCTTAAAAATACAGTTTTATTCTTCAATATTTTTCCTCACTCCCCAGGATCCAGCAGTTGCTAGCTTCAGAGTAGTTGTTGCCGCTTCTTGGCCAGCACCTGCATGATGTCTATAAGGATGTGAGCAACCACAGCTCAGTAAGTTAGGACGGAGGACTTAAAACTATACCATACACACAACAAAGTTTTCAATCACTTATTAGGTGCAATGCATGTGCAAGCAAATGCCATCGCACGACGTTGTCCGGCCCGTCGTGAGATTAGAGAAATTGCGCCCGCTCTAATCCGGGTTGAGGAGTTGCCGTTAATGCAACAGCTCACGACCAAACCCAGGCTTGTGTAATGGAGACCTTGCTCCTCCCTCGACTACCTTCGAACCGCTGCCTTCACCCTCGCCGCGACCTTCTCTCCTGTCACTTAGTTCGACTGAGGATGAAGAAGGGACCATTTTGCAATCCTGCGCTATCTCTTCCGAAAGGGTCGGTATTTGGCCGGAGAGTCCTAAGTTCCCCTAACGGGTTGCCATGCATGTCCGATTATGATTACTGGTCGGATATTTAATTAAGTCCAGTTTAGGGTGATCAATCCTTTTATATAATTCATACAATATGTGCCAGAGCAACAAACAGAATCATAGCATCACCCACAATCAAGCATATGTACACATTCAACTATCTAACAAGCACAACCAAGCATAATCTTAAGCCTCCAAAATACAGCATCGTATTAATCCCAACTTACCTCGACTCCTCGCTCACTCACTCGAGGTCCGATTTGCTCAAGCCATCGCCGATCATCCCTATAACACGATCGTGGTTTTAGCTTTTCATATAAATATTACAAGTTCATTTTATTCTATAACGCTTATTGTTAGGTTTTTTTTAAGGTTTAATATGCCTAATTATCTAGGTATTAAGTCTTTTACCATTATTCTAGGTTTGGGGTTAGGTTCGGGTTCGGTTTTCGCATCGATTTCTAAATTGGGCTTTTAGTTCGATTTCTAAGTAATGTTTTAGATTCCAACCCATAAGTTGAAATTAATCACATTACTTCCCGATCTCCTAAATACTATTATTACCTCTAATTAATATTTTATTCCATCCAGTACACTTAAATCCCTATTTGTGTATCGAATTTACTCCTAATGTGAGAAATTTTTACATTTTTCATATAATTACATAAATTCAAGTTTCCCATCAGATTTATTGTATATTTTTATTATTATCATAATATCAATTTTTATTCTAATATTTTCTATTTATTATATTTTCAAAAATTACACATTATGCATTATTGCATATTATGCACATAATGCATTTCTAATGTTTCTATTACTCTAATTACCATCTCTAAATAGCAATTATTATTCCAAAATGTCTAAATCCATCCTAAATCAGATTTTACTCCAAATTTCCCTAATTTACAAAATTAACTATTTTTTCTATTACTCATTTACTACATAATTAACCTAATAATTACATCTAACACCCTAAATCCTACAAGTATCATACACCATCAGATTTCAACATCCTAAAACATCTACTTATTCACTAAGTCAGTAATTAATATCCTAATCACCTAATTAACTCCAATTTACCCATTTTTTGCCTCATTTTAGGGCCTAAAAATTATCTAAAAATTTCGAAAATTAATTTTTGAAAACGGGATCCATAGCACTGTTCTATATCATCTAAGTAATCTACACAAAAGTTTTGGGCTTGAAACTACACTCTTAAGGTCATTTATTTCTAAACCGAAATGTGCTCAGTTTTGCACGATTTCTTAAGGACCATATATTACAGGACATAATTTTATCAAAATAATATTTTTCCTACAAACTACATATAAAAATATCCCAGAATAACAAAATTCATAATTTTCTAATTATGTTTACTATTTTTACAAAATTACACAAGATTCGGGCTGGAAATCGGACTCACCGTTTTGGGTAGCTCCGGCCACCACGGGCCGCCGTGGCCTTATCGGCCGGCCTGGGCGCTACCACCACCGTATGGTGGTGGTGGCCGTCCACTTCCAGCTACTCGTCTAGTAAGGGTTCCCTTTAAATGCCCTAACTGCACAGTTTTTCTTATTTTTTTTCTAAACCGAATTTTTCTCTCAATTTTCAACTCTCCCTAATTTTCTCGTTTCCAAACTGCCCAAATGAGCTCTGTGATTTTTTCTGCTATTTATAGACATTTTCTGTAATTATTATGCATTAATTTGACAAGACTTTGTCCAAATTCCTTGATTTTTGGCTTTTAACTTGTTCAATTTTTATTGCCTAATTTTTCTTTTGCAGCTTTGGACCTGCCACAACCTTATCTTGATTCAGCTTATCATCTTCTGATTTTTTCTGATTTTTCCATAATTATTTTATAATTTTCTTTAATTATTTGCTTAGTTTTTGGTCAATTTAGGTAATTACGCGTATTTTTATCTACACGTAAATACATATGGGGTACACGTGAACATTCCTAAATATTATTTTGGTCATTCTAAAATTTTTAGTATACATATAATCTATCTCTAATAATTTATCAGTTATTAAATTACACTTTTCGCCTTTTCGGTAATTAGTAATTACTATGCTTAAAATTTGAAAATTTTATAATCTCTTATTTTATTACTTATTTTCCTAAATTCACGTTTACGAGGTCATTTTTACTAATATTCTTCTTAATAGTTTATAATTTAGGTTTGATTGGATTTTTTAACCGATTGCCCTAAATCTTAGGTTTTAAATTCAATCCTACGGTCAATTGGCTTAGCTTTGGGGCTTACACTTACCATAGGGGAATAATAATAAAGCGAGTCCTTTAAGATATTAAAGAAAATAAGAAATGGATGAGTTGTCAACACAATAGCTTTTGTGAGCTGCTCGAAAGATATGATACACTAATGAACATAAAACGATTTAGTACTTCACTTGGTATAATGCATAAATTAATACTAAGGTCCACTTGCTACTAACTTCGAGCTATTCAGTAAGATTAAATAAGAGTGTGGAAAATGTACATAGAGAAGGGTATCTCACAAGAAAAAGTATATTCAATATCTATAATGCCATAAGAAATATGATGATGATTGCAACTACAATAAAAAGACTATTTATAGTAAGTCCTTTAAGGAAACAATACAATAATGGAAAATTACATAAAAGACAATTAAGAAAGAGATTCCTAGTATGCATGAAAAAAGTATAAATATGACAAATGACAAAAAGAAATATAGTACAAATGTTAGAAAAGTAATAAACAGATGGTAACCTGTTAATGGGCACATATTGGGGAATCTTTGAGCACTATGGATATTCAAAATAGATGTTGTAGTTACTATCAGGGAGTTATACTAAGAGCTACTAAGGTGATTAAAGGATGTTGCAGTTCAATAAGCTAGAAAAGTTAAGCTTAGTGCATAATTACTTTAGCCTTGATGCTCGAAGGGTTGACCTCAGTACTAAGCAAGTTAGTGATATGGAAAGGGTCCGAGCAAAGCAGGATGTGTCTGAGTAGAGACTTCAAAGAGTTCACCTATGGTTCTTTCGTGTATAGGAGCTCATCCTCAGCAAGCTGACGAGTGAGTTCCTCTTAGTAAGAGACTATAGGCCTCAAAGATGGGCATAAATGAGGGGTCTAGAGGTTGGCAATCCATTAAGTTATAACCATATATAACTTCAAATGGTGATACACCTGTGATAAGCTCTAAATTAGTTATATTTTACATGGTGATTTTCACTTGAAATATGAGTATATTTTTATAAAATGATACTTAATTGAGTAACATCTTATTTTTTAGGTTTTGAAATGATTTACGTGAGAAAATAAGATATAAATAAGTTTCACTGAAATCGAAGCTAAAATAAGTAAGTTATAAATGTTTGAAGATCGATACAACTAAACAACATGATTGTGTCATTCTTAGGCGTTAGACCAAATTTTCATTTACCATAACCAATTACACGACCTAGGAAACGATTGTATCCCTAGTCATGTTATTTCCATATTTAAAGGAAGGAAAAAAAGGGAAAAGAAGCCATTCACAATTAATTACACAACTGGGGGACATCGTTGTATCCCCGATCGTGTGTTTTGTAGCAACCATATTTTTTTACAGCATCTATATAAAGCTTCTTTAGGGTTTTCATAGGAAACTATTAGGTGACCTTTAGAGAGCTTTTCAAGGCAAGAATACTCAAGAAAGCAAGATACAAAGAAAACTTCAAGATTCAACCTTTATTAGATTTCATGATTCTTCCTTCTATTTTTCTCTATTTTTTTTTTTTATTTTAGATTGTTACTTTATGATGTGTAAAGAGTAGATATTCGGTATCTAGGTCTTATGGAACCTAGATCTACTCATGTGATATGATGTTTTATTAGATTTAATTAATTATTTATTCTTTTCTTAATTCAATCATGTATACTTCATGATTTAGATTATTATTTTCGCGGGTAGTAATATAGAATTTAATATCTTATAAGGGAATTGAGAAATTTCTTATAAAATTAGATCTAAACATAGTTGATGTGGATTGTTGCAAGATTATAGATAATTTGCAAGATCTTTCCTGAAATCTTGAATTATATCGTAGAGAATTCGTTGTACAATAATCTGATTTTGGGTCATATTATTAAGAAGAGATTCTAATATGTGATTTTAATATTAGGGTTAATTGACTTAATAAAGTGATTAACTTTAGTAGAGAATTCTCCTAATCAAGAAAGATTAAAGAATAAATTAGATTATCTTTAAGGGAAATCATATGTTAATTTAAGGGAAATAAAGATCTAGATACAATTTACAAATCTTAAAGTAGTTTATAATTTTATTGCTTTTTTTCTTTAATTTTTGAACAATTTTTAATAAGTGATAATTTATTATTTGCTACAATTAATTTTAGATTCTTTAAATTCTCAAACTCAAATTTGTTGGTTAGATAATAGAGATCTAATGAGTATTAGTAGTCAAAGTCCCTAAAAGGTCGACACTTAAGACTTAATCCGCTTATTATAATTTTATAGGTGTGCTTGCCCAACATCAACCTGCTAAACTATGAGTGAACTTGTTATAAGCAATTTCAACGACTAGCAAGCAAAATCCTAGCCAATGAGATTCTTTTCTATGGTAGCTCACAATAAAGCATTGAAGGTACAATTACAGCATCAATCTATCCATCTATTTGTGGATGACTAGAAGTACTAAACATCAACTTAGTTCCCAGTCTCCTCCAAAGAGTCTTCGAAAAGAAACTTGACGTCCTAAAAACAAAGACTAGTAATGTACATGGCATGCATGTTTTATGGAATGAAATGAAATGTACCATCTTACTAAATTTGTCTACAACCTCTATGACAAAATCCTTACCTTTGATATTCCTAGGTAATCCCAAAACAAAGTCCATGCTAATATAAGTCTATGGTTTTGATGGTACCAGTGATGATACTGGTAATGGCATATAAGTATCATAAGCTTCCTTCATGCACTTCCCTTTCTTGCATTCAATGTGCCTCTTTATCACCTTGTGCATATCCTTTGTCATTCCTAACCAATAAAAGTGTTCTTTCAATAGCTCATAATCTTCATTTCACTAGAATGCCTAAATAATCCTCCAGAACAGGCTTCTCTCTAAAGCAACTCTCAAGAACTAGAAGATATACATAACTTACCTTTTGTGAAAAGATAACCATCATTCAAATAATATTCTTCCACCATCACTCCTTCAGCACATTTAACTATGAGAGGACTAAAGTATTTATCTCTAGCATATTGCTCTTTAATCAAACTACCAAGCAACTTAGTTTATAAGGTAGTAATCAAAGCATATTTAGTGATAAAATCAACAACCACATTCATCTATCCCTATTGATACTTGATTACATCGGTAAAATTGTCGAGGAACTCAATCCACTTAGCTTACCTCCTAGATAACTTCTATTGTCCTTCCAAATATTGAAGGTATTCATGGTTTATATAGATAATAAACTCCTTTTAGCAAATAATGTTGCCACATTGCTAGTGCCCAAATCAAGGAGTACACTCCTTGTCCTTTGCAAAATTTTTCAAAGAAATTCCATATCTAATTTGATGAAACTTTTTATAAGATTAAACATAACTTGTTGCAGTGCATATCAAATAATTTAAGGTCGTTCCACTAAGTTTTTAACTAAAATATGCAATAAACCTTCTCTCTTGTACTAGAACTACTCCAGTTCTCACTCTAGAAGTATCACATTCAAGTTTTTAAGTTTTTCCAATATAAGGTAAGATCAATATTAGTATAGGGGTAAATCTCTTATTGATCTCCTTAAAACTCTTCTATGCCATTTTAGTCCACCTTAATCCCATGCTCTTTTTAGTAAGCTTAGTTAAAGAAGCATTGGTGGTATTAAAAGTCTTCACCGATCGCTATAAAAAGATGACGAACCATGGAAACTTTAAACTTTTACTACTGATTGTGCAACTGGCCATTTTACAATAGCTTTGATCTTCTTAGAATCAACCTTAACTCCTTTTGAAACAATAAACCATGAGAACACTACTTCTACTTGACAAAAAAAAGAAAAAAGAAAAAAGAAACATTTCTTAAGGTTCTCATACAACTTCTCAATTCTCAACACATCAAACACCACCCTTAAATGCTTTTAACGACATTCTAAGTACCTACTATACACTGAAATATCATAAAAATATACAACTAAAAACTTACAAAAGAAATTCTTTAGAACATGATTCATTAGACTTATCACATCCATTCATACAAACCTTGCTTTGTAATAAAAGGAGTTTCCATTCATCACTTGATCTAATACATATCTGGTGATAGCCACTATTTAAGTCAACCTTGAAAAGGATCCTTGCACCATACATTTCATCTAGCATATCATCCAAAAGCCGAATAAGATATTTATATTTGATGGTGATCTTGTTGATAGCCAATTATCAATATACATTCTCTAAGAACCAACTTTCTTAGGTACCAAAAGTGTTGGCAGTACATATAGGTATGAATACCCCATTTTTGCTTCTCTTTTATAATTTAGTATTTCATGAATTGAAAAAAATGAAAAATATAGAAATTTTTAGGAATAAGAGAATTTTTAGGAAAATAAAAGCGATAGGTCTTTTAGTGTCATTAGATTACATTGAATGAGTTATTTCTTTTTAGGGTTTTTAAATTATTATTAAGTTAGCATGTGACTTTTTAGGGTCAATCATTTTAGGTTAGAACTTGTAGTGTGGTATTTTATCTAAAAAAAGAAAAAAATAATAATAAGGATTAATAAAAGGGAGAGCTTAGTTTTTTAGCAAGGCTAAGAGCCATACCTTTTTCAATCAAGGGAGAAAAGCCTTGTCATGATTGGGCTAAAATCAACCCAATTAAAAGCGCCCAAGCCCAGGTACATTTAACACTTGGTGCCCCTTTTTTTATTTTAAGCGAGCACATGTAATATATGTGCCAACTTAGTGCATTCATCACATGCTTTGCATATGATCGAATGCTTTTCTTGGCCATTCCCAGGTTTTCTTCGATTTCTCCTGCTTTCCCTAGTAAACTCCATGTTATTTCTAGCATAGTGGCTCATGTTTAAGCCATTTTTACATGTCATTTCCACATGATTCCACCCGAATTAATGGTGGAATCGTGTATTAGACATAGTTTAGTATTGAATCTGACTCTTTATATGTCTAAATTAAAAAAATTAATGGGTCAAATTTGATTTAAAATCAGGAAAAAAAAAAACAACCTTAAATGCACACCTTTTTTTTTTTTTCATGTTTGACTAGCTTGATTCAAGCTCAATATTAAAGATTCAAAACTTCCAATTTCTGTTTTTAGCAAGATTGGGACTCCATTAACATGTTTTGACCAATAGTCACACTCAGATTACAACAATTTATTTTCAATCGAGAATTAAATCAATCAAAACCCTCTAAGTATGGTCTTCAAATTTAACCCTTCAATTGACTTGCCAAGCTTTCCATCATCAAAATGTATAAATAAGAGCTAAAGCAAGTTCCTAAGCATCAATTCACACTCATTTCTTCTCCATCACTCATTTTTTAACTTTCTCTAAACCCGAGCCCCCTCTCACTATAGTTTTTCTTCAATTATCCCATCAATTAAAGAAAACGACCAGCTTAGCTAGCTTCCCTAAGCTTCTAGCTTCCATTTTCTACCACCACTAAACTTAGCCGTAGCTACCCAAGTTATGACTCAAGCACCACCACCACCTCCTTTCTCAAAATTCCCTTAAATGACCATCTCGAGCCATTGCACAAGCACCAAACTTACTTTTACTGTTAAGTTTTTCACAAAACTTCAATCACCCTTTTGTTTCTCTTCTTGAATCAATTTATAGCACGTAAGGTAGATGCAACATGCTTCTTCTCCTTCTACCAAATTCACGACTTGATTATCAACCCATCTCTAACTCGAACCAACCACCTCCCACTCGACCCATGACTAGTACCATGTTGGTTTAGTCTCTCTTTTTTTATTATAAAATAATAAAATACTAAAAAAAAAACTTTGGTTTTGAAAACTTTTGAACTTTTTCTCTCCTTTTTTTTCCATTTTTATTTCTTTTCTTAAAGTTCTTTTTTGGAAAATTTGTAAAAAAGTTAAATAATAATAATAATAATAAAAGACTTCAAAATAATAATTATTTTCTTATCTCAAGCTTTCATTTTTTTTTTGTCTTTTCTTCTTCTTTTCTTTACTTTAAAGTTACTTCAAATTTTTTTATTATTAAAAAAAAAAAACACTTTTCTTCACTTAGAAAATAAAAAAATCTATCTCCTAAAACAAAAATATAATGAACCTTTTTAAGAAAAAAAAAAATTAAGGCTTCTAAATTTTTTCAAGAAAAGTGATAACTTAAAATTTGGAAATTTTCCCTTTTATAATTTTCTTAAGAGGAAATCAATAAATTAAAACGTAAACCTAAATAGAATTTTTAAAGTTAAAATAAATCAGCCCACTTAAAATTTTCATTAATGAATTATGAAAAGTCTAATCCTTACTAGAAGATACATAAGCACATATAGGACGACTTAAAATAGAGAATTTTTTTTTTCTTTTTGTAAATAAGTAAACTTAATTTCTTATTTTTGTAAATAAAAATTATTTTTCTTTCTTTCTTGTAAATTAGAACCATTCTTTCGTATAAAAAGGACATTTGAAAAATAAAACTAAATTCGAAAGATTAGGGTGACACCCATTTAGGGTTTAATAAGTTAGCTTCCAAATTCAACATATCGAGTATTCAATAATCATTTTTTTTAAAAGTGATTTTTTTATAAACCAATAGCTAAGTTAGAATTGATCAACTTAATTGGTTCTAACTTAAATTTTCCCAACCCTAGTTAAGTGGTGATTGTAAATACTTTTCAAAATCTATAAGAAACTAAGTTTTTATTAATTTTTAGTCGAAGGCTTATATCTAATGGGTATAGAGTTCAATATAAATTGGATTACAAAAATTAAAAACTAAAAATTTCATGCTCAACAATTTGGCGACTCTACTAAGGACATCAAGAAGGCTAGCCACTTAAACATTCTAAATTTAACTTTATATTTCAATATATCCATGTTAAATTTCATTTTTCTTGTAAATAGCTCTTTAGTGTAAATAGTTGTTCTAATATTTTTTTTTTCTTGTAGTAGATTTGTTTTTTTTTTTTTTTGCTTAAAAATTTAGGGGCTTAGGGGGATTCTTTTATCTACATCATAAATGTGTGATGGATATGATGATACCTAAGCCATCTTAGGACCTTAGGATGGGGAGCCATTATATAATTTCCAGGTGTAGTAGGGCTAACTACCGCTCAGGGTTGATTAAGTTACTCCACTTAAATTTCAATATCACCAAGGAACCATTTCTTCGAAAATGTGTGAAGTCCTAAAGTTTAAAGACCTTTAGAATCTACCCTTTTGCATGCATAAATTTTCCTTAAACCAATGAATAACTAATAAGGTGGCATAAATAAAGACAACAACTTAGAGTTTCTTTTCCCTATATATTACTTGATTTTGTTCCTAGATCCGATGTACATAGGGGGTTCTATGTAAATAAGATCGATGTAAACAATTTTATTTTTTCCCTCTTCTTTGTAATTTATGAATTTCTTGTAATCTTTTAAACATTGCCAGTTCATTAATGCTAGAGTCCTCACCAAAGAAATTCACGTCCACAAGCCTACAAACCCAAAGTCCATACTTGATCGATGGTTCTAAAGCTTTAACCCAAGGGAATAGGAATTCGTCATCAATAAAATTAGGCCCATACTCTTACTACTCAAGGTCATTGTTAACATTACACTAGTAAGAGCCTTGGTAAATTTTTAGGAACCTAAGGAAGTCATGTTCCACCTCAGGCCACACATAATTAGCCCAACTTTAAAAGAATATACCCAACTACTTCAAGCCCTTCCGTTAGATGAAATATATGTTCTAAAGCTTGAAGTTGGCTCAGCTAACATCTTTTGTAAATTTTTAGAGATTCGCAAATCTAAAATAAAGGAAGCCCTGAATGATTACAATAATTATGCTATTAAGATATGGGACTTGATCCATTAGATCTAAGCTGAACCTAGCTTTAGCAAAAGGGTTATATTTTGTGGTGATCTCAAAATGTAGAGGGAGAATCAAATTAAAGCCTACAACTTAGCTACATTTGCTACCATGTTGTTTCTGAATGGGTCTTTTCTCATACATTTCAAGCTTATAAAGTTAGTGGCTCAATTTTGGGAAAGAAAGTCTTATATCTTTACTTTACTTGCTGAACAAATAAGGAACCTTAATTTCCTTAAGAAAAAAAGATGTAAGGATCTTAAGTCAAGCACGGAACTGCTAATGGTATGGTTCGTCAGCCATACAAAGTACTTCGAATTAGATTTAGTTAGAGGTGCCTTCACTCATAAGATTGATCTTATTGACTCTTTTGCCTCTAAGATCAATTTACCAAAAGATGTCCCTACTCTTCCTTGGATAGAAGTTCTACAACAGTTTCTAGTTGAAGATATACTATGGACCACTATATAGAATAATTACACTAAAGTCATATTGGTTTACAAGAACTACCATGATGTACCATTGATAGGAATGAGTTTATGTATAGGCTACTATCTATATAATATGGTGAGGTAGTTTAGAAGCATCCAAGATGTAGTTTGCAAGCCTTCATTGGAGCCATTCACTTTTAATCTTGAAGAACCTCAGCTCCCAAAAAAGGTATCTAAACTTCTCAAAATCAAAGCTTATTAGGATGCAAGGACTGTAAGTCCTAATATTGATTTAGGTGGATTAATGGGTGAAGTAGACAAACATAGGGTCACTAAAGAGTATCTATATGACCAGCTATACAAGGTAGGCATAATACAATATCAGGCCCTAGATGTCCTTCAAACTATACCCTTAAATCCAAACCCTAAAATGATAACCTACATGGACTAAGTAAAGGCTCATGTAAAGGTCATCTATGATGAAGAGACATGTGGGAAAACCCATTTTAGGAATCTAAATGGCAATCTTGTACATTAGAACATCAACTGGAGATGGCCCAAATAAGCTCAAAGAATTCAAAGAGACCGTTGGGCCTTGTCAAAAGAAAGGTAAAGTAGTAGCAGCAAGACCCCAACAAAGGAAGAGAAGAATAGTTTAGGTTATTTTATAGAAAAGTGATGTAATAAAACTACAGGAGTCACAAAATAATGAACTTACCATCTTGTTAATTAATTGTCGATCCTCTTTTTTGCATCCGTTTGCCATACATACTTTCATTTTTTACTTATCCATTTATTTATTTCACTTCCTTGTCTTAAAAAAAAAAAAAAAAAACAAAAGAGAAGGATAAAAATATCGAATACATTTATGCTAACTTGTTGCAAAGTTTTTTCAAATCAAATTGCAAAGATAGCTCCTAAGCATCAATTCTTTCAAAGAAGTCTGATCCCCACCCGCTCTCAAACCAAAATGGCTAACAAAGGAAATGACAACATCAACACCAAGGATGATGACAATAATGTTAACCTTAGCAAGGTTTGTGACCTAAAAGGGTTCATGCCTTCTCTAAAATGATTAAGTCAACTGAACACAAGATAATGAATCACCTTACCAAAACTCTAGCATAGATATCACTCATGAGTTTGTTAATGGCATCTAAACTGCATCAAGAGTCTCTTTTCCTGACCTTGAGGGAGGTTAAAGTCCCTCGTGAAATGTCAATAGAAAGAATGAGACTAATCACGAACTCTTTCCTTACCATGAATCAGATTTGTTTTTCTGTTGAAGAATTGAATGAAAAAGGTAACCAGCACACTAAACCGCTTTTCATAATGGTGAAAAGCAATAATATAATCATAACCAAAGTCCTTATTGACAATTGGTCATATTTGAATGTTCGCTCTCTTACCACCCTGAACCTATTAGGTGTTAGCATGACTACAATCAAGTTAAGTTCTACAACAATCAGGGCTTTTGATGGATCTAGAAGAGAGATCAGATGGGAAATTGACTTGTTAGTTGACATTAGCCCTCAAACCTCTAGGATTTGATTCCAAGATTTAGACATCCCAAGATCCTTCAACTTACTCTTAGGAAGACCCTAGATCCATGTAGCAAGGGCTATACCTTTGAATTTGCATCAAAAAGTTAAGTTTATCCCATATGACCAAGTGACAATATTTTTGGGTGATCAAGATTATGAAAACTATAAAAAAATGACCATACCTTATATTGGCATTGAAGACTAAGAGGACTTTGAGCTCCAAATGTTTAATGAAGTGCGCATGGTTACCGGTCTTAGGGAAAGAAAGAACAAAAGGTTGAAGTTCAAGGAAGGCCAAACTAGTACTTACAACCTTGGTTACATCCTAACTCCTATGGAAGAGTCTCAAACAAGCAAAAGGCAAGAGAAGTGATAGATTGTATCATGCCTTAATGACCTCTTTGTAACTAACCCAGACATTTATCCAAGTTGATGTTCAAACCTTAGAGTCCACCAAAAAAGACACCTCCAGCAAAGATGAATTAGTGGGCCCATCCTACAAGCTCCATCCATATATCAATAATTGGTTCTCCATCCATATGAATGGTAATAGGTCTTCTCTAAGGTAATGGGTGAATCATAATTTAGTATTTTTTATGAGTTTTGCAATAATTGTTGTTGTTCTAAATAATATACCCACAAGAACTTTCAATTCTAATGAATAAAAGATTAGTTTCCTTTTCTTCATTATGCCTCACTTCTCCTTCACTTAAACTTTTTCCTTTATATACTATTGCCTAGATCTAATGCTCTAAATGAAAACCAAAGATGTCTCGCATAAGTAGATGATGAAAATATTAACATTACTTCCGGCCTTATTGCATTAGTCATTGAGAGTGATATTGATGACCATAGTGAAATACAAGAGATTTGGTAAAAGTATGAGATGAGTAGAATTTCCATTGACAAGTTATGAGACTTGTATTAGCGTAACTAGATTCGGTAGTTGAATTAGGGCGTTTGGGAAAGTAACCCAATTAAACTAGAAGCTTACAAAGAGTTTCATGAGATTATTCGAGGCGTTTTTGTAGGCTCAAAATTTAAAAATATAATAGAATATTAAAAATATAGCCCTATATTATTATTATCGGTAACGCACAAATTGAATCTCAGAAAATAACGAACACTTAGAGATAAGTTACAAGAGTAATATAATTAATATTGTACATAAAATAATATATAAAAGATATGTATATACATCAGATATAATTATTATATAAATATCTATGCCCATAATTATTGAAAATAACTGAAATTAAGTAAAATTCATTAAATAAATTACTAAAAAAGGGAAAAATGATTAGAAAGATAGTAGACAACAAGCAAACTTCATTGTAGGCATGGAAATAATCTGAGATGATTATGGAGGAGGGACCTTAACTATTGAACATCTCAATATTCACTTTTCCATATGTCTTTAGTAGGGAAAAAAAAAATCAAAGAAGGCTATAAAGAAAATAAAACTATCATTCTAGAAGAAGCTTAATCAATTGTAAGGTCAAAAAAATTTTAAGAGGGAGAAAATGAGGAACAAAATTGAGGAAAAATATTGCGCAAAATAGGGGATTTAGAGGTTTTCGAGGAAATCAATCAACTAGAAGTGTAACTAGGTGATTTCCTAAAGGTAGGCTCAGTGGTAGTTTTTGTCGACAATTACCCTTCCCCGAGTGGTGGTTAGAGTTTCGCATTCCTAGTGAGTGTTCGATTTCTTCGATTATATCAAAATTTCAGGAAAAATAGCAAACAAACTCTAAAAATTTTGAAATTTAGTTTTCTTACATATTTTTGCACGAGGAATTCAAATCTTTAATCAAATTTTCAAAATTTTGAGCATAGATATGGAGTCTTGAAGAAAAAGTCCCGTGTAACAATTTTCGATCGAGTTTTTGAAAAGCCAATTCATGTAGTTTTGTCTTGAAATTTTATTGACATACTCTTAAGATGTTATATTTTAATGTTGAGTGGTTGGATTTCTAAAATTAAGTTGTTGGATTTTTGAGAAAATTCCGATTTTGTGTAAACAGTACACTAGATAGGGTATTTTGTCAAAAGAGATTGATGAAATTTCCTAAAACCATGGTATACCCTAAATTTTTCCACAAACAGTAGCTAAAAGCAGTTTAATATGAATTTGGGAAGGATAATTTATAAGTAAAAGTGGGTATCTTATGATTTAAGGTTAGATTTCTTAAGTATTAAGTATACTTATAAACTAATGGATGGTAAGATGGAGAAAGGAAGTAGGTGATTGAAGTTTTAAGTTGATACTTACTGGTTATGCAAGGTATACACTTTTGGAAATGTAAGGCAAGTGAAATATATGTGAAGTAGCTAAATGTAATAGTAGTAGCAAGGTCAAAAACTATGTTAATGTTTTTAGTGTGAATATATTGAATACACTAGGAAAATGGAATCTATACCCAAGAGTAACTTATATTAGAACTTTATCTTATTTCTTGAGATGAGCTGTAAGTCAAGAACTTTCTAAATAAGAATGTAACTTTAGACTGAAGGTTAGAAACTAGGTCAGAATGTGGTTTGGTGTTAGATATCCTTGACCAAACTTGAAGTTCGACAATAGATCAGCTAATGAGTGTATATGAATTCCACACTTTCATCAAAGTCAAAACATGAGTTAGAAGCCACTTGAACAACAGCTCATACCACAAGACTAGGTCAGGACCTCAGTTAGAAAGTAGTTTGATAGAGGATACAAAATATAAGAGCAGCTAGAAGTTTGAAGATAGTTGGTACTGAATATTGAATCATTAGAAGTCGAAGAATAGATCAAAAAGTCACTTGATTATACTTTCTAAGAATCTATTGAAGTCAAAATCTAGATCAAAAACTATTGGGCATCAATTTGTATCAAGTCAAAACCTTTGTTTGAAGGTATCCTATTTAACTAATATTTAATAAACACCTTAGAAAAACTTACCTAATACAATTAGAAATATACTTAAAGGTCCACAATAAACACATATGTTATATAATGGACATGAACTAAAGATGTTATATTAAATTTTAGGGACAATAAAGAAAGATGAGATTAGAACAATACACGAGGAAAATGAGCATCAATATACAGGTAAGTGGGATCAGTGTTTCATCACACTTTGAAGTGTTATTAAAAATACTTAGAGACCTTAGTACATGTCTTATTTGTGGTTATAGGTTAGTTGTTTGTGCACATGCACCATGTGTGCTTGAATACTGTTATGGTATTTGAGTGTTGGATTGATGTATTAATTGCTTCATGATATTATGTACTTTGGATTGTTTAAATTTACTTGATCATCCCAAAAGTAATCTAATACAAACTTGGCTTAACCAGTAATTGAACTTGCATCATAACCCATTAGGGGTAACAACTTAGAAGTGTAGGCTAAATACGGATGCCTTCATTAAGGATAGCAAAAATGGTCATTTTCCCACCCCGATTCAAACTAACTGATAGGAGATAGGGTCATGGCCAAGTTGAGATCAGTGGTTCAAAGATAATCCTAAGTGGAGCGTGATCTCCATTGCATAAGCCCTAGTTTGGTGACTAAATTCATAAATACGTGGCGTTAAACTCATCGAAACCCGAATTAGAGCAGGCACAATTTCTCTTATCTCACGATGACCAGTCAACGTCGTGCGATGGAATTTACTTGATTATGTATTGCATCTAATTAAATTTGCTTGAAAACCCCAGTGATGTGCTACTGTCTCCATCTCACTTATTGAACAAGTTGTCACTCATTCCCTTATAGTTGTTTTACAGGTTTCCCTAATAGCGTCACTGAAAGGCCAAAGAACAGGATCGGGGAGTGGGATTCAAGATTTACTTAATTGGATTTCTATTCAAAATATCAACTATACTAACTTGTAAGAAAACTAATAGGGTCTCCTCAAGTGACCCTTAGTTTTCTATCAATGAAATCTATTACATGCTCTACAAACTTATGGATTTTAGTTGTTAAAATTATTTTTTAGAATCTATTTTAAAGGTTACACCATAAGTTGATTCTTACCAGGTACTGAATAGTGCTTCCAAGCAGTAGATTAGTGAACGACTTGTGTAGGCTATACCTACGTTAACAACTAAGACAATTAGCTTCTAACATAAGTTAGCTTCTACAACAAGGCTGTTATGACTCTTTTATTTGGGGCATGGTAATTTTGAGTGGAATTATAGAACATTATTATTAAGAACTCGCTTAATGCATGATTCTTAAGAATTTACGTAGAAGTGCCGTAATTAAAATTTATTACACATCATAAGGAAACACTGAGAGTAGGACGTAAAAGATTTAGACTATAAGCTATATTCATTATATATATATATATATACATATACTAGAGAACGGATAAGATATGCTAATATTACTTTGAATTATAAAAGATGATAATTTGTAAACTTATAGAATAGTAACAAGGAATTTACAATAGCTTAAGAAGAATTTGATCAAAATGTCAGCAAACCTTTATGGAATATGAAATATGATTTTTAAGGTTATTTTTGGAAGTTGATTGGTCAAGTAACATTGGGAAGGAAGAAAAGTTTAGATATTTTGAGTTGATAGGTGTAAATTATCTATACATAGATATACCATATGTATTATTAGAATGTTCCCTAACTTAATTTCCTAAAAATTTATTTCTTATTTGTGAAGTTAGATTTTTGGGTAAATCCGGTTTAACATAGAGGCAATATGTTGAAGATGCAAGATTTGTTGAGTGGTTTAATTATAAATGAATATCAATATGCTGAAACTAATTTGGTAAGGTCTATAAATAAGGGAGTTGATAGCAGAATTTGGTGAATTGATGACTTAAGAAGTATTTTAGGAGGGTGAAAATGTGACACAGAATGTGAGTCAAAAGGTTAAATGGATGAAAACCTAAATAATTAGTGATATAGAACAAAAGTTAGAAATTGATGCAGGGAGTGAGTTTGAGATAATCCTAAAGGTGTTATCTAACTTAGAAGTGTTGTGGAGTTTGGTCTAGAAAGAAAAGAAAATGATTAAGAGATGAGTAGGTGGAATCATCATAGTAAACTTTAAACGATGATTCTCTATAATGAGTTGCAGTGGAAATAAAAGTATATAATGTACTGATGGTGATTACTACAAAAGATACCGAGATGGTAGTATGCTTTTTATAGGTAATGATGTCTTGTTTAGGTCTTGCTCATATTTGAAGTCATATAATTAAGCGCCTGTCTTAGGATCCTCTAGAAATTAGATACAGTTTTGTTATTACGACTACTATAAAAGGGAAACATTGATTTACAAGTTTTTAAGATAAGTAACCAACTCACTATAGAGTTATTTAAAAGTGGTACTCTTAACAAAATATAAATAATATATTAAAAGTAGCACTGATAGTAAATTAAATAAAAATTCACAATTCAATGTAACATTTCTTAAAAACCTTATTAGAATTGTATGTATCTTTTTATAGTATTAGAGTATACATATAAATAAAATGTGTAGTAATAAAATGTATTATCAGGTGTAATTATATTATATAATTAAGATATTTATACATGTGTGTCACTCTTCTATACAAAACTTTTGTTAACATACTAACTCCTTGCATGGATTATATATGCATGTGTTAAATATATTAAGATGCTTACACCTGTAAATGAATATTATTGCATATGAAGTAAATTGATTAATATTATGTGTATATAAGTAGCGCAGAGTATGGATAATTGCTAAACATATAAGATTAAAAAGAAAATGGTTAAGAACAACATTCAAACTTGTATAGTTAAAAGAGTACATAATTCAATAAGAAAAGATTGTAACTTGACTATTTTAGCTTGAGTTGAGAATATGTATTTGGAGTTAGGCATTAAACTGTAATGATAGAAAATATTGGAATGTAGGCATGAAGTTCGAAATTTATTAATATTATAAAGTGTAAAGTTAAATCAAAAAATGAGGCAGAACTTGATTGAAAAAGTCAAGAGGTGAATTAAAAGGAAGGGCTTATTTAGAATAATAATGTTATAGATGTTAAGAGAAAGGCATATGAAACTGTAAATATTTTAACAACTAATAGAAGTATATTACCAGATGTAAATTTAGGAATTAAGAATAAAGTTGAGAGTTGTAAATGGTAATGGAATTGGATTTAAAATAACAATTTATATTGATTATAGTAATTATATAGTCAAATATTGTGAAGATGGTGATTTTGTGTTAAGAAAACCTAGAATATATTATTGATTGTTTAACATGGTAAGCTTAATAGCTTAGATATATTTAAAATACTAGGAACTAATTTGATTTATGATGACATTTCTAATTCTAAAGATATTCTGATAATTTATCATATATGCTGGCTTTAAATACAACATAATAACTTGAATGAGATGGTTAGTTTGGTGAAACAAAGTTACAATTTTATTTAATACATCTGGGAACTATGAATGATACTGAACATGAAAAGGATTAAATCTATATCTCTTTGTGATACAATTATTTAGCAATATCTAATTTAGATGTGTAGGATAATGTTATCTTGAGTAATGAGCTAAAAATTTAACTTGGTGTTAGAATAGTAAAAATGTATAAGTATTTACAGAAAACAATCTCAATCAGAATTATAGATAATCACCCTCTACTTTAAAGGATTAAACTAAGAGAAGATCTTACTTTGACTTGCTTAATACTTTAATTATACCATCAGTCCAATAAAATCTACAGTAATATATACTGAAGGTAGACCCTGAAAATTTCAAGATATAGTTACACTAACCAATAAAGATTTTAATAGTAAGAAGTTTCTAAAGAATAAGTCTAGGAAGAAATTTGCAATTCAATTAGTTGCGATCCTAGAGTGATCATAGTATGTTATAACTAGGATGCTAGAAAGTGAAGGACCCTAAACTAAAATATAAATCATAACCCAATGCATTAAACATATAATTGGATTAACTAAATTTCTATAATAGTTCACAAGGACGAGTAAGGTATAAACATATGTAGTAATTATATCAAAACATAGCAATGAAAGATTTATCAAGTAACCCTTTGATTAACTTCACCCTTTGTAGTGAAAACTTGATGAAGAAAGTAAGGAAACTCCAAATTCATAATCTCTAATCAACTATGTTATGAGAAAAGATAAAAGATAATTGTGATGCTAGATATACTCAAAATACTATGAGATGATATTTCTCATATATACATTGGCACATTTGAGTAAACATAAAGGGATTGGCAAATTAATAGTTCTCAAGTCTCTTTGATTGAGTCTTCTGTTTTTGTTTTATTCGAGTTATGTTATGTTTAAACAAATCTAAGTCATATCAGTCAAAAATGTTTCCTAAGTTCACTTGGTCAAAAGTCATACCAATTTTTGTTAAGTCATGTCAAGTTCAACTCATTTAAGTCATCCATTATCTCATTTGTACCTGAGATAGAGAACAGTCAAAATTTGCCAAACCCACTATTGTTGACGTTTGTGCTAGTAATATGAAATATAAAGTTGATGCCTTGAACAACAACACAATAATCATAGAATGAAAGAATTACGTAATTGGGACAAGAATGAAATAAATTTGTATTAACTGTAAAAGAAACAATCAAGACATAAATAACCAGTTAATATAATTGATCAAGAAAGCAAGAGAAGAAGAAAGAGAAGGTAAATGGGGATACAAGAAATAGTAGTGACTTGGATCCAATGTTAGTAGCGAATAAGAGAATTAAGAAAGTAGAGAAAAATATGAGTTCATAAAAGACTAACAAAGTAGTAACGAGTAAAGAGTTAATTTAGGAGTTAGAGTATAAGTTAGCCTACAAAGTAAGAATAGAAATGACTTATAGCATGAAGAATAAAGATAAGGAAAATATATTCTTTGTTGATTCAAATATTATAATAATACCTCAAGATGTTATAGTTTCGAGGATGAAGCTTTTCTAAGGAGGATGGAAATATGAGACTCATATTGGTGCGACTAGATTCAGTAGTCAATTTAGGGCATATGAGAAAGTAACCTGATTAAATTAAAAGTTTACGAAGGGCTTCATGAGATTAGTCAATGAGTTGTTGAAGACTCAGAATTTAAAAATATAATAGAATATTAAAAATATAACCAAAATCTTATAAATTTACTATATTATTATTATCGATAACGCGCAAATTGAGTCTCAGAAAATAAAGAACACTTAGAGATAAATTATAAGATTAATATAATTAATATTGTACATAAAATAATATATAAAAGATATGTATATACATTAGGTATAATCATTATAGGCGTGACAATAATTTGAGATGCATGTAGAGAAGGGACCTTAACTATTGGACACCTCAATATTCATTTTTCCATGTCTTTAGTAGAAAAAAAAAAATCAAAGATAATTCAAAGAAGGCTATAAAGAAAATGATACTATCATTCTGGAAGAAGCTTAATCAATTGTAAGGTCAGAAAAATTTTTAGAGTGAGAAAATAGAGAGAAAAAACAAGGAAACAAAATTGAGGAAAAATATTGCGCGAAATAGGGTATTTAGGGGTTTCCAAGGAAATCAATCAACTAGAAGTACAACTAGGCGATTTCCTAAAGGTAAGGTCAGTGGTGATTTATGTTGACAAGTACCTTTCCCCCAGTAGTGGTCAGAGCTTCACATTCCCGATGAGTACTCGATTTCTTCGATTCTATCAAAATTTTAGGAAAATTAGTAAACAAACTCCAAAAATTTCGCAATTTGGTTTTCCTACATATTTTTGCATGAGGAATTTAAATCTTTAATCAAATTTTCAAAATTTTGAGCGTAGATATGGTGTCCTTAAGAAAAATTCCTGCGTAACAATTTTTAATCAAGTTTTTGAAAAGCCAATTCATGTAGTTTCGACTTGAAATTTTATTGATATACTCCTAAGATGTTATATTTTGATGTTGAGTGATTGGATTTCTAAAATTAAGTTGTTGGATTTTTGAGAAAATTCCTTTTTTGTGTAAACTGTGTGCTAGATAGGGTATTTTGTCAAAAAAGAGTGATGAAATTTTCTAAAACCATAATATACCCTAAATTTTTCCACAAACAGTAACTAAAAGTGGTTTAATATGAATTTGGGAAGGATAATTTATAAGTAAAAGTGGGTATTTCGTAATTTAAGGTTAGATTTCTTAAATATTAAGTATAGTTATAAACTAATGAATGGTATGATGGAGAAAGGAAATGGATGATTGAAGTTTTAAGTTAATACTTACTAGTTATGCAGAGTGTACACTTCTGGAAATGCAAAGCAAGTGGAGTATATGTGAAATAGTTAGATATAATAATAGCAATAAGGTCAAAAATTATGTCAAAAAGTAAGTTAGAATATATCTGGTATAAATATATTGAATACACTAAGAAAATGGAATCTATACCTAAGAGTAGCTTATATTAGGACTCTATCTTATTTCTTGAGACAAGCTATAAGTTAAGAACTTCCTAAATAAGAATGTAACTTTAAACTAAGGGTCAGAAACTAGGTCAAAATGTAGTTTAGTGTTGGATATCCTTTACCACACTCGGAGTTCGACAATAGATTAACTAGTAAGTGAATTTGAATTCCACACTTTCATCAAAGTCAGAACATGAGTTAGAAGCCACTTGAACAATAGCCCACACTACAAGACTAGGTCAGAACCAAAGTCGGAACCTTGGTCAGAAAGTAGTTCGACGGAGAATGCAAAATATAAGAGCAACTAGAAGTTTGAAGACAATTGGTGCTAAATATTAGATCATTGGGAGTCGGAGAATAGATCAGAAAGTCACTTGATTATACTTTTTAAGAATCTATTGAAGTCAGAATTTGGATAAAAAATTATTGGGCATCAAGTTGTATTAAGTCAAAACCTTTGTTTAAAGGTATCCTATTTTAACTAATATTTAATAAACACCTTAGAAAAACTTACCTAACACAATTAGAAATATACTTAAAGGTCCACAATGAACACATATGTTATATAATGGACATGGACTAATGATGTTATGTTAAAGTTTAGAGATAATAAAAAAAGACGAAATGAGAACAACACACGAGGAAAATAAGCATCAGTATCTAGGTAAGTGGAATCAATGTTTCATCACACTTTGAAGTATTGTTAAAAATACTTAGAGACCTTAGTATATGTCATGTTTGTAGATATAGTTTAGTTGCTTATGCACATGCATCGTGTGTGCTTAAATACTATTGTAGTATTTGAGTGCTAGATTGATGTGTTGATTGCTTCATGATATTACATGCTTTGGATTGTTTGAATTTACTTGATCACCACAAAAGTAATCTAACATAAACTCAGTTTAACCACTAATTGAACTTGCATCGTAACCCACTAGGGGTTACAACTAGAAAGTGTGGGCCAAATATAGATGCCTTCATTGAGGATAGGATAGCAAAAATGTTCATCTTCCCACCCTAAGTTGAGCTAACTAATAGGAGAGGGGGTCGCAACCAAGTTAGTATCAGTGGTTCGAAGGTAGTCTTAGGAGAAGTGTATTCTCCATTACACAAGCCCCAGTTTGCTGACCAAATTCGCAAGTGCGCAGTGTGAAACTCTTTAGAACCCGGATTAGAGTAGGTACAATTTCTCTTATCTCACGATGATTAATCAACGTCATGCAATAGCTTTTACTTGATTATTCATTGTATCTAATTAAATTTGCTTAAAAACCCCGGTTGCTTTGTGTCAGATATGTGCTACTGTCTACGTCTCACTTACTGAGAAAGTTATCGCTCATTCCCTTATAGTTGTTTTGTAGGTTTCCCTAGTAAACTCACCAGAAGGCCAGAAAATGGGATCGAGGAGTGAGATTCAAGATTTACCTGATTGGATTTCTATTCAGAATATCGAATATACTAACTTGTAAGAAAACTAATAAGGTCTCCTCCAGTGACCCCTAGTTTTCAATCAATGAAATCTATTACATACTCTACAAGCCTATAGATTTTATTTTTAAAAATTATTTTTCAGAATCTATTTTTAAAGGTTACACTACAGGTTGATTCCTACTAGGTACTGAATGGGTGCTTCCAAGCAGTAGAGTGGTAAATGACTTGTGTAGGCTATGCCTACATTAGCAGCTAAAGCAGTTAGCTTCTAGTGTAAGTTAGTTTACATGACGAGACTGTTATGACTTTTTTGTTTAGTGCATGACATAAGCCAACTGAAACAGTTAATACAAGAGTTGATGATAACTCGAGGAACTTGAAAGATGAGTAGAAAGTACAAATGACCATGCTATTGTCTAAGTATCAAGATGTGTTTGTATGTTCTTATGATGATATGTCCAAGTTAGATCCTTCAATTGTAGTTCATCACCTACCTATACAAGAAGACATCAAGCTTAAAAACAAAAGTTAAGACTATTCTGACCTAACATCCTTATGAAAATCAAGGAAGAAGTCAAGAAGTTACTTAAAGTCGTTTTCATCAATATATCCGAATTATCCTGAGTGAGTAGCCAATATCATGCCAGTAATGAAAAAGAATGGGAAAGTCAAAGTATGTGTAGACTATCAAGATCTCAATCAAGTAACACCTAAGGATAATTTTCCTCTATCCTACATAGATGTCTTAGTAGAAAATACAACTGGAAACCATCTCTTCTCATTTATGGATGGCTTTTCGAGATATAATCAAATCAAAATGTCCAAAAAAGATAAGATGAAAACAACCTTCATCACAACTTAAAGTACTTTCTACTACAAGGTGATGCCCTTCGCACTAAAAAATACTAGAGTAACTTACCAGAGAGCAATGGTCGCAATCTTTCATGACATAACGCAAAAAGAAATAGAAGTAAATGTTGATGATATGGTTTCAAAATCCAAAGATGGGGGAATCACATGGATAATTTGAGGAAATTATTCGATAGATTGAGGAAATTTCAATTGAAGCTAAACCTAGAGAAGTATAGTTCCAGGGTAACATTAAGGAAATTATAAGGTTTCATAATTAGCTAAAGAGGCAATGAAGTAGATCCCAATAAAGACAAAGCAAAACTCAACTTGCCCTCTCCATGCACACTTAAAAAAGTCAGAGGCTTATTGGGTAGTCTAAACTACATAGCTCGGTTCATATCTCGACTAACAAACAAGTGCCGCCCTTTACTCAAGCTACTAAAGAAAAATGTAAACATAAGGTAAGATAAAGAGTGTAAGGAAGCCTTCACAACAACCAAAGAATACATTATGAATCCTCTGGTTCTAGTGGCTCTTAAACTTGGGAAGTTGTTTTTGTACCTGACTATATCATCGAAATCCATAGGGTGTATGCTTAGACAAAAAAGATGAATAGGTTGTATATTACTTGAGTAAGAATTTTACAAAAGGGGAGCAAAAATATTTAGAAGTTAAAAGAACATGTTGTACATTAGTCTAGATCATGCATCGACTTAAACAATATACACTCTATTACCAAATTGAGTTACTAACACAACATAATCCCTTGAAATACTTGGCAAAGAAACCAGCCTTAACTTGTAAAATCTCGAAGTGCCAATTTTGATAGGAATCAACTTCTCGAACCTACCACACAAAGCTGAGCTAAAGGATTGCAAGAATTAACTCGAGGAATACTAGCTAAGAACCCTTACAATACAAGGATTCCTCCATTGATCTTGGGCTCCTACACTTCTATAGACCTAAGCATCAAACTGTAGTTGAGATCAATATAACTTTTGAGCTATTAAGTACCAAACATCTATGCGAGCAAATCTACCAAGCTGCCCGACCTCAAGAGACTCCAGAATGCCTAAGCTCTGACCTGACCCAAATCAAGTCGACCCATTTTCCAAAATCTCTCCTGAGTTCATCTAAGCTGAATCCTATAAGTGCGGAGTTGTCTAAAGACTCACATCAACAAGACCAATCACATAATGACCCACCAACCACCACCTAACATGTGTCTTCTAGTACAGCACTCTAAAAGGATTCTTTCTTTTTTCATACAAAATATCATGTTTCATTTTTACCCTTTTGAGTATATTTAAGGAATCTTTTGTATCTTATCCTTTTTGTTTTTTCCTAATATGCTTATAACCTTAGTGGGAACTAATATATAAACCCCCTTTTCCTTGTGTACTGACATCATACACTTCCATTATTAAATTACAACATTCTTTAGAGTAAACCCATGTGTTCTCTACATTTCCTTTAGCTTTTATCTATCTCTTTTAGCAAGATTTAGTGGCAAGAGGCCCTAATACTACATTCGTGTGTCATATCGAGTGTTAAGATTAAGTCAAGTAGAATTAGCTAGTGTGTCATTTCCAGTTAATAGCTACTTAGATTACTAAACCCCTTTATTTTCTTTTCATTCCTATATATTGTAGTGTAACCTTTGTGTGTATGACTCCGGAGACACATCAGTTTCACCGGTATCAGAGAACGCTTCTAAAAGGGAGTGTAGGAAATGCAGTGGAGTTTTGTTCATGTTTGTTGTTAGTGGCTGATGTATTCTTTCATAGCCGTTATAGTGTGTTTATGTAAAGTGTATTGAAATTATGTTTAAGCATGTTTGAAGTGGGTTTTAAAGTAGTGAGCTAAGAAGTAATAGTTACATAAGGCAAGTGCAATAGTTCTTGTTACTCTATTCTACTTTGTTTCTTTACTATGAAAACAAAGTAAGGTCCATTTCTGAGTTATGTCATGTTATGCTAGGAGTTGAAGTAGTCTAAACATGTTAAAGAGATTATGAGTAGTGAGTAGAAGGTTGTGTTGAGTATTGTGCTATTCAAATTGTCAAAAAGTATTATACCATGTCAAATTCTAGTGTTTGCAGAGTTAGTGGTGACCATGAAAGTGGTGCTCATGAAAGCCATTGTCAATAGGGAAATTACACACTTGGGTCAATCGATGATAAGCTTGAAAAACTCACTAATATTTTTTAGAGTCTTGTCATAGTTATGCAAGGAAATAGGTAAACGGTATGCCCAATCATGGTTGAGTAGAGAATGTACAAGAGCTAAGAAATGACCATGTTAGTCGAGCTCATCACCCATCTCGACTTCACCTAACTGGCAAAGTAGTAGACTAAGTGGTTCAGCGGAGGCTTGAGTTAAAGGAAATCGAGTAAGATGATAAGGAAGTAAACGTAAAGGTTGATGGAGAAGAAGAAGAAGAAGGAGAGTACAATGAGGCAAAAGAGCAAAGGCAATGAGGTCCTGGAGGACTTGACAATGTCAAAGTCCAAATTCCAACATTTACTAGTAGTGGAGATGTAAATGAGTACTTGGAGTAAGAAGAGAAGGTTGAAAAAATGTTTAACTATAATAGGTATACTGAGACAGCGAAAGTCCGACTTGCTGCACTTGAATATTTTGGATATGCTACCATGTGGTAAAAGAATCCAAGTGTGAGTAGAGTGAGAGATAGAAGATGAGTTGTGTAGACTTAGGAAGAGATGAAGAGGTTATTTAAGGGAAGATTCGTACCCAAGACATATTAGCAAGATACATTCACTATGTTAAAAGAGCTTCGCTAAGGGGATCAAACTACTGATGATTATGTTAAAGAGTTTTAGATGTTAAGCTAACCCTAAGGACATACAAGAAAGGATAGAACTTAGAATGGAAGATGAGTGAGGTAAAGTACTTTAAATGTTTGGGTTATGGACACATGGCTACCAAGTGTCCTAACCAACGTGCTATGGGGCTTCAAGGTGATGTAATGGGTAACACCGATGAGAATGAGCCTGAGAAGGAAGAGAAAAATGTTGGGCTAACTGAAGTCAAAGATGAGGAAGAAAGCTATGTCTATGCCAACTAGGGAGAAGTGATCATCTTCATGTTGAGATGATTGTTGAAATCAATGCTAAATAGTAAGGAAGACCAAAGAGAAAATTTGTTCTACACTAAGTATACCATCAAGGGTCAACTATGTACAATCATAGTAAATGGAGGGAGTAGCACCGATGTTGTCACTCAGACCTTTATTCAAATGATAGGTCCGTCAACCTCTAAGCACCCCTAACCTTACAAGCTATACTGGTTACATAAAAAAGGTGCTATGTACATTACAAATTGAGTGGTTATAACATTCTATGTTAGAAACGTATATAAAGACAAAGTGGTGTGTGATGTTATCCCCATAGAAGCTTCACACTTGTTATTAAGGAGACCTTAGTTGTTCGATTGACATGTTATTCATGACAGATACAAGAACACTTATGCCTTTACAAAGGATGGGAAGAAGATTGTGCTATAACCTATAACACCAAGTCAAGTGAATAAGACACATAATTAGCTTACCCAAGCTAGCAAAAAGAAGCATTGGTAATGTCTAGAAAGAGCTTTGAGCTTCTCAGAAGGTCGATGAGCCTACATTCTTATTGGTAAGGAGATTGTTGGAATTTAGGAGTCTAGAAGTCATAATTGAAGAGGTTCAAAAGTTGATAGAAGAGTCTTCTTACCTATGCCCATAAGAGCCACCTAAAGTTCTACTCCAGTCCAAGGCATTGAAGATTGCATTGACTTATAACTAAGTGCAGCTTTACCAAACAAACCCGCCTACAGAATGAATTCTGAGCAGGTAGCTGAGTTGAAGAGATAAGTGAATGAGCTGATAGAGCGTGAATATGTGAGAAAGAGAATGAGCCCTCATATAGTACCAGTTTTGCTTGTCCTAAAACAGGATTGTTCATAGTGCATGTGCATCGATAGCTAAGCTATCAACTGCATCACTATCAAGTATAAATATCCCATACCAAGGCTCAATGACATGTCAAACGAGCTACATGGTACCTAAATATTTTCAAAGATTGATTTGCAAAGTGGCTATCATTAAATTTGCATAAGACCTGGTAACAAGTGAAAAACTGCAATTAAGACAAGGTATGGTCTCTACGAGTAGTTGGTTATACAATTCGGATTTATTACTTCACCGAGTACATTTATGAGGCTTATGAACCATGTAATGAACCCTTTGATTGGACGATGTGTGATCATGTACTTTGATGATATATTAGTGTACAATGCTAACTTGGCCAACCATTTACAACATCTTTGAGCTGTTTTTAATATTCTGTAAGCTGAGAAATTATATGGGAACTTGAAGAAGTGCACATTTTGCTAAGGTGAATTTGTTTTCCTTGGTTATGTAGTGTTTAGAGATGGAATCCAAGCTGATGAGGAGTTAACTTAGAGTGGCCAATGCCAAGGAGCATTACTGAAGTACAAAATTTTAATGGCTTAGCTACCTTCTATAAAATGTTTATTAGGAACTTCAATACAATTGCTTCCCCTATTGACCTAGCTTAATAAGAAGAATGAAGGATTCTATTGGAATGCTCGAGCTAAGCAAAGATTCAAGGAAATCAAGGAGAAGCTCACTGCTACTTCTATTTTAGCTCTACTTGACTTCGACAAACCTTTCCAATTAGAATGCAATGCATTAGGTATTGGTATTGACCTAATAGTAATGCAAGAGCACCAACCTACTGTTTATCACAACGAAAAGCTCACATTGAATTATTTTATATATGAGAAAGAGTTGTATTCTCTTTTATGAGCTCTTACCGTATGGCAACATTATCTACTACCTCGAGAGTTTATGATTTATATAGACCATAAGTCTTTGAAGCATCTTAGTAGCCAGAACAAACTTTCAAAGAGATAAGTAAAATAGTTAAAGTTTATGGATGGTTGATGATGTTTTATCACAATGGCATATATTATTGACCACCGTATAGACTAAGTTGTTAAGATTTTCTATAATATGATCAAGACCCACACTTCGGTCTTATTCTTGAAAAGTGTAGAGAAGGAGTTGTTATTGGAGTCACCACCTGAAAGATGGGTATTTATTCAAAGAGAAGAGGCTATGCATATCAAATTATTCCACACATGAGCTGTTGGTTAGGGAAGCTCATAGTGGTGTATTATCTGACTATTTCAAGGAGAACAAAACATCCGACTTATAGACAGAAAACTTCTATTGGCCTAGTTTGGCCAGATATCTACAAGATCATTAGTAGTTATGAAGTGTGTGAAAGAGCGAAGGAAGGAAGGAACCACATGGAGGATATATATCCTTACTAACACTAACCTTAACTTAGGCCGACCTCAAAATGGACTTTATCTTAGGATTGCCCTGGACATCCAAAGGGAGGGATTTGATCCTTGTAGTCCTGGATCGCTTTACTAGGATGGCATATGGAATCCACCGAATTAACGATACTTTATATATTGCCGATTTATTTTTGCTAGAAGTTGCTCGACTACTTGGAGTTCCAAAGACCATCATATTAGCTCGAGATAAGAAATTTTTTAGCTATTTTTGGAAGATACTTTAGAGGAGACTGAGGACTAAACTCGTGTTCAACTTTAATAGTCACCTTCAAACTAATGGATAAACTGAAGTGGTGAACAAAATATTAGATACCCTACTCTAAGTTGTTATAGGGAAGAATTTACGAGATTAGGACTTATGCCTACCTGTTGTAGAGTTCATTTACAACCAAATCATCTACAGCAGCACTACTAAGAAGACTCTTTTTAAGGTTGTCTATGGCCTTAACCCTACTATCCCTCTAAATATGATTGGCACTCCCATAGTTGTCGAAGAGAGCTAGTCTAGCATTGATCAAGCCTAAGGATTACAAGAGCTACACCAGTTCATGGCAAGGAAGACTGCCAAGTTTAATCAAAGGCAGCAAGATATAAGTAGCCATGGCTATCAAACTATTTTCATAAAAATGGGGTTGCTTAGGAAATTTGTATATATTTCTTTGTGTATATATACAGAAAATAATATTTTAAAGAAGAAAGAAAGAATTTTGTTTCAATCCTTTATGTAATATAAAATAATAATTATCCTTTTTCAAATGGGACAAAAAAAATAAAACTAAAGAATTTAAAAATTTAAGTTTGAAACTCATGGAATTGAATTTTTTTTTTTTTTTATTAATTGAATGTTGAGCCAAATGTGATGAAACTCTCAAATATGATTCTAAGGGTAAGAATTGATTCTCCTCTTCTAACTAGGACAAACATGCCATTCAATAAGTATCTATGTGAATTGATTTGATAACTTCGATATTATTATCCAAGATATTGATGTAGCTCAATATCATTGAGGTATACTTCATCATGTTAAATTTACACATCAAAGATTTATCTTCTTTGTAGGATTAAACCTTGAGTTATTACCAAATATATATATATATATAGAGAGAGAGAGAGAGAGAGAGAGATTTTGGAAGTAAGTATTATTGGATTCATTCCTACTGCATTCTTCATTCTATAGGTCCTACTACTTTTTGACTTATCATACACATCAAAACACCTTCTTATAATCCAAATCCTTAGTTTTTGCATTGATATACACAAATTATCTTTCTATTTCTTTTTTTGGTCTCATTGATAGCATATAATAATAATAAAACGTTTATATACATGTGTGTGTATGTGTACAAAAACCATAAAAAAGAAAAAAATTTAATAATTATTTTTGGGAATTGCTTGGACACAAAAGGCTACCCTTAACTAACTTGATCAAAAGATCAAAAGAATAGAAAGATGATTTGCTTATTAACCAATGATGACATCTCATTAAGGCATGAGTTCATTGAAGCAAGTGAATTCATCATCTCTTTGCTTGACTAGTATTAGGTGTGCTATAGCAAGTTCTTCATTATCGTAGAAGGGAAATAGAAGCATTAGCTTTTACTTACTTCTTTTGAATTTCTAATGGAAATACCTATATTATGACTCTAAGGGGGGCTTGGTAGGATTATTTAAAATTTTCATATCATATATGTACCCATAATATGAAAACCACCTTATAAGTCAAAGATTGCAAAACTCTAAATAATCAATCATTAGGGCCTCCAATTTTGAATATATTAACTTATTGTAATATACAAATAATTATGGATATCCAATATTCCAAAGTTCCTCAAAACTGTAAAAAATCAGTATCCCCTATGAAACGACAAAATCAGGTAGTAAAGATCTAAAATTTAAACTTACCGAACTTACAAAATCTAAGTATAAGAATAATAATTATATATAATGCTTCAAATCAACTATACAACCTGTCTTTAGATTCTACCTTCTAAGACATCTCAACACTAGTACTCAATGCTCAGTTCTTAACCTATGCCTAGTTATCTATCAACTTATAAAGGAAAACTGTTAGGAAGTAAGTTACATCAGCTTAGTAAGATACTTTCATACTATACCGACAAGCAAGTTATCAAACAATTAATTAATAGACATATAAATGCATAAACAAGCATGAAACAAAATATATAGTTAGTCGATGCTACATACAACATCGAATTTAATACCCTTCAGAGTAAGGGTTAGAGATTCGTCAACACCTATCACAATTGAGTTCTAGCACTTGGGTTTTTAACCATATACAAAAATTCTATATTTCATAAAATATGTTTCTATTTCCAAAATCTAGTGGTGCATAAATTCTTAGGTCTAGTAGTAAGGTAGCCTTCACAGTCTACACTCATGCCTCAAGCAGTGATCTCTAGACTAGATCCCAAGTCACCTACGATTAGCGTCTCTAACGCCAGTTAAACCCCTAAGCCAAAGGTAAGGTCTTATGATATCAATGCTTCTGCATTATATTAATTAAATCATATAGGAATCCGATCCCTTCAAGGCCTTTCTTTACCATTCGCGTGAAACGACAGCCGGAACATTATATGCAATGTTCATACTTATGCAAATCTATTTAATTTAAGATAAGTCAATTTATTAGATATCAACCGATATCAACCAATATCAACAACCATCCAAAACATGCAAACAACAATCATGCATTTTGCACAACAAGCAAATAGTATTCAATCATATGCATATTCCCAAACCTTAAGCTTCAATTTATTACTATATAAAATTTAGGTGAACTAACTATAAGCGCAAAACAAGTATAAAGTTATTAGGAATACTTACTGAACCAAAACTACTATTCTACTCTATGGATAGCTTGCTCTCTCAATCTGTGCTACTTGATAAATAAAATAATAATAATAACTTAATGAGTACTTACCTGTAGCATTAAATTACTTAATTAATGGAGTATTCTACTTAAACTTCTTGATTTTGCCTAAATCTTAAATTGCAAATAACTTTTTCATCATAACATTGAATTTTACATTGTTATAGTCAATTTTTTTTTTTTTATAGTTGTGAATGTATTTATTTATTTGAGGCCTTTTTCACTTTTTCTTTAAATCAAGCCTTGCGTAAATTAGTGTTGGGCCTTAATTAAATATGGGTCTATTATTTTATGAGTTTGATCATTAATGTTTGGCCTTGTAAATTGTTTCTATAATCTAGTTCTAAAATTTTTATTTTAGAACACAAGCCTTAAAGCTAAGACAAGTTTTAGAAAGTTAATCAAATTCTATTAATGCATTGAGTTGCTCCTAAGGTATAACATATTGCTATTTAAGTTATTAAACATGAAATCCATTAATAACATAGTCTACTAAAATTACAGATTAGAAATTATTTCAATGAGTGTTTTAGTCTAAATATAGTCGTATATTATATTTATTCATTATATAAAATTTTACAATCTTCTAATTATCTTTACTATGTACTATAGATACATTCCATTAACCATAAAGATTGAAAGTTAATGTTTTTTAACCTATTTAATTAAAACCCTTGGAATGTCCATCAATTTACATTATTTTTATTGTATTCTTATATGTGTGCCATAATCTAATGATTGTCTAGTCATGTTTTTTTTTTTTTTTTCATTAGAGTACAAAGCTATGTAACTGAATTCTCTCTCTCTCTCTCTATATATATATATATATATATATATATATATAAATGAAAGTTATGCCTTATTTTCTCTCTCTAAATGGAAACAACTTTTTTTTTTTTTAAATTTGCTACTTATGTTTGTCAAGCAAAATTAAAATTCCAATTCGAGTTCATAGTACAAAGTTAAGCATATTCAATAAACACCTCCCTTGATCTTTTGATTAGCCTTATATGGTGTTATATCTTCCTAATAACCAGTATAAGAAAAACAAAATGACAAGTTTTTCCTATCCTATGTCCCCAGCACTTGTGTGTGTGCATGAGTTAGTGTGCATGTGTGTGTGTGTGTGTTTTTTTTTTTTCTTTTCTTTTTAGTTAGTTTAGTCACAATATATAACAACTGCTTACAATAAAATTGTTCAACTCTAAATGTGTCTATCCATAATCAAAACTTCTTTTAGCCTATATCAAATTAAATCTCCATGCAACTTGAATCTAAATCATAAAAATGATCAACCAATTTCTTTTATCTTTTAACTTTGATATATATATAAATATATATATAATAATTTATTATAATTAGAAATAGGCTACAAATACATGATAGTTATATATGTAAATATTATATATATATATATATATATATATAAATAAAGTGATTGCATTGTCATCATCAATTGTCTAGGGTTAGTTTCTTAATTTCACATCTATTTACTACTTTATATATATATATAGCTTTAACAACTCTCTATGTCATTATAAGTTGTCTTAGAAGCTTCTCGTTTGTACTATATTTTCAAAATGATGTTTTTATTTTTTTATTTTTTTCTAAAGCAATTGTTGTGGTTATGGTCATAATAGTATCATCATGATCTAATCTATAATTCTCTCAGTCGGCACTTGTTTTTGTTTGAAATCACACCTAAACTTCTCCTAAAGACATCTTTTGTTCACCAAATCGGGGGTCTTAGCTACATATAAAATATATGGTCTAGGGTCAAATCATTCTTGATTTCCATCCAATACAGCCATAAGACCATCTAAAGATATCTATTGATTAAAATAGTAAAAGAAATTTACCAGTAGTTGTTATGTCAGCAGCCAGGAATGGGTCATCTTCTCCCTTCATATTTGATCTCGTGCACATGCACACACCATGTACACTAGGTGTTCTTGTGACAAAATACTACTCATAATTAATATAAGATCGAGCTTAGTTCAGAACCACAACTATGATATTACAACTTACCGAGGACACTCATAATGTTGGCAATCCATGATGGTTCAATCTTGAACGATGACCTGAGATTTGAAAGGAAGGTTTGGCTTCGTTTTTGAACTCTACGAGTAAGAGTGCTTGCTCAATGCAGGTCGAGAAATGGCAGCTTAATCTATCCTATTTTTGTTGAACAAATTAAGGGAAGCTTGGGTCACGCATAAGGATGAAAAAGGAAGAGGAGGGGTGGTTAGTAGTGGCTTAGGAGAGTAGGCCTTGGTGGCTTCTGCTTGGTTAATGGAAATGGAAATGTTGACCATTCAAAAAAAAAAAAAGAAAGAAAGAAAAAGAAAAAGAAATGAGGAAGGGATGGAAGACGTCATGGTTGGTTTAAGTTTCTAGAAATATGTTGAGGCTTGCACTTATGAATAGGAAGGGTGTATTATGAATAAGAAGAGTGTATTAGAAGTTCTACTGGGTGAACTCCTTCCTGGAGCTTTGGAAAAGAAAGAGATCAAAAGTAACCAAAAGTACATAGGTGGGCGTAAACCTGCTAGAGATATGCATGGATAACATAGCTTTTAAGTTACTGATAAAGTTTTCGGTCCGCAAATCTTCAACATCACATTTGGACTATGTAGGATATCCTAAGTTGAGCTTAGGTCAATAATTACAAGTACATGGATTTGACAACATACTTATCCAAGTTTTTACTAAAGGAATTTTCATTTTACATATCTCTCTTAGTTAGATATAGGAGCCTAGGACGTGTAGCATATATGTTTTCCTAAGCATCATTTATGCATTAATTAATTATTTTTATTACATGTTGTCTTTTGAATTGGATAAATTTAGCTCGTTTTATTTCGTTTGCTGTAAATGACATAGTGAGTTAATTTATAGCCCATGGTTTTCTTATTTGGTATACATACTTTCACGCACAAATACATATATATATATATATATATATACATCTTACCTTATCCGCGTGAAATGTATACTAATTCTAAGTGTATCTATATATGTATATATGTACATATATATATATATATATATATATATATGAAATGGAATTGTTATTTCATTCCTTTGGTTTTGAGCATATCTATTGCCTTCCTAGTTTTATTTATTTAATTATTTCGAATAATTACAACTTTGGAACTTTTATTAGCCCTCTTGTAAGATTTCTTGACAAGTATTAGTTACTAATGTACCATCAATTTTAACTTGGATTATATTATTATGTATACTACGGTCTTATTAAGAAAAATATTAACACATTAAAGGTTTATAGGAATCGTTCACATACTATTTAATTTGTATACCATATATATGTATGCAAATCGCATAATAATAAGCTCTTAACGCTCCTTATTTCATAATGAGATAATTATAGTTAATATTAGTTGGTACATTTTCTTTTTTTTAAAGTTCAAGTTCAAATTTTTTATATGTATATATACATAGAGTTTAGAGTTTTCTTACATAATTAGAGTTTTTAAATTGTATATTAAGATTTTTCATATTCGTTTTAATTTTTAACTTTAAATTTTTAATCAATTTTATTAACTTAGGTAAATATCTACGGTACTTGATTTTAACCCTACATTGGTACATTTTCTTTTTTTTAAAGTTCAAGTTCAAATTTTTTATATGTATATGTACATAGAGTTTAGAGTTTTTTTACATAATTAGAGTTTTTAAATTGTATATTAAGATTTTTCATATTCGTTTTAATTTTTAACTTTAAATTTTTAATCAATTTTATTAACTTAGGTAAATATCTACGGTACTTGATTTTAACCCTACATTGGTACATTTTCTTTTTTTTAAAGTTCAAGTTCAAATTTTTTATATGTATATGTACATAGAGTTTAGAGTTTTTTTACATAATTAGAGTTTTTAAATTGTATATTAAGATTTTTCATATTCGTTTTAATTTTTAACTTTAAATTTTTAATCAATTTTATTAACTTAGGTAAATATCTACGGTACTTGATTTTAACCCTACATTGGTACATTTTCTTTTTTTTAAAGTTCAAGTTCAAATTTTTTATATGTATATGTACATAGAGTTTAGAGTTTTTTTACATAATTAGAGTTTTTAAATTGTATATTAAGATTTTTCATATTCATTTTAATTTTTAACTTTAAATTTTTAATCAATTTTATTAACTTAGGTAAATATCTACGGTACTTGATTTTAACCCTACATTTATAATGTTAAATTTACAAGATTTATAACCTAACTTTGCTTTCTCATCTAAACCGCATTCGTTGAACATAACAATGCCTTCTTTATTACACCACTTCCCATCTAATATAGAGATTGCATAGATTTGAGCGTCTTCAATGTTATTAAATCCTATTATTTGACGGTTAAAAGAGACAAAGCCCGATGTGTTCCCACCATTCATGTCAATAACGAAATTCATTTAGCATGTGCGAAAAGTTCATTGCCATTAAGTTAGGAAAAAAAATCATTGTTACTTATACATCATATATCTAAATAAATAGTATACAAGTACCACTAATATATATATTTTAAAAAATTGTTATTTATATTTTCACGTATTAAAATTTTATTAATATTTATATATTACTAATCCATCTACAAAAAGCATTAGTATTAGGTTTTAACTTCAAGGCCTGACTCACTCACTAATGAAGGAAACCTTAAGTAAACAAGTACTCAGGAAATATCTACCAATTCGTATACTCTCATTCTCTTTCTTTGTCCAAACCCTTTTAAAGATGAATCTGAAACCCTAACTCTCTTCCCTCTCTCATGTTTCCTGTATCACATGTTGAACAATTGATCTTGTTGTTGCCTTTTGTGCAAGTGATAAAGGTAGTCACTTCAAGTGAAGCGCTCTATCGATTGTAGATTGTAACTTGTTTTTCTCTTATTATTCTCTTTTTTAATAAACTATTATTACATATCTATTACTTCAAATAATAGATCTGTTGATCTAATTGTTTATTATGCTTTCTTGTGACTATTAGTTATAACAACTAACCATTGAGTACAAACTAGTGTATTTACATATGCTATCATGTTGATTATATAATCTATTTGTTACTAGTTTCATAATACAAAGTCTTCGTACTTTATTGGTCTTCTTGATTATCTCTAATTTCGAGTCATAACATCTTTTCTCAAGTCTTGAAAAATGTCCTTGTCCATAAGGTCAAAGTCTGAATAGAGTTCCTTGAAAACTTCAAAAACTTCCCAAGAGGCATCCTTTAGTGGCAAGCCTTGCCACTAAACCAATACCTGAGCACCTAATGATCCTGTCAAATAACTTGTCTAGTAGCCACAATAGACAAAGGCTGAACTATAGGATGACTGTACAAAGTATCTAGTGGTAAATCTAGAGATGGAATGTGGGAACCCTTAGCTAACTTAAGTAGGGAAATATGAAGCACATAGTGAATACATGCATATGGTTGTAACCCTAATTCATATGCCCAATCTCCTACCCTCTTAACAATAGGAAAAGGCCCATAATAGCGCTTAAATAGTTTATGATGTCCCTGTTGTGACAAAGTCAGCTGTTTATAAGGTTACAGCTTGACAAAGACTAAGTCCCTAACCTCAAAATGAATATCAATCCAAACATTGTCTATAACTTCATTTTTTTTTTTTTTTTTTGCCTTTTCCAAATTCTTTTTAAGTATGTCTAACACTTCCCATCTAGTGAATAAATTAGCATCCACTGCATCCAATGATGAGGCACTATGAATGTACTATACTAAAATGGGAGGTTTTCGACCATACACAACTTCAAAGGATGTAAACCCTTTACCTTGATGATAAGAAGCGTTGTAGGAGAGTTTTACCCAATATAAGTACTTAACCCAATCTTTAACCTTATCCATTAGAAACCCACATAAGTATTGTTGAATTACTCTATTTAATACCTCTGTCTAACCATCACTTTGAGAATGGTACGTAGTACTCATTGATAATTCGATACCACTCAATGTAAAATGCCCATGCCAAAACCTACTCAAGAAAATAATATCCTTATCTAATACATGTTTGTATCAATAGACAATTGACAATTATACAACTTTATAGAAGTTGGTTTTTTTACTAAATTATAATAATAGTTTTAATAATTGTAATAGTAGTTGTATTAGGAGAAAAAAGTTAGTTACTTGTAAAAAATTAATAAATTGAGACATATTTTTATAAATAGAGTAAAGTTAATAAGAATGGATAAACAAGTTTTAATTTAGAAAAGTTCTCTTGTACCCTTTAGAGAATAGCTTTCTCAGACAACGAAAATCAAATTCCATTTTCATTTTTATCACATTCACTCTTTCATCTTTTTTCCATTCCAACTCATGTTCAGGAAGGGATAAAAAAAGTTGTGAGTGATTTTACACTTTATTTAGAATTACTATTCCATGATCAATAATTCAAGATTCCAAATTATCTTTCATGATTCATTTCAATATTCCTTTTTTTTTTTTGCATTTTCTATATAAGAAATCAATGCAATTATAGTAGATATACCATAACCTTCTAGTGCTAATTCCTTGGAATGAATGTTTAGTATTAAAATTTTCTTCGATTTTTATTAAATAAAAGAAAAACATTTTATTCAATTGTCTCAATTTGCTATGAAAGAACAAGCTTCCCTATATGACACATGCATGAAACAACTTAAACAATTTTCAACATAGGACAAATTTGTAAAAAAACTCATGATTCGGTTTAGACCATTTGAACATGATTATCTTCTTGATCAATTTTATACTATCAACAAACCACCCATATGTTCCATTTTTCAGCCTCCCTATTTTTCATCCTATCTATAAAAATCTCATTCTTCTAATTTTCCATAATATTTTAAAAACAACTATTTCAACACTTATGGTCATGCCTCGTTTGAGTTTTATTCAAGAAAAGGAGAGCACTTGTAAAGATAAAGTTATTAGAGAAGAAGCAGATATGGAGGAAAAGCAATTAATGGAGGTTGAATGTGAAAATGATAAAGACTATGTAGATTTTCATACTCAAGAGGATAATGTGTACTATATGGACTTCACAAAAAGTCTTATAGACAAAATTGCTAAAATTTATTTTATGTGCTTCAGTTAGTGAAAATTGTGCATCAAATTATGAATTGGCCAAGATAGACAACAAAGATCAAATTTTTAAATTTGCTGAGAAGACAACGAATCATGATATTTCTTCCACTATTTTCAAAACTAGTAAATCGTACTTTCATCTCGATGCATTAAAAGAAAGAAACACATGTATCTTTATTAAGACTTTTGGTGAAGTTTGTGTAAAAAAAATTTTTTACATTACTTGGATTAAACAAGTTTTAAAAGAATGGCATACAAGACCTCTAGATATTATAATTGGAGATTTTAAAGATCGTATTCTTTCTATTTCAACCTTAAGAGTAAGATTGTTTTGAAGATGTAGGAAAATTATTACAATTCAAGTATATAGTAATAGTATGAATGTAAATAATCAATAAACAATTATACAATTTTGTAGAAGTGGATTTTTTTTACTAGATTGTAATAGTAGATTTAATAGTTGTATTAGGAGGAAAAGTTAATTATTTACAGTATACTAATTGATTAAGATGTATTTTTATAAATGGAGTGATGTTAATAAGAATAATAAACAAGTTTCAATCTAAAACTAAAAAAGTGGTTTTTTACTAAGAGTGGTTTTCTCGAAATAATGAAAATCAAATTCTATTTTCATTTTTATCACATTCATTCCTTCATTTTTTTTTTTCATTGATTTACTAGTAACATATATCATACCAATACTCATACTATTATTCACAATAGAATAGGAATTATAGGTGCTAATAGTCAGTTTTGTTGAAGCTCTTCTACATCAAATGCCCATTTAGTTGAAAAAAATCTAAGTTTTTAGACCACTCCTTGCATAAATACACTTAGGTCGTGTTTAGATTTTTTTTATCTTATCGCATCTTATATGTATTTGTTATATGTCTAATCTATATCTTTTTAAAATATGGTATTTGGAAAACTATTTCATTTATTTATATTTTATAATTACGATAAAAGTGGTGATTAGAGTGCTATAATTGAAAAACGAAAATTCACGTACTTTAAAAAAAGGATTTGAAAAAATATATTTTATATATTAAAAATAATTATTTTATAAGTTTTTTTGCAAATAAGGATAAAAAATGATAGAGAAATTCTTAGGTATTTGAATTTAGAAGATAGATATTTATGAAATTATCTGTCTTTTTTATATTTTATTTTTGCTAAATGCATGATTCAAATTAAAAAAAAAAAAGATATTGATAAGATGGAAAAAAAGATGAATCAAATAGAGCATTAAGGGTATGCAATGTAGCATTTTTATCTCAAAGGATGTATTAAGATTGTGCTTCACAATTTCATGTGCAATTGAAGAATCCACTAGAGGTTATTATAGGCATTTTAATTGTTTCCAAAATCACAAACCAAAGTTCCAAACTTAAAAATATTCAGACACTTTGCAAAATCATCCCGCATCAAAGGCACTTTCATATTCCCTATCTTGGTTACAGGAACTTTCTTTGAATCCTTATACTCCAGAACCAAAATTACCATAGAAAAATGTCGTGAGAAAACTCTGAGTGCCCATTTTCAACAAAACAGAGTCTCCCATCCAACACCACGAAACCAAAACGAGAAACCCATTTATATGCTCTCAATGACATTGAAGTTCACAAAATGGCACCCAATAACTGATTTTGACTTAACATTCTGCATAGAAACCCTGAAGAGCAAAAGATAAATGAGGACTTATTTCCTCATCTAACCCATAGTTCATATGAATATAATAGCTAAATGGAAATAGATCGTCTAAAATATTTCAGGTAGAGTTATAAAATTAATGACTGATATTATTTAAACTTTTTAAATATATTACAACATCATAATAACATCATTTTCTTCATAATTATCTCAACTATTTATAATATATGACAACATCTTAGGTGAATAATTGGGGAGACTTAATTTTAGAAGATCCACATCCAAATCCAAGCTAAACTTAGTTTCCTAATTACTGCAACACGTAGTCACAAGGGCCATGGGTAATCACTGCCCAAAAGATTGGGCCTCATTTCCATAAATAAGATTAGCAGCAGGCAACCCATTCGCTTGGCTTATTTATTTTATCGACCTCCTCTCTTACCATTCCCCTTTTGCTTTCCTCATCTTCCCCATCAAACCCTACTTTCATCCGCTTCCTCATTCCACACAAGGGAGTCGTGATTGCACGAGTTTTAGATTAGCAATTGACAATTAATCTTGAACTTCACATTACTAGTATTTTACTTGTGGACAAGCAAACAATTAATCTTAGGGTGTGATAACTTGCAATTAAACATGTTTAACATATTTAAACTTGAGTTTATGCCTCTATTCAATGTGTTTTTCTGTGTGTTATTTACGTACAAAAATGAGTCGTGATCTGACTATATGAATAGCACATGGATGGGACCCAAGAAGCTAAGCTCCTTTACACATAGTAGCAATAGCTCATCCCTTCAGCATACTAGCCAAGTTACCTCCTACAATGATAATGCTACAGAAGATAAACATTACTTATGAACGAAAAATACCATGACAGCATGCACATCAACAATATTGTCAGATCCCAACCGAAATGTTAATCGAGGATCAAAAGTCAAAAATGTCAAGTCAAAATCGGACCAAGAGCCATAGAGATCAATAAAAATATTAAAATATAAAAGACTATGGCAAATCTAATTTAGTGACTTTCTTGAGAAAACTTCAAATTGACCTTTTCTGTTCCCAAAAGGACTCAAAAGAATTAGTAATGAATAAAAGTGAAAAGAAATAATTAAGAAAGAAAGAAAATGAATGAAAAAATGATAAGTTTCCTTATTTGGATAATAGAGGAAAAGAAATTATAAGTAAAGTTGACGATTGTATAATTTTTTATATTCTTAAAATACTAGAAAAGTTCCTATGTTTTAAAATTATACATCTATTTCAAGGTCAAATTGTTATTACATTTTCCTCTCCATTCTCTCTAAATTGAAAAGGATTCCTTTTGGTGTATTTAGAAAAAACTTGCTTCTCTAAATCTATTCCCTCTTCTTTGCTTTATTTTCCAAACATGGGAAATTGTAGTATTTGCCCTTCAAATTCCTTCTCTCTTTTGCTTGCCTCGATCCAGACATAGTGCTAGAGATAAAATTGCAAATTTTCCATATTCAATGCCCCGTCCTTTTTTTTATTTTCCATGTATTCGATTTGCTGGAGCTGTTGGTGAAAATCACTTGTCTTTAGGGCTTTATTGTCAATATGATCTAAAGCTTTTGCAGTCCGTGATATTGGAGACGTGAATATTGCTTGAATGGGCATTTTAAAATCTCTTCGATTATGCTTTCGGGTCACGATCTTCTATATGTTGTCAATTCTCTTTTGCTTCACACCACGGATAAAACATGTTTGCTTTACGCATACTTCAGACCGAATATTTGAATTTTTAATATGGCAGAGGGATATGTTATTTTCATTCGATAAGATAAGAAATTGAGATTCTTAATCAAAACGAAGACACAAATAGGAAATTAGCGAATACTCTACCATTTGGAAGACATTTCAATAACCATGCTCTTAAATGGGGACAAAAGATAGTGAATATCTAAATGAGGAATCAAATGGTTATAAAAAAAAACATTGGTTAAGAATATATATCCAATTTTAAGCAGCTTGGATACACAATTTTACAAGCTCGAATCCCTTCAATCCAGTTTTGAATGGAGCTTGCTGCAAAATAGAGTAGACACAGATATTAAAGGGATTTGGTCTAGCAATTAACCCCCTCAAGATGAATACGAGTACAGGAGGTGGAGAAATCTTCACCACTGGATTTTAGGCCTACATAACAAAAATTAAAGCAAGGAAATTGAGATCTAACCCCTTAAAGATGAATACAAGTACAGGAGGTGGAGAAATCTTCACCACTGGATTTTAGGCCAACACGACAAAAATTAAAGCAAGAAAATTGAGATCCAAAGTCTTTTCAGAAACCGAGAGGATCCAAATCCCATCGATACCCACGTCCTTGATCTTAACATAGAACTAAACTTTCATTGATCAAGATTTGGCTTGTGGCTCCTGTAATACATGCCTCATCCAAAATTAATATTTGAAATTGAATGTTATCTGACGTTTTCATAAATCTTCCCCCAAAAGATGATTTTGCCGGATGATAATGAGTAATGTTCTCAACATTGGGGTGTCTTGAATTTCCCATATCCTAGCGGCTTCCTGTGCAACTAAAATACCCCAGCAGCAGACTCATGGCCGGAATAGAAAATGGGATAACAAAATTCAACTTAGCCTCAAGAGCAACTGCATACATGTCTTGCCAGGTTATCCTCATGAATCTGGGCCACCTCCCTAACCTTTAACTGGATAAAAATGAAGATAATCAAGCTCCAGACACAAGCAGCAAGCTGTAAGAAGCTTGATGGATGCTGATGTTTGCTCGAGACAGATGAATAGGAAGATGGATCCTGTAGGATGGGATGATGCAACAAACAATATAACGTCTTTAAAGCAAAAATGATGACTACATTTGGTTCATCGTAACCTCAATACCATGGACAAGATATTTTGCCCGGCTCATGTAGGTAAGGCATATATGTTCATTTTCAGTTAAAGATGATGAATACACATCTACCTATTTCAGAAAAGCTCTGTTAAATGGGGCTTGTTTCAAGTTCAAAGCCAAGACATCTGATAAGATAGAGCTGCTTACCTGATAGGTTCATGCTCTTTCTTTGGTATGTTACTGCAACTGTCCATCCAATACTGGAATCTGCATAAGTGCAGTATTGATCATGTCAGAAGAATTAAGAGTAACTAAAAGGATGATATCATCCCTTCTTTATTTTTTTCCCCTTTCTTTTTCCTTGTTTTGATTAATAAACTTTAGGGTAAATGTATTTGTCTTGTGGACTAAATTCCTACCTAATAAGAGGATTCCCAGGACAGGAATGATGCTGACATTACATCATGATACATCAGTAATCATTTGGATAGATGTATTGCAGAATACAGACATAAGTTGCAGATCATTTGTGACAGCCACATAACAAGCTGAATAATCTCCCTGATTAAATAGCTTATTTTTCATCGCTGCAAGCTTAACTAGAAATACTATAGTGAGGAGAAACTCTTCTCATACAAAAAGAAACTTATTTGACGTGACTACATAATTTATATTTATCAAAAGCATAATAGGTTTTAATTTCATAACATAATGCAGATGATATATCATACGTAAGACCATGTGAATGTGACATTTTTGTCAAAAGGAACTGCGTATGCTGAAATTAAATCACTTACATATATGTTGATATTTATATGTAAATAAAGAATATAACTAAAGTGATCTTTCAGAAGCAGAAAAAAGTTTTAAAATGTTCCTCACCCAGTTGCTACTCTACCTTCAGTTGTCTCTAGCGGCTAAAATATACAATGTTAAATAATTAACAAAGCATTCTTAAAGCTGCTTGTCACAAGTGTCTCATGCAAATTATCTTAATAATTGCATAATCGCTTGTCTGCATGTCCTTCATACCCAGGCTAAATCACTCTATTTGGTCTATGCCATATTTCTCCCATTAATGAATCTCAATACCTGCTCACTTGGCCCATTTTATCTAGGAAATTGACAAAAAATTTAAACAAAAACAGCACTCACCTTTTCTCTCTTCCCCTTTTATAACCTTTGTCTAAACTAAACTCCCTGTTTGGTCTTACAAGTTACGACAAATGTCTCCCTTTTGTCAAATCAAAATAGCTGCTCACTTGACCAATTTGACATAGGAAAATAACAAAAACTTCTCAACAAAACAGTCTTGCATTCTTTTCTCTCTTTCTTTTTATAATTGAAATAAGTTCCATGAACTATAAACCGGTTGCTTGTTGCTAAAAGCACTTCTAAGATTTTATTACTAACACATAGCTAGTGGCCTTTCGGTCATCTTTCATGGGATCTTTTAATTGAGTAAATCTCACATATTCTCTTAAATTTTCCTCCCATCATAGAGTAGGTCAATCGAACCAGATGATGTAAAGCATCTCATTTTGGTAAAGTTTGTCATCTTCTCTCTTTGGTCATTGATAGTTCTCAACAAGCCAACTCCCATTGATGAAGGGGAAAGACCACAAACTTTAGCACCCCATGTAGTGGCATTTAGGTTTCAAAGGCAAAGAGACCCTTGTAGCAGGGAAAGACCATGGACTTTTAGTATCGCCAAAATGAAGATTGCAGAGACAACAGAAGTTGGATTTCCAGGCTGTTGGCTGGTCATATTACCCTTCTACTTTTACATCAACAACACATTCTATTTACCAAACATTTTCCAACAGCCAATAAGCAATAAACATATTGTAAACAAATTAGGTAAGCAGATAATCAATTTACTACAAGAGTAAAAATTATAATACAACGATAGAAAAGCTTCCAATACTTACATCTGATACAGATTTTCATAACATGACATACCTGTACTAAAGCTTTTTCACTATTTCTTCATTAACTCGAGAGTAGTATTTCATTCTTCTAATGCATCTAAGAGCTTCCTCAACATTTTGACTATTAATAGCATCCGCAAAAGAGTTGGACCAGCTTTTCAGTTTATCTTCCATCTGATGATGAGAAAGGATAAAGCTAAAGGTCATATGCTGGAATTGCAGAGGTAGATACAGAATAGAATGATGCCTACTTAAGCCAAGCAGCAAAAATCAAACATGTAAAGTCGTAGCAACTTGGCATTCTACATCAATTATCATGCTCTGCACACATTCACCAAGAATGATAATGAGGTGTAGCGCAAGGCATTAAGGCTTAATCCTTCCATTTCATTCTTGAAAATCTTAACCCTTCCCTATCTATTCACTTCCACTCCTTTTCCATACTGCATCCCTAAGACAACCATATCAGCCCCTCTCCCTTGCATCTTATTACCAGAGAAATTTTCAATTCTGGCATACCTGAGCATGAATTTGATTTAAAGCCTGAGAATCTGTTGCTTCTTCTACAGCTTCTCGAATTTCCATTATCTGCAGTCAAGTTTTAGAAAAGGAAATAGTAAGAAAAAGGTTTATCATCACATGAGAAATATTGTAGGAAATGAAATCTTGCACAACTAAGTAGCTCCGTTCATCACTATGCAAATAAAAAGTGCATTTTAATTTCATGGTTTTTCTAACACAAAAGATCACACAGCTTAGATTTGCGGTTTTTGGTTGTAAACTCAATTCAAGCATGTGTTTTCCTGAAAATGAAAATTTAAGGTACTTTTCTAATTTCCCAATGAAGCTAGGACCCACCTAGGCAAAAATGCATCTTCGAAATGTGATTTTACACAGTATTTACCAAACTACTTTCTGTTATACAATCTGTTTGAAATTCTTTTTAAAACCTTTTTAAGTATTTTAACCCAATTCTCCAGATTTTATCACCTCACCTATACCTCCCATACTAGCAAATCCTCCGCCAGTGCCTTGGTAAAAACAAGTTCCATCAAGCCCAATCAAAATCACCAGGTATGCAAGTAAATTAGAAGTTCTTCACCCTGAAAAGATTTGTCTCACCCACTCTGTCCTCAAAGCAGCTTCCTGTCCCCACAGAGTGTCATAAATGTCTAGTTGAGCTGCTTCTTTCCACATATAGACATCTATCAATCTTAGGCTTCCCTCCTTAAAACAAAATAACTGGCCCTAAGAAACCTTAGCATGAGCCTTCTCCTGGTACAAACCACTCCAAAGGAAACTCAACTTTGCTCCCATCTCCTTTAGCACACATCTAGGTAACACACTGACAATCTTGTGCGGCAACCAAAATGGATTTGATAAGATCAGAACCTACTTGCATAAGATAAGGATTTATAGGTGCAGTGTCCCCCAGATCGTTACAATTGTCTTCAGTTAGAGGTCCCAAGACTTCCAAAATTTCTGCTATGAAATATTCTATGAGGGCAAGCATTGCATAAAAACGTGGCTTTTCGAAGGGTTGATTTGGAGGCCAGACATCTGCCTGAATTCCTGAAGAGCTTTGTCACAACTAATATGGCATTCTTAGTGTTGCTGTATTGCTGTTTGTAGCATATGATGTGTAAGTTTAAGTGTCTGGTGTTTTATGTGTATGCCTGTAACTCTGCAGAAGGTGATGCTGTTGTGTTCTAAATGTAGGGGGTTTATTGTAACTTAATTTTTGTGATCAAACATGTCTTAGGCAGTTATTTATGGAAGGGGATTTATTAGACAGTTAATAGTATGCGTCCAAATAAGAGATAAGATAGAGAGCAGTTGGTGTAGGAACAAAACTACCATCTTGTACTATTTATATTGTGCAGTGTGATAAAAGAAAATAAGCAGAATTATATTTTCATAAATCTAGTGATTTAAAGTGCTAAAGAGATCTTAGGTTCTCTCTCAAAATTAAGCCTAAATTCGAGATCGGCGAGTTCTCTCTATAACGAACCTGAAAATGAATTACGAATACCACTCTTGTAACAAGCTTCCTTGACCAAAAGAATAGATCTGATGTTCCCAATCATAAAGATTATAAAATCATCAGCAAAATTGAGGTGGGCAATTCATTCCTTCTTGAAGCTCCAATATCAAGTTAAATCATTACAAGAGGGCTTCTATCTTAAGATTCCAGAAAATATTTCCGTTATCAACAACAGAAATAAAGGTGACATACAATCACCCAGCCTTGGTAGAAACCCAAGTTCACGATTGACATTAAAAGAAACCTCGAAGTGTGCAACTATGGGACCCTCATAGTTATGGATTAAATTATAAAAAACTCACTACCACTGCAAATAATTAGGGATGACAGCACTGAAGCATAGGCCATTAGAGCCACTCTTCTATAGTAAACCTTATGCTACTCACAAGTATCACGCACATGCTGGTCTAGTTGATGCTAACTACATTGGAAGTGTTCTAAGAAGTGCCTTTTCACTAAATGGTTGCAACTAAGAGCAGGGGAGAAAATTTTTATGCAATGCATGAACTATTTCACAACTGTCACTTCACATAGTATCAAGTCTTACCTCAGACAGCAATTCTGCTTCCGTAACTGTCTCTTCTTCATCAACTTTCACACCTTGAAGCCTAAGCTGTAAAAAGTTGAACAATATAATCACAAGCTGGACAGCAACAAATTTTTGCAATTAATAAATGAAACATGCCAACTGACACTCACAACATATATGGCCCGTGACAAAGGCGAGCTCAGCGTCCGATATGCATCAATTACACGAGCAGACTGCTCAGCAGCAAATTCTCGTTCTCTCTGGCGTCGAATTAAGAGAAAACTCAAATGGTTCAGAACTCTTTGATAATAATCAATTTGCAAATTTTTCATCCAAAAAGACTCTTCGATAGTAAATTTGCGTATCATACCTCGGATTTCGTATGCACTAGATCAGGATGAAGTTTCTTTTGCCATTCCTTGTACTTGCCCTCCAGATTAACATCCCCAATTTCATACTTTTTATCCCTGTTAAGAATTGACATCACAATAAATTTTCTTTGTAATCTCCGATTGGATCATTATCATAAGTAGGAAAGGCACACAAATTCGTAAACCAAGGAGTTCCAAATTATTCATCAATTCAAAGTGGAATTTCCATCACAATTGAGCATTTCCATTTGGAAATACTATGCTTTACGTTAGATAAAATCATAAAAAATCAAAAGAAAAGAAAAAAGGAACAAGGACTCACAATCCAAATACATCAAAATAATCGACGGAGGGATCAACGGGCTGAACGCTCCGGCAGGACTGGCAGACAAGAAACGGCGATGACAGAGCCGCAAGAGCCTGGCAGTTCCAGCATTTGAGGTCCAACTTATCGGCGGTGGCTTGGGAAGAAAGAAAGAGGAAGGATTCAACTTTCCCGGGAGGAAATCGGAGATTGTCGAGAAAGTTGCACCTTTGGGTGAACGGTGAAAGTGCAGCGGGGGTGTTGGAGAGAAGGGAGAAAGAGGAAGCGGAGAGAGATTGAGAGGAAAAGCTAGGCTTTGAAGCGAGGGTTCGGAGGAGAAGAACTTTCCTGAGATGAGTGTACGTGTTCATCGTCTTCCACATTTTTCGGGGGTAGTTTGGGGGGGGGTGAGGGAGAGCACCCAAGTTCTACTGTTTTTGCAAATGCCTCCAACAAGGCGCCGAATAGCACGTTTTCTAGAATCTTGAAGATGCCAAGGAAATAAATATTTAAATTACACTAAGTTCTTGAGTATTTAATCCGTTACTAATTTAAGACAATTTATATATATACATATATATATATATGACTTTTTCTATATTAGATTCTATGTGAGATTCTTGAAAAATAAGAAAAGATTTATAAAGTGTAATTTGTAGGTTTTTTTGCTAGAAAAAGAATCAATTTTCACTTAAATTTTTTCATTAGATTCAACTTTTAATTTAGAAAAAAATACTCAATTCTTAACCTATTCCATGATTACTTTTAAATTATATAAAAATCTTTAGAAAAATATTTTTAAAATATATTTGAAATCCATGTCAAAGTAAACCTTTCAAATATAACACATGCTTGAACTACCAACTTTAACATAAATTTAAATCATGTTTTAGAAGGTTTCTTATAAAAACTTTTGTATGATTTTTAAAAAAAAAAATCATGAAGTAAATTAAGATTGAACAGTTTTTTTTTTTAAATTGAAAGTCAAATTATATGAAAAAAACCCTATCAAAGTCGTCACTTTCTTTTGCAAAAAATTGCAAGTTACACTTTAATACCCACATCTCTCTTTCATAAGTCTCATATGGAGTATTTGCATGGAAAGACTCTTATATATATATATATATATATGGATCATCTTAAGTGGTGTTTGAAGATTTGTGCTCATATGTATGATATGTGCTTCATTTGAATCTTCCCTTAATTTAAATAAAAAAATAATTTTTTACTTAAAAAAAAAGTCGTTTCCACACGTGATATTAATTGATATGTGGTGCTACATGATGATTGGAGTTATTGCCACGTATTTACTCTCGCCACATCATGTCAAGTGTCATATGTAAAAACACGTGGCAATTCGTAATAACATCCATGTCAATAAACGGGAACTTACAAAGTTATGTCGAGTAATATAAATAACCATAATTAAGTAGTAAATTAAACATGGTAAAGTTCAAGTACCAAATACAACATTAACTCTATATTTTAATACAATTAAACTGAAGGCATCTTTTGAAGAGGTGTCTTTAATTGTGTTAATATTATAATTGAAGGCACCTTTTGAAAAGCGTTTTAAGTTATAATTTTACTACAACATGATTTAAATTATGTCAATAGTAGTAATTTAATTATATTAAAATTATAACTAAAGGTGTTTTTCCACTATTGTTATAAATCACAAAACATGAACAAAATTAATCATACACTATTTCAAAACTCTTTCTTTCTCTATTCTCTCTCAAGCATTTCAATTCCCATCCTAGATTCAAAGCCTTTCAGTATTTTTTTTTTTTTTTTTTTTTTTGCAAAATCACATCCGATAATCAAAGGTAAACATTGATTACACTAAATCTATCATAATTTCATGAATTTCATGCATAAATTTTGGTTGTTTTCACTATTTTCCCATTTGGAAACTTATATTTAGATTTCAGTATATTTGGCTAATCTAGGATGTTTAAATGTTATGTTTAGATGTTAGTATGTAATCTATATCGTATTGTTGCAATACATGTAAACGATTTGTATATTGGCGTATAGATTTCATGTTGTGGAATTGAAATTTTATTGTTTTGAAATTTGCACTCCAAGTGTTCGGAGAAATGTTGTGTTTTAGATGATCTAGGATGTTTAAATGTTGTGTTTAGATGTTATTATGTATTCTATATCGCATTGTTGCAATACATGTAAACGATTTGTATATTGGCATATAGATTTTATATTGTGGAATTGAAATTTTATTTTTTTGAAATGTGTATTCCAAGTGTTCGGTGAAATGTTCGTTAGATAGTTGTGTAGTTTAAGAAATAAGATAGAGCTTGTAGTTGCATTTAATAAGACAACATCAATTATGTGCTAATGAAAACAATAATTATCATATAAATAGGTTGAAAATGATAAGCACGATGAAATTTATGATATTTTTCCATAGAAACATTTTAAGGGGAAGTTCGAAGCCAAAATATAACCATAACCTAATGAAGTTGACAACTAATGCAAATTTCTCCAATCTTTTTGAAAGAGTTTGCTGAGGTGTTAGAGTGGATCCAAGTGTCAGGGTTGAGATTTTGTACAAACATCCCAATGCCTACTTGGATGTCGTAAATTATTCACTTATTGCTATCAAGGATGACAATGATATCGAGAATCTCTTTGAGATAACAAAAGCATTTAAGCAAACCCATATCCACAAGTTGTACGTCAAGATTAGAGGAATAGAAGGACATTCCCATACATAAGAAACATACATACCTCTAATAGAAGAGAACAAAGAAGTGGAATTAGTTAAGGAGAATGAGCAAATGGCCTATGAATATGAGCCATTGCACATGTCTACACCCATATAGGATGATGATAATGTGGTGGATAAGGTTGTAAGATTGGTTTTGCAAAAGGAAGTTTCACATAATCATGTGGTACAGTGAATAGAAGACTTACTTAGAAATGATCATGCTGATTACGAGCCTGAAGGAGATGAAGAGGACAACGAAGATGAGTGTGATGGCAATGAGACGCCTTTTGCACATCCTATTGTGCCTAAGGTGCCTACCACCCGAAACTTCCAACCAAAGATGCTTGGTGCATACTCATATGCTTTGGGTTTAAGCTCAATGGCTCCAACATTAGCCTTGATGTAATCTTCTAAGTTTGCTGAGCAGAAATAAGGGTAAGGGATGAGATTCCCTTTTATAAGAAGGTAGGGAAGATGGTTACTTGAACTTTGAATAGGATATGAATGAAGAGTTTAACAACTTGTAGGTCAATAAAGATCTTTGTATAGGTATAAGATTGAACACAAATAAGGAACTCATAAGAGCTATTGAGCTCTATCACATCAAATATTACGTCGACTTTAAGTCTTGGGAGTTGAAGCTAAGTAAGTTTTCCATCCTTTGTACCAAGCATGAAGATGGCTGCCAGTGGAGGCTACATGCATGTAAGAAGAAAGTAAATGGTGTATTTGTGATTACAAGATTGGTGAAGCCTCACACATATGCCAATCTCATAATAAATCAAAATTACCCACAGTTAGACAACAACACCATGGCCAGGGAGTTCTTGAATGTCATTAGGAAATATCCTGACACCAAGATTTCTTAATTTCACAGTATTATTAAGAAGTAGTTTCGGTATCAGGTTAGCAATAGAAGGGTATAGGTCGAAAAGATGAAAGCAATTGAAACCGTATATGGAAAGTAGGAGAGGCCATATAATGATTTGCCTCGACTACTCAATGCAATCTAAATAACTAACACCGGCACCAATGTGGAGTGGATGTAGAACCAGTCGAGTTGGCTAAGGGTAATAAAGATAAAGTAGGTATGGTAGCCCTTCAGTCCATGCATAGAAGCATAAAAGTACTATAGGCCTATGGTAGGAATTAACGGAACATCCTTATACGAAAAGTACTGCCATAAGTTATTGGTTGCCACTAGTATGGACAATACAAACCATATAGTCCAGCTTACTTTTACACTAATTGATGATGAGATAATCGATGCATAAGGCTAGTTTCTTAAGAATCTGGGGCAGCACGTTTGTAGAGACAAGGTAGGCCATGAAACCGCATGCTTAATGTCTAATAAAGGTACAAGCATTCATTCTTCATTAGATAAAAATGAGAATGGGTGGAAACCTCCTTTTGCTGTGTGGCGATGGTATATACATCATATTGCAAGCAATTTCAACAAGATCCACAAGAGCTAACCATGCAAGAAGTGAGTGACCTTCGTAGCCATGTAAGCTTAGCCTTAAAAGTTTGAAAAATGCTTAGAGAAGGTTTACAATATCAAGCTTGGTGCACTGGATTGGTTTTGTCCTTTGTAAATGCAACACTAGATACTTGGATACGATGAGGGTTATCGATTCGAGTATATGACTTCTAACCTTATGGAAGCGTATAATTCAGTATTGAAGCATGCCCGTAGTCTTCTAGTAATGTTACCTATGAGGAAAATCTTCTACAATTGTGTATTCTACTAAGATAAGAGACATAAAGAGGTACTTAAGTAGGTGCATGCAAACCAAGCATACACCAAATATGCGGTACAGATGTCAGAGGAGTAGGTCAAGTGGGTGAGTTCTCATTGAGTAGTACATTTTACTCGGTACAACAAAATTTATGAGGTTAAGACTATAAGCAAACATGTAGGGAATGGGATGAAGGGAGGTAGGCACATGTAGACAATAGACTTCTATAAGTGTATGTACACATACAACATGTGGCAAATATATTGGATTCCCTGCTCATATGCTATTGTCACTACCGATTCTAAGCACATCAAGTGCAGATGTACAGAGCTAACTTCTTCCCAATTAATGATGATTCGAGCTAACTAGTGATTCCATACCTCTAGAAAGTACAACCAAACCCATGGTTGGAGCGAAAGAAGGGTAAGCTTAGAATTAAACATTTCCATATGGAGATGGACGTTAGAGACTAACTGGATACAACGACTTGCACGTCCTGTAGGAAGGAAGGCCACAATAGAAGAACGTGTCCCTAAAGGAACCAATAAGGTAATTAGAATTGGGTGAACTAACTTATGCATGGTTTGACTTGTTTATTAATTGAATATGCGTAATTATTTTATAGTATCATTGTAATAACCATATTGTTTTGTGCTTTTGCAGGCTAGATGGAGCTCGGACTAGTTGATGGATCCATTCTTACTAGACAAGATAGGCACAGGTCTAAATGCATATGGGTAGGACATGTAAGAGAACTAAATTTTCTTTCCAACATAAATTACTCCACTTACTCATAACGTACTGACTAGTATCTTTAGCAAGGCATGGAGCCCTTAAATATACAATGACGTGAGAGGACACTCAAGTAGAACCAATAAGTCTACGAGATCCTACTAGACAATCGCATGCTCTTTACCTTAATCAGGTCGGCTTTACAGGTCTGAGTTGTCTTCCATACATTTAACTACATAACCACTTAATCACTACACTTGTAGAGAGGTAGAAGAGTGAGGCTCATACGTTGCACAAAGCCCATAGAGAGATGACAATTACACTCTAGGATGTTAAGGTTCAATTAGGCCTCAAAGGTGATGGATTACCAGTGATAAGGAGTATGTACAGGATGTGGCCACAGTTATGCACTACTTACCCCTATGTAGTTCCAAAGGACTTTGTTGATTCATAAGGAAGGTGCCTATGTATAGGTTAGCTAGCTAACCACTTTGCTTCCTTGCCTAAGTGGGTGGATGATGAGAAAGTTAGACAATACACCAAAGCTTACATCTTGCAAATGCTTGGTAGATTTGTGTTTATTGACAAACCTGACAACTTAGTGCATGCCATGTTCCTACCTCTATTAGATAACTTCAAGAGAGCCAGACAGTTCAGTTGGGGGTATACGTGCCTCACATGGTTATACAGGCAACTATGCAGCTCCTCATCAAAGATTGCTTGAAAGTGTATGTATATGTAGGGGGGGAGGGAGGGGAAGGGGTTCTCCTTTAGGTTTGGGTATGGGATTGGTTCCTATATGTAGCTCTTATCTCCAGGCACGGCATGGTCGTAGATAGTGAGAGACTATTGGCTGCTAAGTGAATGACTAATTGCGACATGAGGATGCACTCGACTTATGTCATAACAGCCCACCGTGATGCTTTCGATAGACAAAGTCCGAATCAGGTATGTATTTTTCCTACAATTTCATTACTATCTCTTTAAAATGCTTTTTCATTACAGTAATTATAATAAATACGTCTTTCAAGTAGTCTAACTACCATATTTAGATGAGCTTCTAAAGATACTACCTCATTTCTACTATAGTAGCCAGCACATTTAAGCAACTCAAGTGCTACTCATATGCTTCTACATTATTGAGTGGCACTTTCTCGAGTGCGCTATTAGACAGTTTAGTGGACTATAGAGGATTCCACTTAGTTGCGATGCTGAGGAGGTGCTGCATTGCTTCAATCTGCATAGGTGAATGAATGTGGATTAGATTATGCACCATCTTTCCCATATCACCATATGGAATAATCAACACTCTTGGGTTATCTAAATCAACGTACCTAAAGGAGTAGACCATGGGTATTGACAGCAGTACAAGGGGATAACCCATTGATACATTGGCCAAACCAGAGTATATTTAGGTAGTTGGTGAGACCACTTTCAACTACGACTATTTTATCCTACTTTCATTACTCTACGATGTCTTAAACCTCTTCTCTTTCTTAGGCTAAAGAGTTCCAACAGATTAATATCTCTCTTAATGGGGCCAATTACTAAGTAGCTCACTCCTCCATCGAGCATAAGATTTAGTTGCTACATAACCATCTTCCAATCACTCTTTACCTTCCCCATTTGGATCAAGTTCAAGTGCAGGAGCCAAATGAGGACCCAAGGTAGATGGATTAGGATAAGGGGAGTTGGACGTACTTAGTGACGGGGTCGTTGTGATAGTGATAGGATAGCTCCACTTCCTGTAGAGGGATTGTTTGAGGGTATACATAGGGGAAGCATGTTCAAGACCCCAGCTTTAGGTATCTAAGATGAACCCTCTTTCACACCACCAACATTAGTTAAGAGAGAGAGGAGGTCCGTCAATTCTCGAAAAGAGAGTTCTTCCTATATAACGACTATCAATGCCTTATAGTTTTTAAACCTACCTCAACAACTGCTATCAGCCTAAGAGTTCTAGGCTCCACCTATTTCTAAAAAGAGGAGACGCAGTGAGAGTCTAACGTATAAAGAGTCCCGAATGTTCACTAGGTCTAAGAGACAATGACATTGTATCTGTTATAAACTAGACTTCATGACACTTGTGTTTATATAGATCTTAATACCAGTCTAACTTATTCATACTAATTTCAATAAGTTGTACGCCTTACATTTTATCTTTTGCATTATCGTAATAATGAATGATTTGGGGTTTCAAGTATGTGAATTAGACATGGAGCAATGAATATCATCATATGCTAGAGCAATGTCTTAGGAGTTCAAGAAGTGGGTTAGATTCGAAGTTTTAAGGTTTTAGTTGCATTGTAATTCTTGCATTTATTTTGTTTTATGCTTATAGGAGGTTCTTTAACTTACTTATTTTGTGTTGTATAAGTTTTTCCAGAGAGAGTGCATTTTCAAAAAGTGGCTAAGTAATTAGAACTAAAAGCACATTTTTGAAAGACATCTTTAGTGAAAATTTTACTAGAATGATGCACCTTTCAAAAAAGCGCCTTCAAAAGGTGCTTTTTAGATTGTAATGCCTTCAATGCAAAAAAACCTAAAATAAAGGTGCCTTCACGACCTTATAGACATAATATTTTTTCCAAGAACCCCTTTTTTTGAGGAATATACCTGGCCTCCACTTATAAGAGTGACAGAAAACATAGAGAGAAAATAATTTATTCAGTGGCCTTCTATTCTAAAAAAATTGGTCTAAACTCCATCTCATCATTTATTTATATTTTTTAAAATTTCTACTGTTAAATTTACGATTAGTTAAATAGTTTAAATTTAAGAAATATAAATTAAACGTTGGATAAAGAGTGGGACCAATGCCGTAAAAATTAAGGATAGATTTGTAAAAGATTCCTAAATTTATATTTGAGTCTCTATCTCTTTTACTCTTATCGAAGTTTTAATGTTTCTAGCGTCTTATAATAATAATAATAATAAAAAGACTCCTATCAATTTAGTTAAATTTTACGTCTTTAGTATGTGGTAGTTTTAAATTGGTCCACAATAATTCATTTAATATAAAATAACTAGTAGGTTATACACCCATGATACATGTGTACTAAAAAAAAAAAATCTAAGCTACTTAATAATATTTATTATGAAAAATAAATAAAAATATTAAATAGAGTCAATGATAATATTTTAAAGGATGACTCATTTATTGGCTAAAAAATAAAAAAGAAAAAAAAAACTTCATTTGAACTTTTATAATTATCCACATAAGAAGCCTTTATAGCATTTTAGGATATGGTTTTTTACTATATTGATAATAATAATAATCTTAGGTTAATTGCTTTATTAAGCATCATGATACATATTTGCAAATATCATGTAAAACAAATTGATCAACCTAATTTTTATATGATGTTATAAGAATTACTCATATAAACAAACATAACCTATTGAGAATATCATAAAATTTACTATAAATCAAGCTACAAATGAGTTTTTAATTTTTGGATAACTGTAGATAGAAGAAATTATACGTAGTGAAAAAAAAAAAAAGAAAAAGAAAAAAATCGTCATAAAATGATTTATAATATCAAAAATGTAATTAAGTTAAACCTTAATAAAGCAAATGAGAACAAATTTCTAAACACTAATTTTAATTAAAATACAAATAACAAAATGAGATGTTTTTTAGTTATATAATTCTATTAATGTGTTTAAGCATTTATACAACATTGCTAAATTTCATTTTGTTAATTGAAACGTTTATTAATGGTAAGTGTAATGACATTATAAATAAATGTAACAAATTCAAAGAAAGAATATAGAAAATGTAACATATGTACATATAATGGAGATATTTTGGAATAAAGAAAGGAAATCATTAAAGACACAAAATATTACTACTCAATTTAATATTATAGGTAGAAGACTTTGTGAGTTCTCTTTCACTTATTACCATAAACCATATTCTAAGAGTTATCTTAGCTTAAATAACATTAGTACAAGCCCCAAATCGAATTGCTTGAAAACACAAGGTATCACTCACCTACATACAGCAATGCTTAACCATTAATGAAGTTAGCAACACTAAATTAAGATGCTTCAATAGAGCTATTTATGACTTGATATCCCTTCCAAAGGACTCGATGTTTAGTGGTAGTACTTAGGCTAAAGGTCTTATACTCATATAATATAGAGTATCTAAACCAATGTTATCATTCCATATAGTCCAACCAGCTGAGTCAATCAAACTATCTAAATAACATTAGATGTACATAATTCATGAATATTCTTGCCATGGTCAGTCTAGGAATGTTTTGAAGGAACTAATGATAGATACTAGGTCTAGGGCAACCATTATGCATGAATTATCAATAGAAATTCCAACATTATTATACATTATTGCTGAAGCTTAACTAGTGATTACATTCAAATGAGAAGGTATAGGCCTTCTTATAAGAATCATGCAATTTTGATATGAAACCTATATATCGGCTAATATGAAGTCGATGGTCCCATATATGTAGCATTTATGAAAGAATTGTACATGCTGATATACTTAGAGAGTATCTTAGTAACCTTCAAATGAATATTGATAGAAGACTAAATGGTAGGATGTTGAAACAAGTGCCACGTTTAAGCCATGTTGTAGCCCAAAGGTGTCATGAAAGCTATTCCGCTTAGCAATAAATTCACTACCACACATAACTGTATTGCTAAGTCAACATTTATTGATTAGAAAGATAGTACGAAAAAACTCCGTTAAATGAAAATATACATAACACCTTATGGTTAATTATATGATAAGTTTAGCCCATAAGTGGTGACTTACCAATGATAGAGGAAGTATATGTGTTGTATCAACCATCAGCATGGTAGTTTTTATACTCATTACTTTAGATCTATTCTATTAAAAAGTTTAGAATCAATCTTCACTATCAAATCATCAATATAACTCCATAACAACATTTCAATTGCAATTTAATATATACTATAAACCCTACTTCAAAACATAATTAGAGCTTATATCTAAATAGATAAAATAATCTTACATCAAATTGAAGCTTTAATACTAGGTTTAGCAATTCATGTTAGTGAGTTGTACTTATGCCTATTTCTATTAAATTCGTGTTAACACTAAAGTATGTAAAATTGATACTAATATGTTATGCTAATAGACTATTCATATTATGTAACCAACATCGTGATAACACAAGATAAAATAATCAACAACGTTTTAACTCGAGGACACATAGCTAAGCTCAAATCCCTTTGTAAGAATCATGATAAGAGAATAAACAAAGTTTACTAGTTATGTTGAGTATTTAATAAGATTTTGACCGTATACCACAAAATGATCTATAGAAAGAAGCATTCATCAATAAATGTAGCACACATGAAAAAAATTATAAGTTTTGATATACATAGAGGATATCTTCATAAACCTTAGATGAACATCAGTAGAAGACTAAATAGTAGGACACTAAAAAGAGTGCTACGACTTAACTATGCTATGGCCTTTAAAGGTATTATGGAAGCAGGTTCCCTAGGGATAAATCCATTACCATGCACAATTGTATTGCTAAGTCATCACTTATTTTATTAGAAAGTGACTACGAAAAAACTCTATCAAATGAAAATGTATACGATGCTTTTGATTAACTATATGCCAAGTTTAGCCTACAAGAGGTGACTTACCAATAATAGAGGAAGTATAGGGTTGTAACGACCATTAGCATGGTGTTTTTTGCACTTATCACTCTACATCTATTATATTAACAAATTTAAAATAAAGTTCGCAATTAAATCATCAATATAACTCCATAAAAACATCAATCTCCAAAATCATTGATTTTAATTTGATTGCAATTCAATATATACTTTAATCCCCACTTTAAAACGAAATTGAAACTAATATTTAAGTAGATAAAAAATCCTACATCTAATTGAAGCTTTAATACTAGTGTTGGCAATTAGTCTAGGAGCATAGTTGACATGCGTTACTTTCATTCTTCCCTAATGCCAAGTGTTTAAATGGTTTTATATAAACCATGTGTGGAATCCATACATAAACCATGTGTGAAATCTATGGTTTTCAATACTATGAGTTTCTCTTTATTTAATATTTATCTAAGTAAATTTTAGTATATTTTAATAATTTCTATTTGTGGTTAGCTTTATAAAGTAGTTTCTATTAAAGTTTGTACAACCTAACTTAACTTAATAACTAATGGTACCTTATTATTTTCATATTATTTGTTAATTTTCTTATTTATTTAATTTAGTTATAATTTATTATAATGTTTTCATGGTTATGAAATTTAATGAATAAATAAGTAAATTAATTTTGATGTTTTAACTTATATTAATGTTTTATTATTCTATTTTTTAAAATCCAAATTTATAGGGTTATTTTGACTAATTTTGCGAGTCTTCTTGTTAATTTTGAGCCTAAGCCAACTAATTCCATGAATACTCTATATTGAAGGGTTTGTAATCTTATGATTGTAGTTAGTTAATTCTTTTGCATATTTTTACTATTATTATTTTTAATATTGTTTCATGTCATTTTGTTAAATTTTTATAATTAGTTAATTTATTTCCAAGATTTCATTAATTTGGTTTTAAAAATTTCATAGTTTTCTTGCTTTGTCAATTAATGAGTAAATTGAAAATTTTTTTCTTTTAACTTGCATTTATGTTTTATTATCCCATTTTCAATACCTAAAACTTCTAGGTTGTTTTAACTAATTTTGGCTTTAATATATTCCGAGTTATAACAAGGATATTTTTTTTCTACGGTCATCCTATCTTTGGTGCTGAGGTCATATTTGTTAAAATATGGATCTCATATAAGATGTATATAAGTAATTGTAATAGTGACTTGAATGTAATTGTAATATTTTATTATCTACATTTGTCCTTGATTATTATTGTTGCTATTGGTACTTATTTCATTGTTCCATATTAACATTGTGGTCTTTTAAAGAAGGTGGCTAAGATGGACCTATTTAAGTCTTTAGCATATTGAAGGTGAATTTTATTACTTTGAGGTAAAATCATTATCTTGTTGTATTTAAGGTTATATATGAATTTATCTTTTTTTTTGTTACATATGTAATAGGCACTTTTATGGTTGCGTTTTTCCTCAATATAAGGGCATAGTGAGATAATTATTTTACCTTTGACAATAATTATTTTTTATAACACTATGATATGATTACTATTAATTGTAGTCATTATTTTGTTATGGTAAGATTGTTATTTATTTAGGGAGATGGCTTAGACAGAGTTTATTCGTTGATGGAAAATTTGGAATAAGTTTCATTATTTAATCTGGGTTCTATTTCGGTAATTTCTGATTTTCCAAATGCATCAAGCATTATGGTTGATTTGGGGGGTGCTATGATAAACCGTTATGCATTGAATTTTTTTTTTTTCCTTTTTCCTTTAGCTTATGGCAATGTGAACACCGAAGTTAGAAGAATTCATATTACTTTTAACCATCTTATTAAAAAGTAAAACATAAGCAAGATATGTTTGCTAAATTAACATATAAATCTAAATCTCCAATTAATTTAGTAAATCCACAAAATCCAATGATACTTCAATGATTCATTAATTCATACACATTTTTTAATCATCATAATATACTCGAAATTAACTTTAAAGAAACCGAATCCCTAAGGAATCCACTCTTATAACTCAACATCCTAAATTTCACGTTACTTAGGTTTCTATGGTTGTTTTAACCTATAGCTTTAGTGCCACCAAAACAGTTACACCTCAGAACCTAGAAAGGGAATAACAAACCACCATATGATCTTACATGAGTAAAAGCATGACATGGATTCCTAACTCACCAAAACATTTTATTTACCCTTTGTCTGATTTCAATATTTAGAAAACACTCATTAATTTTATTTGAAGGAAATGTCTTTTGAAAGTTCCATTAATATGAAACCATAACAAGTTAAAAACAATCTAAAGTTTGTAAAGTTCAATATTAAAGTACGATAGTCCTTTACTTAAATAAGTAGCACCAAAAGCAATTAAGCCTTGTTATTACTCCAACTAGCATCATCTTAGTATTAACATAATAGTCATATCCGAGCTCATCACACAAATCATCCATATATGGATCATTACCTAAAATAGCTATTCTGAAAGGAGTGAATTGCTAAACCTAACACATAGCAATCACATAAGCACATTCTATGCTATAACATATCCATAATTTATTCTAAAGTAAACATAAGTTATTAAAGTTTCTTTATGATAGGAATCGAAATTAGATAAACAAGGCAAGAACAAGCTAAAGATTAGAAGTCAAGTTAGAATTGTAAATATAATGGTAGTGACTAGATTAAGGACTAAAAATTTAAATAACACTGTTCAAAGGATGCATGGAGTTTCTTTGACAACAAAATAAGCAAAGTTCAAGAATTGATTCATAATCTATGAAACGAGTTTTAGGAGGAGTCTGCTTGTTTCAATTTCTAAAGTAGTTGTTTCTAACCAAACAAGAAATTCAACATCAAAAGTTTATTAGAGTTCAACTACAAATTTTACTCAAGCATAGTTTCTAAGTAGGGTGAAAGACCTAACTATAGAAACTTGAAGATATTAGAAGATTTACATGAAGATGTATATTGTGATATTTTAAGAAACTACATATTTTCTTTCTATTGTTTAGCTTATCATCTTTCTAGTTTTTTTCCTCTTTCTTTTTATTTGAATTTCTTAGATTGTTACTTAGGGTTAATCCATAAATAATCGCATGTAGTCATATGAGAGATAGAATTATTGAATCCTTAATTCAATTTTCTCTTGATTGAGTTCATCTTTTTCAAACCCTATTCTTATTAGTCTCTTTTGACTATGATGAGTAGACCATTTAGTTTATTTATAAGTCATATCAAATAAATGGAGTCATTCAAGCTTTTTCTCAATGAATCATATCTTGGATAGGCTATTGTCCATATCCCTTCTATTTCTTTTGTTGATTTATTCATAAATTGTTAAAAGTACTTAATAATCGAAGGGTACAGTGATTATGATCTCCCTAGACTTATAGTTTCAATCTCTTGTTCTTTACAACTTAGTGATAGTTATTGTCTTAAGTTATCCTTGTGAGAGGTTTGGTTATGTTTGGGTCTTGTTTATGAAATCTAGGTACATAACCTTTTTTGTACCAAAGCAAAGGTTGCAATGAGAGAAGTGTGAAGAGAAGGCCAGCATATTGACTAATAACACTCATGGAGGAGACAATGTGCTAAAGCAAAATAACTTGGAGCAACAAATGTGGTAACTCATCGTTGCGGTTGTCAATTTTAGTGTCACAGTACAACAATTGGCATAAAGGAAAGGTAGAGTGAATTTCCTATAGAATGGTAGGTAGAAAGTAAATAAAAGATACCCTAAAGTCCTTACAAATCAGATGAATCATGAGGCAATAGTGGAAGTAGATGTCATTGATCTTATCATGAGAAGGGATATTTGAGTAAGGGAATCAAATATAGTAAAAGTGAAAATTCTACCTTCTATGAGAAGAGAAAGACTAGTGATTACTTAGATTAGGAGTATAAAGTGAAGAAGTTATTTAAATGCATGATTCATGATAATTTAATAATGGTTTGGTTGAATGCATTAGAATTTATTGTGTGTACTGTTTTGTAGTGGAAGCATATGATGATTGGCAAGCAAAGAACTTGATTAGGAGACTTGATGTTGGAGAGAGAGATAAAGGATCTTATGTACAAGAGATTTGTTCGTAACTATTATCTTCAGGAAACTTATCAGAAGTTGCAATTGTTGAGGTAAAGGGTATGAGTATTAATGACTTTGTGAAGGAGTTTGTGATGTTAATGATAAAAAATTATGTATCAAAACCCATAGAGCAAACTATTCTGTAATTTATATCTAGCCTTCAATATGAGATTAACTATGTGATAAGGTTAAAAAAGTTTAAGACTCTAGATGAGATGATCCAATTAACTCTTAAAGTTGAGCAATAGAGGCTCAATATTATTATAGAATTTTGACTTCTAGTTTGATGACCCCTTCTAAACCCATTATAATAGAAGGTAAAAGGATCAAGAAAGAAACTACAGTAAAGACGAAGGAAAAATTAGAACCGCTAAAAGGATAGAACAAAAGGTTGATTAGAAGGGTAAGGGTTTTGGTGCTTTTGAATAGAAAGGATCGAAAAGCATAAGGTTATAAGAGTAGTTTTTGGAGGAAGAAGCATCAAATTAAGTGTTTCAAGTAATTGAGCTTTGGAAACATTGTTTCACAATGTCCAAATAAGTATGCCATGATGATTAGAGGAAAAATCTTGAAATTTGATGTTTATAGTGAGGAAGATGAGCTTAAAGAAGAGCCTAAAGAATTAGAGGAAGTGGTAAAAGCTCCCTATGCAGATGAGGAAGCTAATGTGAACACGGAAGGGGGTTGATATTTCAATATTATCCTTATGAAGTCATCAAATATTTTACCTTGTGTCAATAATGAGTAGAGGGAGAACCATTTGCGCATTGTGTAGAGTGAAGTGGAGTTGTGTGCCTTAATCATTGATGGAGGTAGTTACAATAACGTTGTAGCTTGAGTGGATGGATTGAAGCTTCCTACTGTTAGTTACCTTATGTCATATAAGCTTCATTAATTGAATGGGTAAGGAGTTTTGCGAGCGACTTAGTTCTACTTGCCATTTATAATACATATCAAAATGAAGTAATGTATAATGTGATACTCATGGGCACATCTAATATATTTTTAGGAAGCCTTGGTTCATTGATAGGAATATTATCTATAATGGTAGATAAAACACCTATGTAGTTCATAAGGATGGCCATAAGGTGACTTTGAACCTTATGACTTTGAAGTAAGTACAAGAAGTGCAATTACAACTAACTTAAAAGCCCAATTAATCCATGTTTATGACTAAGGGAAAGTTGGTTAATATAGGTAATAAGGACATAGTTGTTAAAATCGCAATTTTACGAGTTTACAATTTTTGAAAGCCCTTCCAAATTAACTTGTATATAAACTCTTTTTTATATAGAAACTTACGTTGTTAACCAGGTTTACACATAAACTTAGTAGAAACTTACGTTTTATACTAAGTTTACGATTTTACATATCTTAGTTGAATGGGCTAAACAATAAAAAAATACAACTAAGTTTTTACAAACCATTAACTATTAGAGCATTACATCATCTCCCCTATCCTATTATATTTTTTTCTCCTTTTCTCTCTCTTAATCCCTTATTTTATATTCATACCCTTCACTTAGGTTTTAGCTTTAATAATAAAGATTACAAGTAAAAATATATAATTCAATTTATACCATCAGTAATTTAAAATGAGTTAAAATATTTAATTCTCTTTAGTTCATTGTTTTTTTTTTAAAGAAAATAATGGAAAAAATTGAGTTTCGACTTTGTTTGTTTTTCTTTCGTATATGTTTAATTATATATTATTAAGAATTCTTTATGAAAAAATAAACTTAATCTCTTCATTTCTGTATTTTTATCATATATTTCAAGTTTTAAAAAACTACTATAAGTATCTCTATAGTTTTTTCAAGTCATTTTACATAATTTATAGAAACTTACGTTTTTATGTTTCGATTTTACGTTCTAATTCTACTAACCCTTTGGTGATTCTATATAGAATTGCCAGTTTGACAACCTTAAATAAGGGAGAATCTCAATTTATGCTACAATTTAAGAGAGTTTTGGAGATGAATTATCTAAATCAGGTTTCAAGTTTGTCTAACTTCAATGATTAGTTTGACAACGATTTTGCTTCTTTTGTTTATTTTGGTTTGTTTTTGTAACCAATGGAAACTTAAGAGTGTTCAAATCATACATCATCAGATGATTATAAAAGGAAGGTATTAGGTTATAGAAAAAAACAAGAATGGAAAAGAAGGATAAATTCAAATAAAAAATATAAAGTAAAAGCGTTGGATTTAGAATCCAATTTTTGATGAATTATGGATACAAGATCTTCCTATATTATACTATTCAATTCTCGATGATGAATTGATTTGATAGCTCATTCTAAAGGAGAATAAGGGATTGTTGGAAGGGTTTTTGGATGTTTTCCTAGAAAAATTGCCATAAGGATTATCTTTTATACATGGCATGGAGTATAGTATTGATCTTATAATAAGAGTTTCATTACTTAATTAACCTGCTTATAAGATGACCTCAAAGGAAGCCAAAGACTTATAGAGGCAAGCTAATAAGTTAATTGAAAGAGGCTATGTTGAGAAAACATGAGCCCATTATCAAGCTTGAAATTTTCAGTTTTCATTTTCCTTAATCTGGTTCATATCAAACCCTGTACCCATTCGATATAAGCCTTCAATTAAGAATTAATGAAAACTTAGTTTCTTATAGATTTTGAAAAACATTTGAAGTCACCAATTAACTAAGGTTGAGAAAAAGTTAAGTTAGAATCAAGAACCAATTGGGTAAATTAATTATAACTTAGTTACTGATTTATGAAAAAATCACTTTAAAAAATGATTTTTAAAAAACCACAGATTTTTTAATTCGGGGGCTAATATATTAAATCATAAACCCTAACCTTTAGAATTTATTATTTTTTTTAAATATGCTTTTTACATGAAAAATGATTCTAATTTACAAGAAAGAAAGAAAAATAATTTTTATTTACAAAAATAAAAAATTAAGGAATTAAGTTTATTTATTTACAAAAAGAAAAATAAAAAAAATCTTTATTTTAAGTCGTCTCATAGGTGCCTATGTAAGCCCTACAATCAGCCACTCAAGGTTTTAATCGATTGAAAGATCCGATGAAACCTAAATTATAAGTAAAGCTAAAAATATTAGTAAAAATGATCTTATAAGTTTGAATTTAAGAAAATAAACAATAAAATAAAAGAATATAAAAATTCCAAATTTTAAGTATATAACTTGATATTTATCGAAAATGCGTAAAATGCATTCCGATAATTAATGAATCGCTAGAGGTAAATTATATGTATACTAAAAATCATAAAATAACCTAAATAATATTTAAGAATATTTATTTGTACTATATATGAATTTACATGTAGATAGAAATATATGTAATTGCTTAAAATATGTGAAATGTGATAAAATAATACTAAATAATTAAAGAAAATTCATAATTAATTAAAGAAAAATAAAAAAATAAGGAATGATCCAGATTTAGGTCGTGACAGCTAGGGAAAATAAGAAAAAAATTAGCTAATTAAATTAAAACAACACAAAAGTCAAATTGGAAGAAGATAAAACAATTGTCTAATCAAATTATTGCACAATAATTTCCCTAAAGCTCTATAAATACTCCAAATTTTTCAAAAGCTCATTTTAGATGTCGGAAAGTTTAGAAAAATAGAGAGAGAGGCGAAATTGAGAGTAAATTAGGGATTTAGAAAAAATCACAAAAAATCTGTGTAGTTGGGGCTTCTAAGGAGAACCTAGACCCGACGAGCACCACCACACGGTGGTGGTAGTGCCCAGGTAGGTCGATACACCCATTGGTGGCCGGAGCCACCTAAATCGGTGAGTTCAATTTTTAGCTCGATTTTGTGTAATTTTGTAAAAATAGCAAATATTCTTAAAAAATTATAAATTTTGTATTCTGAAATATTTTTGTATGTAGTTTTTAGGAAAAATATTATTTTGATGAAAATATGTCTCGTGATATAGGGTCCTTAAGAAATCATGCAAAACCGAGCATGTTTCGGTTTAGAAATGAATGACCTTAAGAGTGTAGTTTTGAATCCAAAATTTTTGTGTAGACTGCTTAGATGATATAGAATAGTGCTATAAAGCCTGTTTTCAAAAATTAATTTTCGAAATTTTTAGATAATTTTTAGGCCTTAAAATAAGGCATAAAATGGGTAATTTGAGGTTAATAAAGTAATTAAATAGTTAATTACTGATTTAGTGAATAAGTATATGTTTTAGGATGTTGAAATTTGATGGAGTATGATACTTGTAGCATTTAAGGTGTTAGATATAATTATTAGGCTAATTATGTAATAAATAAGTAATAGGGAAAAATAGTACATTTTAAGTTAATTTGGTGATTTAGGGAAATTACGGGTAAAGTCTGATTAAGGATGAATTTAGACATTTTGAAATGATAATTGATGTTGGGAGATGGTAATTAGAGTGTTGGAAATATTAGATGTGTATTATATACATAATAGGTGATAATACATAATATGTAATTATTTGAAATATAATAAATAGAAGATATTAGAACAAAAATTGATATTATATAAATAATAGGGATATATAATAAATTAGGTAGAAATCTTGAATTTATGTAATTATATGAAAAACGTAAAAATTTCTCACATCATAAGTAAATTCGATATACTAATAAGGATTTAAGTGTACTAGGTAGAATAAAATACTAACTAGGGGTAGTGATGGTATTTAGGATATCGAGAAGTAAGATGATTAATTTCATATTATGAATAAAAACAAGTTTCTAGAGTTCAGGTATAAAACAATACTTAAAAATCGAATTAGAATCTAATATAGAAATCGATGCGAAAACCAAACCCAAACTTAACCCCAAACCTAGAATAATTGTAAAAGACTTAAGACCTAGATAATTAGGTATATTAAACCCTAAACAAAACATAACAATAAGCGTTATAGGATAAAACGAACCTATAATAGTTATATGAAAAACTAAAACCACGTTTATATTATAGGGATGATCGGCGATGGTCTGAGTGAGTCGGATCTCGAGTGAGTGAGTGAAGAGTCAAGGTAAGTTGGGATTAATATATTGCTGTATTTTGGAGGCTTGAGATTATACTTGGTTGTACTTGTTAGATAGTTGGTTGTGTGCATGTGCTTGATTATGAGTGATGCTATGATTATGTTTGTTGTTTTGACATATATTGTATGATTTGTATGAAATGAATGATCACCTTAAACTGGACTTAATCAAATATACGACTTCTAATCATAATCGGACTTGCATGGCAACCCATTAGGGGAAACCTAGGATTCTCCAGCCAAATACTGACCCCTTCGAAAGGGACAACGCATGATTGTAAAGGGTCCCTTCTTCATCCTTAGTTGAACTAAGTGACAGGTGAGGAGGTCGTGGCGAGGGTGAAGTCAATGGTTCGAAGGTAATCGTGGGAGGAGCGAAGACTCTATTGCACAAGCCTAAGTTTGGTTGTGAGCTGTTGTATTAACAGCAACTCCTCAACTTGGATTAGAGCGGGTGCAATTTCTCTAATCTCACGACGAGATGGACAACTTTGTGTGATGGCATTTGCTTGAACATGCATTGTACCTAATAAGTTGATTGATAACCTTGTTGTGTTTATAGTATAGTTTTAAGTCCTCCATCCTAACTTACTGAGCTGTAGTTGCTCACATCCCTATAGACATCGTACAGGTACTAGCTATGAAGCGGTATACAACTACTCTGAAGTTAGCAACTACTGGATCTTGGGGAGTGAGGAAAAACATTTGAAGAATAAACACATATTTTTAAGGTCTAAGCTTTTACTTTAGAATTTTTCATTTCTGAATAATGTAATAACTAGGAAATATATTACGAAAAAATATTGTAAACTTTAATTATAATAACTGAATTATAGCGTATATATATATATATTTCCTCACTTTCTTAGGTAAATGATCTATTTAAATTACAAACTGTTTACTTCAAAGCGGGTTAGTCGTAGACGTCTTATGTAGACCAAGTCTAGGATAGTGGTTGTAAGGTTAACTTCTATCTTAGAATCGTTTACACAGCGGAACTATTACAACTTTGCCGCTTCGGAGCATGACAGCCTACACATCTTTTTATAGGGATCAAACTTTTCATAATTCATCGATGAAAATTTTAAGTAGGTTGATTTATTTTAACTTAAAAAATTTATTTAGGTTTAAGTTTTAATATATTGATTTCCTTTTAAGAAAATTACAAAAAGGGGAAGTTTCCTAATTTTGAGTCATCACCTTTCTTGAAAAATTTTAAAAGCCCTAATTTTGAAAAAAAGGTTCATTACATTTTTGTTTTAGAAAATGGATATTTTTTTTTCCAAGTGAAGAAAAGTTTTTTTTTTAATGATAAAAAATTGAAGTAATTTTAATGTAAAAAGAAGAAGAAAAGCCATTAAAAAAAAATGAAAGCTTGAGATAAAAAAAATTATTATTTTGAAGTTGTTTTTCTTTTTTTTATTTTTTTTACAAATTTTCCGAAAAAGAACTTTAAGAAAAGGAAAAAAATGAAAAACAAAAAAAAAAAGGAAAAGTGAAAGTTCGGAAGTTTTCAACACCAAAGTGTTTTTTTTCCCTTCTTTTTTAGTATTTTATTATTTTTATTTATTTGACAATAGAAAAAACAGAGATTAAACCAACCTAGTACTCGTCGTGAGTTGGGTTGGAGTTGGTCAATCTAGGTTGGTAATTAGGTCGTAAATCAAGTAGAAGGAGAAGAAGTTTTGTCACGCCCCGAAGCGGTAGAATCGTAACATCCCTGTCGTGTAAACCATTTTAAGATAGAAGTTGGCCTTACAACCGCTATTCTAGATCTGATCTACACAAGGTATCTACGACTAACCTACTTTGAAGTAAACAGTTTGTAATTTAAATAAATCATTTACCTAAGAAAGTGAAAAAATATATATACACTATAATTCAGTTATTACAACTAACGTTTACAATGTTTCACTGTAATAGATTTCCTAGTTATTACATTATTTAGAAATGAAAATTTCTAAAATAAAAGCTTAGACCTTAAAAATATATGTTTGTTCTTCAAATGTTTTTCCTTACTCTCGAGGATCCAGCAGTTGCTAGCTTCAGAGTAGTTGTAAGCCACTTCTTAGCCAGCATCTGCACGACGTCTATAGGGATGTGAGCAACTACAGCTTAGTAAGCTAAGATGGAGGACTTAAAACTATACCATAAATATAACAAGGTTATCAACTAACTTATTAAGTGTAATACATGTTCAAGCAAATGCCATAGCACGACATTATCCGGCCCGTCTTGAGATTAGAGAAATTGTGTCTCGTTCTAATTCGGGTTAAGGAGTTGCCGTTAATGCAACAGCTCATGACCAAACCTAGACTTATACAATAGAGACACCGCTCCTTCTGCGACTACCTTCGAACCATTGAATTTACTCCCGCCGCGACCTCCTCTCCTATCACTTAGTTCGACTAAGGATGAAGAAGAGACCATTATACAATCCTGTGCTATCTTTTTCGAAGGGGTCGGTATTTGGTCGGAGAATCCTAGGTTTCCCTTAATGAGTTGCCATGCAAGTCCGATTATGATTACGGTTTGTATATTTTATTAGGTCTAATTTAGGGTGATTAATCATTTCATACAAATCATACAATACAAGCCAGAACAACAACCAGAATTATAGCATCACTCATAATCAAGCATATGCACACAACCAACTATTTAACAAGCACAACTAAGTATAATCTCAAGCCTCTAAAATACAACAACATATTAATCCCAACTTACCTGGACTCTTCATTCACTCATTCAAGGTCCAACTCGCTCAGGCCATTGCCAATCATCCCTATAACACAAACGTGGTTTCAGTTTTCATATGATTATTATAGGTTGGTTTTATCCTATAACGCTTATTGTTATCTTTTGTTTAGGATTTAATATGTCCAATTATCTAAGTTCTCAAATCTTTTATAATTATTCTAGGTTTGGGTTTAGGTTTGAGTTCAGTTTCCGCATCGATTTCTAAATTTGGTTTTAGTTCAATTCCTAAGTATTGTTTTACACCTGAACTCTAGAAACTTATTTTAACTCATAATGTAAAATTAATCACCTTACTTCCAGATATTCTAAATACCATGATTACCTCTAGTCAGTATTTTATTACACCTGGTATACTTCAATCCTTAATAATATACCGAATTTACTCCTGATGTGAGAAATTTTTACGTTTTTCATATAATTACATAAATTTAAGATTTCTATCTAATTTACTATATATCCCTATTATTTATATAATATCAATTTTTATTCTAATATCTTTTATTTATTATATTTCAAATAATTACATATTATGTATTATCACTTGTTATGTATATAATACACATTTAATATTTCCAACACTCTAATTACCATCTCCCAACATCAATTATCATTTCAAAATGTCTAAATTTATCCTAAATCAGATTTTACCCCTAATTTCCCTAAATTACCAAATTAACTTAAAATATACTATTTTTCCCTATTACTTATTTATTACATAATTAGCCTAATAATTATATCTAACACCTTAAATGCTACAAGTATCATACTCTATTAGATTTCAACATCCTAAAACATATACTTATTCACTAAATCAGTAATTAACCATTTAATTACTTTATTAACCCCAAATTACCCATTTTATGCCTCATTTTAAGGCCTAAAAATTATCTAAAAATTTTGAAAATTAATTTTTGAAAACAGGCTTCATAGCACTGTTCTATATCATCTAAGTAGTCTACACAAAAATTTTGGGTTCAAAACTACACTCCTACGGTCATTTATTTCTAAACCGAAACATGCTCGGTTTTGCATGATTTCTTAAGGATCCTATATCACGAGACATATTTTCATCAAAATAATATTTTTTTCTAAAAACTACATATAAAAATATTTCAGAATAATAAAATTCATAATTTTCTAAAAATATTTACTATTTTTATATATTTTTAGAAAATTACACAAAATCGAGCTAGAAATCAAACTCACCGATTTAGGTGGCTCTGGCCACCGTCGGTGGCCATTGGTGTGTCGGCCCTCCTGGGCACTACCACCACCGTGTAGTGGTGGTGGCCATCCATTCACAGTTGCTCGTCGGGTCTAGGTTCTCCTTAGAAGCTCCAATTGCACAGATTTTTTGTGATTTTTTCTAAATTCCTAATTTACTCTCAATTTCGCCTCTCTCTCTATTTTTCTAAACTTCCCGACATCTAAAATGAGATTTTGAAAAATTTGGAGTATATATAAAGCTTTGGGGAAATTATTGTGCATTAATTTGATTAGACAATTGCCTTATCTTCTTTCAATTTGACTTTTATGTTATTCTAATTTAATTGGCTAATTTTTTTTCTTATTTTCCCCAGCTGCTACAACCTAAATCTGGATCATTCTTTATTTTTTTTATTTTTCTTTATTTTTCCTTAATTAATTATGAATTTTCTTTAATTATTTAATATTATTTTATCACATTTCGCATATTTTAAGTAATTACGCATATTTCTACCTACATGTAAATTTATATATAGTACAAATAAATATTCTTAAATATTATTTAGATTATTCTATGATTTTTAATATACATATAATTTATCTCTAGTGATTCATTAATTATCGGAATGCATTTTATGCATTTTTAATAAATAACGAGTTATATACTTAAAATTTGAAATTTTTATATTCTTTTATTTTACTGCTTATTTTCTTAAATTTGAATTTACGAGATCATTTTTATTAATATTTCTGGCTTTACTTATAATTTAAGCTTAATCGGATCTTTCAGTCAATCGAAACCCTGAGTGACTGATTATGGGGTTTACATTTCTACCCTCCTTAAAATAGTTTCGTCCTCAAAACTATTGTATATCTATGTATTGCTTACTTACTAAGATTGACAGTTCTAAATAGTTTAATTGGTGTGTCATATCCTTAGAGTAGATTAAGGGTTTGCTTGTTTGTTCTCTTTACTGTTTATACACTTTCCATCTTTGTCTCTTAAGCTTTCTGCAAGCTTGGACCTACCCCAATAATATCGCTCTTGTCATCTCTCATTGTGGCATATTATCTTGGTATCCAAACGAAGGTTCATTTGGATAAGTTGTATTTGAGCTTTTTGTAAAATAATGTTTATTGTGATAGCGTATTGTAGTTGCATGAAAGTTAGTTATTAGTATCTAGGTATGTAAAAGGTGTAGTTATTTGCTATGGTTATATACTCTATTTTGCCCTGTTTTAAACATATGAAAACAGACCAAGTTCTGGTTTGGTTTCTTGCTCTCTAGAGTAGCTACTACGTTAACAGATTAGTTGAACATTCATGTGGAAAAGTGTGCATATGTGTTGTTTGGATTAAAGGAAAAGTATTTGTTGTTTCTTAGAATTAGAATTTGATATTTTCTATCGAAGAGAACAACTAATCCAAGTGTTAACATTGGTATTAGAGATGATAATAGTGATGTTGTCTACTATGAATGATGACCTTAGAATACCCACGGAAGCATAGATGAGCGGGTTGATGAGGTAGTTAACCTCATAATTGATTTAACTAGAATTGTCCATACATTGGCCTTTTGACTTACTAAGGCTATGCAAAATACTCCCTAAGCTACTTGACTTACGTGAAGATAGAACCCAACTTGATAAGCTTGAGGTGGAGTAGTAAAAGGATGAGTATGAAGGAGAATCAATTTATCTGACATAGATGGAGAAGAAGAATAGTACAATAAGGAAGAAAAGCAAGCTTGAGCACCTTAAGCTGCTGACCACATGAAGCTTTAGATTCTAAGATTCAATAAATCTAGAGATGCAGACAACTATCTAGATTAGGAAGAGAATGATGAACATTTTTGTTACCATTATTAATATGAGGATTGTGAGAAGGTGAAAGTTACTGTTGTAGAATTCTTAGAGTATGCTGCATTATGGTAAAAGAACTTCTAGACCATGAGGAGGTGAGAAGGATAAAAACAAGTTAGCACCTAGCCTAAGATGAAAAGAATTCTCAAAAATAGATTTATGCTAGATATCTACCTATAAAATACTTTAGAGTTGAGATAAGGAAGCTAAACTATTGATGAGTACGTTCGGGAATTCCAAATGCTTATGATCTGATGTAAAGTGGATAAACTACCAACTCGAATAGTATTTAGATTCCTTACTAGATTAAGATGTAACATCTAAGATGAAGTTCACTACATTGGACGAGGCTATAAGGATAGGCTAGCAAGTAGAAAGACATAAGAGGAATAGGTTGAGTAGACCTCCAATGAGGTGACCGGTCCAGTTAGGGTAACCTGCTCAGGGAAGCTATCGTGCTCAATACAGTGTCAAGTCAAATAGAAGGACAAATGTTAAAGCAGTTAAGAAGAGTTAACTAATTGATAGTGATGTACAACTGATAACTTATGGGAAGGGATAAGGATTTAGAAGAAAGACGAGCCATACAAGTGTTCTAAGTGTCGAGGGTTTAGGCATATGGTTACTCAGTGTCTAAACTAATGAACTATGATTATCAAAAGAGATGTCCTGAAGCTTAAAGTGGATAGTACTGACGAGGAACCCAAGGAGGAGGTTGTTCTTGAGAAGGAGACTACCTAGGAAGATGAGCTATGAGAGGAAGATGTATTTGTTAGGAACTTGGACAAGTTAACCTTAGTAGTTCGACGTACGATGAGCATGGAACCCTTTATTGAGGAGGAACAAAAAGAAAATTTATTCCACATAACATGCAAGGTGAATGAGCGGGTTTGCGTACTCATAGTGGATAGTGGGAGCTATGCCAATGTAACATCTACTGATTTGATTAAGAAGCTTAAGTTGTTGACGATCTCACACTTGAAGCTATATAAGTTACATTAGTTGAATGAAAAGGGAGCACTACATGTTACTCAATAAGAACTGTTGCCAATCTCTATTGGCAATTACTCTGATGAAACTCTTTGTGTTGTGTTACTAATGTGTGCATCACATGTATTGCTTGGCTACCTTAGCTTTTTAATCAGAAGGTCATGCATAATGATTTAGGATCACCTATGTGGTCAAGAAGATGGAAGGAAGATTACTTTAAGCCCTATGATGTTGAGTCAAGTTAGCAAGCTACAAGCTAAACTTGCTCAAAGATCTAAGAAGACCTTGATTTTAACTAAGGCTAAGCTTCGAGAAGCTATCAAGGTTAACATGCCAACTTTTCTATTGATCAGGCGATTGCTAGAGATAAAGGAATAGGTTGAACTACCTTTAGAGGTTAGGGGAGCTGCAAGATGAATATGCTGACCTGTTTCTCGAACAATTGCCTAAAGGGCTACCTTTTTTTCAAGGCATTGAACATTATATTGACTTAATACCCAGCGCTACCTTATTGAACAAATAAACTTATCAAATGAACCTCAAATAAGCTGTTAAGCTCTAGAGACAAGTTAATAAACTACTTTAAAAAGGATATGTAAGGGAAAGTCTTAGCTTCTCTGTTGTGTCAGTATTCTTTATGCTAAAAAAGGATGGTATTTGGTGTATGCGTGTAGATAACAGAGTCATGAACAAGATTACAATCAAGTACCGGTATCCTATCTCTAAGTTGGATGACATGTTAGAAAAATTGAATGGAGCTAGGGTCTTAAATTAAATCAATTTGAAGTCTAGCTACCATCAAATTCAGATGAGGCTAAGAGATAAGTAAAAAACTTCATTCAAAACTTTGCATGGTCTTACAAGTGTGTGGTGATGCCCTTTGGCTTGTTAAATGCCTTAAGAACTTCATGAGATTAATGAACCACGTATGAAGAAACTTGATCAAGAAGTGTATCATGGTATACTTTGACGACATCCTTGTGTGTAGTGCCAACCAGCCCAGTCACTCTAAACATCTTCGTGCCATGTTTGATATATTTAGAGCTGAGAAGTTATTCAACAATTTGAAGAAGTGTTGCTTTTTCCATGAGGAAGTGGTATTTCAAAGATATGTGGTTGGTGGAAGAGGCTTGTCAGTCTATGATGAGAAGATCCAAGCTATAGTCAAATGGCTGACTCTAACCACCTATGTTGAGGTGAGGAGTTTTCACAGACTAGCATCCTTTTACCGAAGATTCATAAAAAACTTTAGTGCCATAATTGTACCCCTTATCAAGCTGATAAAGAAGAACGTTGAGTTTAAGTAGGGTAAGAAAGAGGAGAGAAGTTTTATTGAAGTAAAGATAAGATTGACTTCTACACCAATACTTTCTTTGCTCGACTTTAAGAAAATTTTTGAGCTTGAATGTGATGCGTCAAGCGTTAGGGTCAGCGTTGTCTTGATGTAAGAAAGCCAATTAATCGCTTTCCATAGTGAGAAGCTGAGAGGACCTCAATTGAATTACTCAGTTTATGATAAAAAACTCTTAACCCTTATCTGAGCAATCCAAGTGTGGCAGCGCTATCTATTATTGAGACAGTTTGTCATTTATACAAATCATGAATCCTTAAGGTACCTTAAAAGTCAGACTAAGCTATCGAAGCGGTAAGCGTGGTAGGTTAAATTCTTAAAAGGATTATATTTTACGATGAGGTATAAAGAAGACAAAAATAATGTAGTTGTCGATGCTTTATCGAGAAGACATGTTCTCCTCATTGAATTGTAGACCAGATTGTTAGGGTTTGCGAGCATCAAAGACCAGTATCCTCAGGACCCCCATTTTGGTCCTATATTTAGATGATGTGTTGAGTGAAGGATAGTGGATGATTATTATATGGAAGATGGGTATCTATTCTGGGGAGGTAAGTTATGTGTGCCAACTTGTTCTTTAAGAGAATTACTTGTTAGAGAAGCTTATTCCGGTAGGCTTTATGAGCCCTTAAAATTGCATATAGGATAACTGAGCTTAAGTTTAAAGCCCTTAGGGAAAGTTAACTGATTAAGCTCAAACTTTATGACTAAGATAGAAAAGTTAGACGAAGTGACACTTTAAAGTTAGATTTTGGAAATAGTGACCCAAAATTCCAATTTTACCCTTAGAAGTGTAATTATTTAATATAGTATTAAATTACTCGAAACCCCCAAAATCAAGCTTGAAATGCGACGAAAACTTAGAGATAAGTTAATTAAGCTATAAAATGAGATAAAATAGTATAATTTACTATATGAATATATTTGTATTTTTATGAGTACACCTGATATAAATAATAACTATATCCGTAGATTAACCCTAAATTATGTAATTATATATATTATGTATTGAATTCATGAAAATAATTAAGAAACATATCTTAAAAATAAAAGATATGTTAGAAACATTATGATATGAGTGCAAATACACGATACACATGATATGTATATGGAATATATATATTATGTAACAAATAAGTGATAAACATTAACATATTATATATATAATTATTAATTCACTTAAAATTAATCCAAAACACATCTTTTTGCACCTATAATGTTGAGGAGAAATCTGGATTTCATTGTGGCTTGCTGTGGAGAATCTAATCAATTGAACCAAAAGCTTATTCTTTAAGAGGATGACACCACATGTTAAGAAATTTAAGAGGATAAGCATGCATTTATGGAGAAAAAATTTTTTGGACACCCTAGCTAATATAAAAGCGGTTCCCAGGCACAACTTATAAACTTTAAGACCTAAATCATCTAAAGAAAATTGAAGAAAAAAAATTAGAATAACTAAAATATTTTAGAAAAATTATACAAAAATAGAGCAATCACTATGCTTCCATCGTACTCAACCCAGATGATTGCTTGACAACCAACTCGACCAACCACCACCAGTCCAGGCAATGTCTAAGCATTCCAACAACCCCCCCNACCCGTAACACATATCGTTAAGTTTGTACGAATTTAACGACACTAATTTTATTAAAATCAGACAATCTTAGGTAATATAATCTATAACTCTATAATATTACTAAAATGTGCATATTACGATAACCCTACCTGAATTGAAACATGATTTAATAAATTAAATGTACGTTTCGATATGATTGAAACGATATATAATACGTAATAGTATAAATTACGTATATTATTAATAATTAATAACTTAACTCGATATATATATATATAATAATAATAATAAAACTATATATATTATTGTGATAACACACACACACACACACACTTATATATATATATATATATATATAATCATTTTAGATCAAACCGTAATGTTTTATAACTATTACAAAAACTAAATTTGGGTTTTGTATATTTATAAGATCTCCCAATAATCAGACTGTTGATAGCTTAAGTCTTCCATAATGAGTGTTCAAGCAAGTAAGTTGGGATTGTAGTTTTACTACTTGTTGGGATACTGTATTAAAGTATCTGGAGACTCAAGAATACTTTTGGTTGTGTTTGTAATTAGTTGGTTATGAGCATGCTGTATGTATGTGTGATATTCAGTTGTAACAGGAGTTGAACTCCTTGGTGTACTATTTTGCATATTGCATTGTTTCTATAATGTATGAACTTGGATGACCACCCTTGATTACAACTAATGATTATTCAACTACAATAAACCGAACATGCATAACACCCATTAAGAGAAATGATTAAGAGTATAAGGCTAAATACTAACTTCCTTCGATGAGGATAACTAAAATGGTTCTTTCCCCATCCTTAGTGAACTAAGTGATAGGTGAGGAGATTATGGCAAAGGTGGGGGCTGTAGTTTAAAGACAGTCATGGGAGAAGGGTGTTCTTCATTATACAAGCTTGGGTTTGGTCTGATTTGTGTCATGATAAAACTCCTTAATCCGGGTTGAAGTGGATGTAATTTCTTCTACCTTATAATGAACCGGATAACATTGTGCGATGTTTCATTTAATTGATTACATTACATTTCATCATAATTAATAACTTTGCTTGTGATTACTTGGTACTCTTCTGACTTCGTCTCATTTACTAAGCTAGTTGTACTTACATCCTCATAGAGTCTTTTATGGGTACTGAGTAAAAACCAGGATGTTCCGATACCACCGCCCATAAGTTATTATACTGTTGTTTGAAAAAGTGAGGAATAAAGAATCAACTGAATCTAAGCTTTTGACTTTTCTTTTGAATTTTGAGAAAACTAATTGGGAATTCTTTGGGCACCCACTAGTTTCTTAACTTATTGTAAATAGTCTACAAAACCTGTAGTTTTTTTTATACTCTGATTGTACATTTTAACACTGGAGGTGAGATGTTTATGTACATATAGTTGTGTTATGAGACAACAAGTTAAATAGAATAGGTATTTTGTAAAGCTATATCATAGGTTTAACTATTCATATGTATTAGAACGGATGCTACAAGTTGGTTAAGTTGTGCACGCCATGTATAGACTATACATATGATAGCAATTGTAAGGTCAGCTTCTATCTTAGGTTAGTTTACATAGCGGGACTGTTATGATTCTTCCTTTTCGAAGCATAACAGGCTTTTTGGACATTTTGGGGAGAAGAGAAAGTATGAGTTGTTGAGTGGACAGTTCTTCTAATCGAAGATGAGGTGAGACGTGCATCGAGTAATTAAGAGTTGTGTTACTTGCAAGAGGCCTAAATGCTAAACTAAACAAGGGAAAGCAATACCTTTACCAGCCCTAACTCGACCTTGGACTGAGTTGAGCATGTATTTTGTTCTTGGCTTACCAATAATTAGCCAAGACAAAGATTTTATCATGGTTGTTGTAAATAGATTTAGTGAGATTGCACACTTTGTACCCTACTCCAAAGCTAACGATACTTTAGCTATTGTTATCCTCTTTTGAAGGAAATTATTTAGTTACACAACGTATCGAGAACTATAGTCTTGGACAGAGATCCAAAGTTTCTAAGCTATTTTTGAAAAACACTTTGGCATCATACGGGGACTAAATATCCATTGAACACTTTCTGTCATCCCTAAATTGATGGCCAAACAAAGGTAGTCAATCATACTTTAGGATTACTGCTTTAAGTTACAATGGAGAAGAATTTGACTGATTAGGACATCTATTTACCTATGGTGAAATTCATTTACAACCATACTATACATAACACCACCAAACAAACACCCTTTGAAGTCATCTATGGCTTCAATCTAGAGCTACCCCTTAACCATGCCTTTATGCCCATGTCCGAAAAAGAAGACCTTAGTGCAAGAGCCCAGTACAGTCTCTGCAACAAATCTATGAGAAAGTTATAAGGTAGATTGACCAAGTTGCCAAGAGAATGCAAGAAAGGAGTAAAGGAAGGAAGTCAGCACAACTTTAGCTTAGAGATTTAGTGTGGTTGCATTAGGGTAAGGGAGGTTCTTGAATAAGAGAAAGAATAAGTTGTCCACCTAAGCCACAGGTCCCTTCAAAATACTCTATGAGATCAATGACAATGCTTATCGACTAGAATTACCTAATGACTATGGAGTATCTAACACCTTCAACATTGCTTACCTCAACCCAAACTGACTTGAGAGAGAATTAAGTCAAGACCAGTTGGATTTGATTCCAAATCTAAATTAACTTAGAGTGGGGGGTGGGGTGATAAGGATTAAGCTATTGGACCTTTAACCAAAGCCTAAGCTTGAGGCATTGAGGGATTAACAAAGTAGGTTCTATTGTTCCAACCAACTTCTACTGAGGCTAAGTTGATCCTTGCTATTGACCAACTCCTTATGCTGAATCAAGTAACTTTACATCTCTTAATAGTCAAGTGTTGACCTAAAGTATGCTCTACTAATAGTCTAAGCCCTCATACATCTGTTTAGCCATGACTGTACCTACCTCCAGCTTGGAAGTATTGGTGCCGAAAACCTCAATACACATCCGTACCCATGTCTTCTCAGGAAGACCCCTAGGTCTGCTTGACACCTCTACTCGTTAACCTCTAACCTAATCGTACCATTCGTTTATTTCTACCAAAAGCGCCTCTGTTAACCTAATGCCACGTAGTCAATCCCCTATATGAAAGGTTTTGCTGCATCAATCATTAATTTTCCTACATTTTCATTTATACCCTTTATTATTCCTTTTACATTATTTCTTTTAGACAATAATTTTTTTTTTCCATTTTAGGAAGTTTTCCCTAACATTTCAGGTATAAATACCCTTGTTAAATGTAGTTGCAAATATCATACATTAGATATTGAATATATTTCTCCTTTTTATGAACATTGCTCTTTATTAACTTGTTTACTTTACTTTTATCCTAACCCTTAAGTAAAGCTAGGCAGCAATTACCCTCATCGGACCAACTCATACATCATATCGATTTTAGTTGTGAGTTTTTGGTAGTTTTATTAGTCCATCATATCCTTGGAGTGAATCGAGGGTTTGCATGTTTGTTGTCTTTACTATTCGTGCACTTTCCATCTTCATCTTTTAAACTTTCTGCAAGCTTGGACTCACCTCGATACTATCACCCTTATCAGCTCTTGGTGCAATGTATCAAATCATGTGGAAACAAAATGTAAATATGGCTCAAACATGAGCTACCATGCTAGAAATAACATGTAGTTTGTAGGTGGTAAAGTAGGATAAATGAAGGAAACCAAGGGAATGGTTGAGAAAAGCATTCAATTACGTATAAAGCACATAATGGATGTGCTAAGTTAGCACATGTATTTTGTGTATGTATAACATGTGCTTACTTAAAATTAAAAAAAAAAAAGGGATGCTAGCACTAAATGCACTAGGGCTTAAGTGTGTTTGGTTGGGCTAATTTTAGCCCAATCACGTAGACATAGGTTTTCTAACCTGATAAAAAAAGGCAGGGCTCTTAGCCTTACTAGAAAACCAAGCTCTCATTATATTTTTACTTTTTTTAAATGAAATGCTATACTATAAGTTCGAACTTGAAATGATCGACCTTAAAAAGTCACATACTAACTCAACAATAATTTGGAAACCTTGAAAAGAAATTACCCGTTCAATGTAACCTAATGACACTAAAAGACCTAGGGCTTTTATTTTCTTAAAAATTCTATTATTCTTAAAAATTTTTGTATTTTTCGTTTATTTTTTTCATTTTTTTAATTCATGAAATACTTAATTATAAAAGGGGGGCAATGATGAGGTATTTATCGCTGCTCCTCTTTGTACTGAAATTTGAGTAAAACTTTATCACAAAAATAAAATAGACACCATATTTGTCATAGGTATAAACTTACACTAAGAAACATTGCAATTTGCTAACTATCTTAGGCTTGATCTATTATGGATTTAACGAATAGTGAAAAAATGAAGGCATTCTACGAGTGAGTATAGTGCCTTACGAGCTAACTATAACCTTAAAAAAAGTTACTGAATGGATGTAATGCCCTAAGAGTCGACAAGACTAGCAATCCTAAATAAGAAAATAATTTGAAACTTGGTTGTACTCTTCTAAGTTGATTAACCTAAGTGAATGAGTAAAACGCTCCTTAAGTTAGCTAAAATGCTTAATGAGAATTGAATTGAATTGAAACTTAGGTGTGCTCTTTTAAGCTGACTAACCTAGGTGAATGGGTAAAATGCTTCTTGAGCCAGCTAAAACCCTAGATACAAATTGAATTGAAACTTAGTTATGCTCCTCTAAGCTGACTGACCTAGGTGAATAGTTAAAGTGCTTCTTAAGCTAGCTAAAACCTTAAATAAGAATTAAATTAAAATATAGTCATGCTCCTCTAAGCCGACTAAGCTATGTGAACGGGTAAAGTGCTCCTTAAGCTAACCAAAACCTTAAATGAGAATTGAATTGAAACCTGGTTGTGCTTCTTTGAGCTAACTAACTTGGGTGGGAGCATCTTTACGAGATCAACAACACTAAATGAGAAATTAATATGAAACCTAATTAAGCTCTTTTGAGCTAATTGACTTAGGTGGGATCATCTCTAGAGGACTAGAAACCTTAACTAAAAAATCAATATGAAACCTAATTGTGCTCTTTTGAGTTGATTAACTTAGGTAGAAGCATCTCTAGAGGACTAGAAACCTTAATCGAGAAATCGATATGAAACCTAATTGTAATCTTTTGAGTTGATTGACCTAGGTAGAAACGTCTCTAGGGAATTAGCAACCTTAACTGAGAGATCGATATGAAACTTAATTGTACTCTTTTAAGTTAACTAACTTAGGTAGGAGTGTCTCTAGGAGACTAGTAACTTTAAGTGAAAAATCAATATGAAACTTAATAGTATTTTTTTAAGTTGATTATCTTAAGCAGGAAGCGTCTCTAGGGGATTAGCAACCCTAAATGAAAAATGGATATGAAACTTGGTAGTGCTTTTCTAAGTTGACTATCTTAGGTGGGAAAGCATCTCTAAGGAACTAACAACCCTAAATGAGGAAATTGATTTGAAACCTAGTAGTGCTTTTCTAATTTGATAACCTAGGCCTAACAGCTGGTTGGAAAGGGGAAAGCGCCTTATAGGCTGGCTAAGACTCTAAGAGGGATTGATGAACGGGATTTACCCTAAAGGTTAGTTAAAACCTTAAGAGAGAAAGGTAAAAGGGAAGTACCCTATGGGCTAGCTAAAATCCTAAGAAAGATTAGTGATTAAAAAAGGGAAAAGTGCCCTAAATGCTAGCTACTATGCAAATGCCATGCTTAAAAACCAATTTAATTTTATACTAAAATGTACAGAAGCATTTACTTGGATTTCTTGATAGCACCCAAAAAGTCAAGTCTTTTCTTCAAAAGTTCAATCATAACCAGCTAAATTAGTCTTTGAAATGGATTCAAATCTCTTAGAGACATCAATTTTTTTTTTTTGTCAACCTAACTAGTCTTGGCATGGTACACATAAGGCTTTACTGTCTACCTCCTTATTGAAGAATTATGGAAAGCAACCTAACATATGAATTACTAACTTCATTGAGAAGAAGAAGCCAATGTCTCAAATTTTTGACCCTACTTATCATCTCTTAAGGTTTTAGATTAATTGCCTTTTAGATTCTTCTAGCTAGGTCCAAACCTTGATCGGGTAATATATATATATTTTTTTTATGCCATGAGGTGTTTTCTCCTCTCCCCATTGAGGAGGATGAATTTGTAAAGTATTTTAAAGAGTTTTGTTAATTATCATTATTCTATAGCTTGCTTTCATTTTCTCTTATGTTTAAAGTGTATGGGACTTGTTTGAATGGAGCAAGAGAATAAGACCTTTTGATGGAGTGGAAAGCGTTACATGTTATTCTAATGTCGATGATCGTAAGGGATACTAACTTTGCTTATAGAAAATGAAAATTAAACCATAATAATATTTAAGATTGCTAGCATTTTGCGTTTTAAGTAAGGATTTCCATTTATTCTCATAGATAGTACAACTTTAGTGCATTAGCATTTACAAAGTCTCTCAAGTCCAAACCATCCACATGTGATAAAATCATAGCCTTTGCAGGTAAAACCTGTTTTACAATGTAAGATGTCCATAATTCAGAGCAAAATTTTCTCTAGGGTCTTGTGTATTAAGGAGAGCCTTTCTTAACACTATATCACCCTCTTTGAGATTTCGAGGCTAAACCTTCTTATTCAAAGCTCAAGCCATTCTTTATTGAAAGCATTGATTGTGACACAAGGTTGTCAATCTTTTTTCATCAATCAAATTCAATTAGTTGATGCACTTCTTTACTCAATCAACCTCATTTAATTAGGTTTCTAATGGTACCTTAAGAGATGGGATCTCGACTTCTACCACTAATATTGCTTTAGTGCCACGTAAAATGGAGTAGGGCATTACTCCTATTGATGTTTTGATAGAAGTTTGATAGGCCATGAGTACAAATAGTAATATCTCATGCCAACCTCTATACGTAACAGCCATCTTTTCAATAATTCTATTGAGATTTTTGTTAGCCATCTCTACAACCCCATTCATCTAAGGTTGATAGAGAGTGGAATTCCTGTAGATGATTTTGAATTGCCAACACAACTCTAACATGGATTTGGTATTGAGATTTGTGCTATTATTGGTAATGATTATCTCTGGAGTCTCATATCGAGCTAAGATATCTCTCTTAATGAACTTGACTACTACTTCTTTAGTAATACTTGAATAAGACGAAGCTTCAACCCATTTACTGAAATAATCAATGGCTACCAATATGAAGCAATGATTGTTGTATGCCTTTAAAGTGATCGAGTCGATGATGTCTATATACTACATTGAAATGGTCATGGAGTAGACAGTATATGTAATTCTAAAGGTGAAGCATTTATCTTGTTCGCATAAACTTAGTATAAGTGGTAGTGCCTAACATGTTTGACATAACCACCCTCCGTAGTTGATCAATAGTATTCCAGTCTCATAACCTTTTTAGTAAGCATGTAGCTATTCATGTGGGGGTCGTATACTCCCTCTTATACTTCCTTCATAAAAACCTTGGCTTCTCTTTCATTTATACACCTTTAGAGTATACCATCAAACAATTGTCGATATAAGGTTAATTCACTTATTATGAAATGGGTAGCCAATCTCATGATTATCTTTCTGTCCTTCTTTTTCAACCTTATCAGCATACATGCCTTGTTGTAAGAACATTTTGATATCATGGTACAAAGGTTTTTCATGATGTACACATTTGATTGCTAGATAATAAGCAGACTTCTCTTTGTTGAGCCTTATTTTAGTTTGCTTAATTTAACCTATATCAAGCTCAGTCCACTTAATATGAATTACTCAGCATTAAATTAAGGAAATGTTTTTTCTAAAAAATTTAAAAATTGGAGTCGCCAACTAGTTTAACTAGTAAAAAATGACATTAAGGTTTTCGCTCGAAAACCCTAATTTGACCACTAACCTACGGATTTTCTAAGAAAATGATTTTTAGAAAATTAAACTAGATAAAACTAGGTTCGGGGGTTAACTTATTAAGACTAAGCCACAATGTAAAAACTAAAGAAAAAATTGATGGACTTTATTTTTATAATCTTTTAAAAATATATATAAATAAGCAAAATACAACTAAAGTGAATTTGTTATTGCGAATTTTCAAGAAAGAAGGACAATTTTTTTATTTTTTATACTATTGCCCTAAAGGTACCTACATACCCGCTAGTCGAGATTTAATTGACTGTAGTTCTCTTTTTATAAAATATTTAGTGAGTGTATTCTTTTTATTTCGAAAACTAAGCTAAGTTTATATTTATTTATCAATTTATTATTTTTTAAAAAAACCTAACAAATATAATTTTTTTGAATTAAAGAAATCTTAACTAACCATATCATTTTGAAAATCATAATTAAGATTTTTCTTTTTATTTTTAAAACAACTATGTGTCAAAAGATATCTTTTTTAAATCCTAACTATAAAATCTACTAAGATATAATCTAGATACATATCTCTATATGTATCTTTTTCAAATCTTAACTGTAAAATACATATTTCGATACATATCTTTTTTAAATCTTAACCGCAAGATACGTATCTTTTTTAAATCGTAATCATAAGATATATATTTTGATATGTTCTAAATATATATCTCATCTGCAAGATACATTGAAGATTTGTTTTTTTTTTTTCAAAAACATGATTTTAATAAAAACACAATTTAACTAAATTTTATGGAAAATTAGAATTATCTAGAAAAAATATATGAGATGAAAATAATAAAAAAACTTGCACTTAAACAAAAAATAGGTTAGTAAAATAATTGAACTAATTAATAAAAAATAAATAAAATAAAATAATTTTACCTACGCATTGTGCGTGATCGTGCATCATAATTATCGAGGTGTCATGCTCATGTTCTTCAACATATATGTGGCTACTATGTTGTGACTATGTGCGTGATCGGGAATTGGAGCTACTAGGTGTTCATGGGTGAATGTAAGGATTTCGGTATGTACTTCATCTTGTCTTCATGGATGGTTGTTGATGGACTTGCTTGGTCAGATTGTGGCGACGTGCTCGTGACAGTTGTGTTGTTATTTTTGGTCGGTGCTCAGGGGACGTTCAGATGGATTGTATTTGATCAACCATAGTTCTCCATACGTGTGTGGTGAGCTATGGCTATGCATGCGTGAGCAATGGAGTCAATGCAAATGTCAAGCGTAGATTGTGGGTTGTTAGCTTGTACGTGGGATGACGTTGCTGTGGCTTGCGGAATGTGCTCATTGGAGTTAGATTCGATTTATTTGATGAAGTGTGCATGGCTTGTGGATTGCAGCGTGAATTCTGATAAGCAAATGTGGATGTTGGTCTTTGGTTGATTGCATGGACTTCGGCTTTAGTTGATTGCATGGACTTTGGCTTTGGTTGATTACGTAGACTTCGACGATGGAACGTGACTTGTAGTTTGTTTGGTGTTTGATTGTGTTGACTTTGTGTAGTTGTATTCGTTGGTTGGAATTTTATTGGGGTCAGGCATTATTGCATGGACTTCGGTGGATTGATGAAGTATTTAGTCAGGGAATGTCAGGCAGTAAAGATTGAGGGTATTGGCTTATGGAGTTTATGGATTTCAGTTGGGGCGTTGATTGCGTTTGGATTCTGTAACTAGAAAAACATGTTTTAGTCTACTCATCGATGTGTTATTTATAAACCTCCAATTGTATCTTTTGTATCGAAAATATAATACTTTAGGATTTCGAGCCCCTACGCTTACTATAAGATCTAAGCTCTTAAATGTAGGGTGCTAGACTATGATATTTGTTTAATTTTAAACTCTATAGTAAGGTTAGGAAAATTAGACGAAATCATTCAAGTAAAGTCAATTTCTCCGAATATGCTATATAAAAATATTAATTTATGAAAATGCCAATTATCGCTAAAATCGATAAATATTGAAAACGTGAAATTCGAGCATTTATATATAGTGAGATACTAAAGATAAATTATTTAATTTACAAAAATAATAAACAAAGTTGAATTAAATGTAATATACATATATTAACATAGAATATGCATTATTTGTATTAAATATACATATATAATAAAAAACTATTATTAAAATAAGGTAAATTAATATAAAAAATTGTAAAATTAATAAAAAAAAATGCAAGAATGAGCCATTATACCTATGTGGCAGCTTAGAATTAATTTGAATAATGAGTCAAAAGCTAGGAAATGAGGAAATGATACCTCATGCATCGAAAATAAAAAAAAAAAATGATATGTGTAAGCCACATGTCCAATTTTTATAAATTCTAATCCATTTGGAAAATATAAATAAGGCTTGTACACTTCAAAAACAACATTTTAAAAGTTTGAAAATATAAGAAAAACACTTAAGAAAATTTCAAAGGAATTAGAAAAATATAACAAAATTAGATAAAAAACAGGACACGGGATCTTGTTAGGTCGGTTCAATAGGTTATTTGTGTCTAGTTGTGGTGGTCATTTGGGGTCAAGGAAAGCACCACTAGAGAAGGTATTTCGCCAAGGTTAGGTGGCTAAAGGGTAGCCGGTTTGGATGAACCAAATTTCCGACCAAAATTTTGTAATTTTTCTTAAAATATCAAATGATGTTATTTAATTATGAAACTTGTTTTTTTGGAGTTATTTTATGTGTATATTAATTTAGTAATTTTATTTTAGTGAAATAATTATTGGAAATATAAGGTCCTTAAGAAATGGCTTTGTTTGGACGAAAATTAAATTAAATTTTAAAAATAGTAAATAATGTTCTTTCAACCTGAAAATTTGTACGTGACATAATGAATATATTATTTAATTTTAGTAACAATAATTTTTAAAAATAATCATGTTTACTATTTATTGTAATTATTTTGGATAAAATTGGCAATTTCGCTGCTTTATGGAATTAATTGGTTTTTAACAAAATCAAAGTATAAGCCCTATGTATTATAATTTCTAAAAGTTCATAATGATGATTGGGACACTTGAATTTTATCTGATGATTAAATTCACTTATTTGCTTAATTTTTGCTTATTTTCAGTTAAAATCACTATTTTCATAAAAATACATAATAGCTAATTTAGTATAATTCATGTTCAATAATTAAACTACCTATTTTTGTGAGTCTATAAGATTTTTCAAGGAATTAATCGGGCTTATATACTATTTATTATGTATTTTCATAATATAAACCTATATATATTAGTCTAATATATGATATACTAATTAGTACTAATGTGATATTTATTAAATATGTAAAGGATTTGTATTTTTAAGTAAATAATGAATGCTAACTAGCTTAGGGAATGAGTAATTTTATGACTTCTAATTTAGATTTAGGATTTATTTGAGTTAATTATGAAGTTATATTCATGTATGGTTGAACCGATAATACGAAAGGATACTTTGGAATTTTGAAAAAATTAATAAGTCTTGACTCTTAAGATATCTTAATAGTACTCAAAATAATAATCCCGACGATATAAAGTTTATCAAAATCTGATAAGAAATGAGTAAGATATAATCGAATTAAGCTTAAAAACATAATAATGAAAACGCATAAGAACTTGGTATTGACTCATAGTTATCTTAGGGTCTATGTGTGTTTTTCTAGGTGTGATAAGTGAGGAACAACCACATTGTGAAGCTTAGGATTTTATGCTATTGTCGAGCTCGGGTAAGTGGATATTTTTGTTTTTGTGCAAGTAGGCCTATGTCTACTTAACTTAGAGTTTGTTGTGTTGTAAATTGCGATGACGTGTTGGATTGATTGGATATTTGATTCTATTGAATGTGTGTGACTATGTGAAATGTTTCTTCATGTATGAATGATTCATCGATATGTATTCTTGTTTGGAAAACTTAGAAACTAAACTATTGGTTAGAGTGTTCACCCAAGTGAACCTTATGTGAAGAAATGCAATATAAGGCTAAGAAACAAAGTTGAAATTGAGATAGTTGAATCATTTATAATGTGAAACTTGAGATTCGAACTTAATACTGGGTTATTGTACTATCTACTGCATTTATGGCATGGTACAAAAGGACCTACAAGTTGAGTTTTTGAAAAGCTTGAGAATTGTTGAGTTAGCTTTTAAGCATATAGACTACATTGCTCAACTTATTTTGGTCACATTGTGTAATTGACTACGTATTGGATTTTTAAACTACAGTAGGTGGTGTTTGTTGGGGGTCCTACTCCCAGGCAGCTTTTTGTTGCCCTAGGTTTCTAGAGGTAGTATCCAGATGTCCAGGTATGTCAACTAATCGGATGAGGAATTGGAAAAGTGTAGGATATTGATACCGATGTATGTCATGTGTATGAGCATAGCATGGATTTTCTACATAAAGAGTTTGTATTGATAACTCAAGTTACAAGATTGAATATCCTATAGTACTGATATGTGTGAATTTATGTACATGTACTCTATGTTTTGTTTTATCCACTATCGCTTAGTTCATAGAGAGCTAAGGGGATATTTATGTATCCTTAGGTTATGAAGAGAACTGATAGGGCAGCATTAGCTAGGGAAAAGGTCTTTTAAGAGTGCGTAAGATGAAGTCGATAGCTTTTAAAGAAGTCTGGTTGTATTTTGTTTTTATTCCTATAAAGGATCTATACATATATATATATATAACAGTGCTGTATTTTAGATTTAGTTATGTTGATAGATGTAAACTTTTATATAAACAGGTGTTAAGCTGAACTCCATTGTAGTACATTTTTGTTATAAATAGAACTTTTGTTGAGTATAAACAGGTATTTTTGTGTGATGGTACATCCTGTGTTATGCTGGGGTGTGACAAAAGATACGATTACTATTACGATTCTTCGAAAATTTAACTTAATTTCTAGAAACCTTACTTAATTTGAGCTTTCTACTTTTTAAGGCCTAATCTGACCTAATATGTTATAGCATGACAAATTATTTAATAAACCTTAAGTCTATTCTGGCTTAAAATAAATTAGATAAAAATTTACCTTATATCAGACTGGACCAAAATCATTTTAATAAAGCTCGATCCTTTAAATGACTTAAGAATTTATTAAATTAATCACACATTGTTATTCAATTTAACTTGATACGATTCGACTTGGCTCGATACGATTTGACTTGACTCGACTCAATATGATTTGACTTGACTTTCTTTTTTATTTTTTATTTTTATTTTTTCATTATAATTTTATTTATTTTCTTATTTTTTGTTTATTATTATTTATTTTTTAACTGGGCTTAACTAAAATAAAAATGAAAAATGGCAAAAATGAGATGTTTATAGCTGCCCTTTTTTATAGTGAAGTTCAATTAGAACTTTGCTATAAAGACAAAAGAGATATCCATTTTTACTAGACCTGATTTGGATAATCCGAAAAGAATAGATCTCTTATAAAAAACTTATTTTGGTGGATAATCTGAAGATGATAGATTTCTTTAAGATTAAAAAAAAAAAAACTTTGTTTTAGTTTATAGATGATCTGAAGAGGATGGATCTCTTCGAGATCTCTTTCGAGATTCGCTTTGGTTAATTCGAAAAGGATAAATCTTTTCGAGATTCATTTTGGTTCATCTGAAGAGAATAGATCTCTTCATCCTCTTCAAGATTTGTTTTGGTTAATCCGAAGAGGATAAGTCTCTTCAAGATTCGTTTTGGTTAATCCAAAGAGAATATATCTCTTCGAGATTCATTTTGGTTAATCTGAAGAGGATAGATCTTTTCGAGATTCGTTTTGGTTAATTCAAAGAAGATATATCTCTTCAAGATTTAAAAAAAAAAACTGGTTTTGGTTTGGGTGAACAATCTAAAGAGGATAAATCTCTTTGAAATTTGTTTTGGTTTGGTGATTTGAAGATGATAAATCTTTTCAAGATTCTTGTTTTTTTTTTTTAGGTGATCCGAAGAGGATAGATCTCTTCTAGATTTCAAAAAACTTGATTTAATTCTCCTAAATATCTTTTCCAAGGACTTTTGGGATCATTTTACTTGGGAATAGAGAATTTCTTGGATGAAAACCAATCGGCATGCTCACATCGACCCCCGATATTCACTCATTCAATCAGTAGAATATCACTAAAGTATTATGTTTTCTCCTTTTCCTCTTTTCCTTTTTTCTTCTTTTTTTTTTTCCTTCTTTCTTTCTTTCTTTTTTCTCCTTCAATAAAACCTTCTAAACTTTTTGCTGATGAGTCTTGTAACCGTACTATGCTCATGCCTCGATTTTACTTTTCTCGTTACCTAGTTTCAATTTCCACTCTTATGACTTCTAAACAACAAATCTCTTTTTGAAAGAAACAAAATTAAATTATTAAGAAAATTTTATTTCAATTTATTTGGTGATTCAGATTCATCGATTTGAGGCTATGAAGCATAGTATACAAGTGTTTATTGGTGAAGTATTTGTTGATTGATGACCATCTGAATTTGAGAACATTCATAAATATCAACTTTACTTGTAAACGATGAAAGATTAACCACAAACAATTCAAGAAAAATTAAAATCTTTATTGAACTTAGTTTTCATGGATAATACAACTTGACTGCATCTGAATTCATAGGTCCCCTTAATCCCGGGCCATCCATTTCTATCAACACTAATGTACCTCCTGATAATACCCTTTTCACCACATAAGGGCCTTCATAATTCAGAGTAAACTTGCCCTTAGGATCTTTTGCATTCAGCAATATTTTCTTCAACACCAAGTTTCTTTCTTTGAAATACCTCGAGCATACTTTCTTATTAAAAGCTCGGATCATTCGCCATTGGTAGTACTGACTATGACATATCGCTGCAAGTCTTCTCTCATCTAGGAGGTTTAAGTGCTCCATTAGTTTCTTCACCCACTCTACTTCATTGAGCTGAGTTTTTGCCAATACTCAAAATGAAGGTATTTTTACTTCCACCGGTAGTAACGCTTCAGTTCCATACACCAATGAATATGGTGTTACACTAGTAGAGGTTCTGATTGAAGTTCTGTAGGCTATGAGAGCAAAGGGAAGCTTCTCATGCCAATCTCTATAAGTAATTGCTATCTTCTTAATGATTCTTTTGATGTTCTTATTAGCGGCTTCAACTACCTCATTCATTTGAGGTCACTACGTAGTTGAGTTTTTATGATTGATCTTAAATTGGCTACACACTTCATCCATTAACTTATTGTTTAAATTTTTCCCGTTGTCTGTAATGATAGACTTAAGTGCACCGTATTTTGTAATAATATCTTTTTTCAGGAATTTGACTACCATTCCTTTGGGTACCATGACATACGACACTACTTTTACCTATTCGGTAAAATAGTCGATCGTAACTAGAATGAATCGATACCTGTTTGAAACTCTTAGTGAAATTGGTCCAATCATATCCGTTCCCCACATTGAAAAAGGTCACGGAGCCAACAATACATGCAATTCTTGGGGAGAAGCATTGATTTTGTTAGTGTACACCTAACACAAGTGACAATGTCTTACATGCTTGATACAATCCAATTCCATTGTCATCCAAAAATATCCCATTCTCATGATTTTCCTAGCTAACATGTATCCATTCATATAAGGACCATAGATTCCTTCATATACTTCTTTCATTAATTTCTCGGCTTCTTCATCTATACACCTTAGCAACGTTGTATCTGGTGATCTTTTGTACAACGTAGCTCCACTTAACAGAAAATGAGTAGCCAATCTCCTTAAGGCTTTTCTATCTTTTCTATTAGCATCTTCAAGGAATCCACTCATTTGAAGTAACATTTTGATATCATAATACCAGGGTTTCTTTAATTCCTTTTCTTTAACTATCAAGCAAAAAGTCGGTTTTTCTTCCACTTTAATTTTCAAGGGCTAAATTTACATCCCATCCATGACTTTCACCATTGATGTTAGTATGGCTAATGCATTGGCAAATTGATTATAGGTTCTTTATATATATAAGTGAATGAAATTTCTTGGAATCTTTCAATCAGCTTACTTAAATGCTCATGATAAGGTATCAATTTCTTGTCCTTCGTTTTATATTCTCTTAAGATCTAGAGAATTATAAGGGAAGAATCTCCATACACTTTAAGCTTTTGTATTCCCATATCTAATGCCATTTTAAGCCCCAAAATGTAGGCTTCATATTCTACTATATTGTTCGTATATGGAAATATTAATCTCGATGCCACAGGGAAATGGTTACCCTTAGGTGATACCAACATTGCTCCTATCCTACATCTAAACACACTGCTCCATCAAAATATATTCTTCATCCTAATTTCTCACCACTCAGTTCATTTGCCACCATTACATTTTCATCAGGAAACTGAGCTTTCGAACCATCATCTTCATCTTCTAATGGGCATTTTGCCAATTGATCAACCATCGCCTGTCCCTTGATTGAACTCTAACTTACGTACTTGATATCAAACTTAGAGAGTAACATCTACCACTTCGGAATTCTCCCAATCAACATTGGCTTTTCTGCTAAATAACTCAACGAGTCATGTTTTGTCAACAACTTTATTAAGTAATAGAGAGTGTACTGCCTAAGCCTGTATATCACACATACTAAAGCACAATACGTTATTTCCACTTCTTAGTATTTTTGTTTGCCTTTTATAAATTTCTTGCTCAAGTAGTATATAGGATGTTCTTTTTTTCCCATTTCATCTTTCTACCCTAGTATACTTCCCATCAATTTAGTAAGAATCGTCAAGTAGAGGATCAAGGGTCGTCTCAATGTGGGAGTGACCAGTAGCGGCGGATTCATAAGATATTCCTTAATTTCAACAAATGTTCGCTTAAACTCTTCATCCCATTCTATCGCGACATTCTTCCTCAAAAGTTTGAATAATGGCTTGCATTTATCGATTAGCTATGATCTAAACTGAGTAATGTAATTCAACCTCTCTAATAGTCCCCGTACTTCTTTTATAGTCTATGGTGTAAACATGTTTACAATTACCTTGACTTTATTAAGATCTACTTCAATTCCTTTTTTATTGGCTATAAAACCCAACAATTTGCCCAAAATTACTCTAAAGGTACACTTTTCAAGGTTCAATTTAAGTTGATACTTCCTCAACTACTAGAATAACTTATACAAAATATCCACGTGATTGTCGTTCTCCTTAGATTTGGCGATCATATCATCTATATAAACTTTAATTTCTTGATGCATCATGTCAAGAAACAAAGCTACCATAGTACGCTGACAAGTTGCCCCAGTGTTCTTAAACCTAAAAGGCATTACACGATAACATAATGTTTCCTAAGTGGTAACGAAAGTGGTTTTGATTTTATCCTCTTTTACCATCTTGATCTGATTATACCCCGAGAAACCATCCATAAAAAAGATAATTTTCAGCTATGTTATTCACCAATACATCAATGTGCGGCAAAGGAAAGTTATCCTTTGGTATCACCAGGTTTAAATCACAGAAATCTATATAGACTCTAACTTTCCCATTTTTCTTCAATGCTGGAACCACATTTGCTACCCATTTGGGGTAATCTGACACTTCTATGAACCTGACTTTTAGTAACTTCTTCACTTCTTTTTTTATTTTAAGGAGTATATTCGGTCTAAATCGTCTAAGCTTTTGTCTTTTCGGTTTAATCTCTTCCCTTATTAGCAACTTGTGAATTATAATAGATGAATCTAAACCGGGCATATCTTCATAAGACCAAGTGAATATGTCTAAGTATTCTAATAACAATTGTGACAACTCTTGTTTCTAATCATCCGCTAAATTACCATCAATTTTCAAGTTTCACAGATTTTCTTTTGTTCCCAAATTAATCACAACTATCAGTTTATCAATAATCACTCTACCTTGTTCATATCAATGCCAACTCTCTTGTATCTCGCTCGGAGTCTTAATATCATCTTTGAAGTCTAACCTAATAGGGCTAAAGGTGATATTGGTTCTTTCATCATTTACATGTGCGAGATATCCATTATGTTCATCATTTTTATTGAATCTGAAGAGTAAAGGAAAAAGAAAGAGGACAATGAATAAATAATAAGGAAGAATTGATAAAAGAATGAATTTTATTGAATAAATGAATTCAAATTATTTGAAAGAAAAGACCTAACTAATCAGACTAATTATCAAAATCGAATGCTCCTAATTAATCTAAGATTGTTTTTCTAAAGAGACCTATTAACGGGAACATAAAACCACTTGTATAAGGAAACTAATATCTTCCTTCTCATCTAGATCAATGTTGCATTGTTGAGCCAAAGCCTTAGATAAATTGACTACTTCGAGTTTTTGAACACCAACTGGTACTTGGAATGTCTGACGGATGTTTGGAAAGTCCATGTGAGCATGGTACAATTGATCTCTTCTCTTGCTTCTGGTTTTAGCCTTCATTTTTTAGATCTCATCTTTAGTGGGCTTATACCCCAGCCCAAATATTCCAATTTGCTGCTTAGGTTGTTCTGAGCGGCCCCTTGCTCCCTATCTTAACTCTTCAATCATACTAACTTCATAAAAAATATGCAACCTTGGCTCCTCCAATTCTTCTCTCCCAACATATGGAATAGCTGTCTCTTTGTAAATCTCACAATCTTGCTTCTTGAGAATAGTAACCAACTATCTATTGGCTATGAATTTTACTTTCTAATGTAGGTTGGATGGAATTTCCCTTGCTGAGTGAATCCATGGTCTTTCTAATAGAAGATTAAAAGTGCGTAGTATATCCAAAACTTGAAATGGAATAGTAAAAATTTGTGGACTAATCTCGATCTGCAGCTCAATTTCTCTAACTATCTCCTTCTTTGATCCATCGAAATCCCTTACTGAAATCGAGTTGGGCTTTATCTCAGTTGAATCTACTCCAAGTAAATTTAGTATTGCCAGTGGACATAAATTTAGTGAAGACCCATTATCTATCAAAACTCAAGCAATCACTTTCCTTACACACTTAACCACTATGAAAAGGAGCTTTGTGTTATGGTTTCCTTCCTCACCTAGCTCACCTGGCGAGAATGAAATCTAATCCATCTCAAATATCAAATTCACCACCAATCCCAGCTTCTTGGTGGAAATCTCTTTAAGTACTTTAACATCTTTTAGAATTTTGATTAATGCTTCCCGGTGAATATTTGATGATAACAACAAACCCATTAGATAGATTTGGGCCGGTACTTTAGCTAGTTAATCCATGATCTTATATTCATTGGCTTTCACTATTTTCTTGGCAACATTCTAATCTTTATCATCTGTATCTTCAAAGATTTTTCAAGAAGCCTCTTTCACAGTAGACTTTCTCTTAGCTTCCTCATTATGGTCATAAACTTACCTCGAGTGTGTAAGCCTACCAACCACAGGTGATGAGGACTTAGTTGTCTGGTTTACTATTAGGTAATCTAAAGGGGCTGCTTTGTAATTCTCCAGAGCTATCGGGACATTGAAAGCAATTTTCTTAAGCTTACCCAATTCTTCAACCTTCTTAGTCTTCCTATAGTACTAGAAAACTAATAGCTTAGGCCCATATCCAACCATTCCAACCATCTCAACTACCTTCTTGGCTTTTGCAATAAGCTTATCTTCTTCCTCAAATTCGAGACCTTATCCAGTGGCCGGTTCATCAGCATATATGGCGGGTGAATTGACGTAACCCACCAAATACTTAAACTTTCCTAATGGCTCTCTTAGGGTGTCAATTGTCGAATCTTCGGCTTCATACCTTTCTCTAAGCTCCTTCTAAATACTTTTCTTTTATAGTTTTGGAATTGTCATAACCATAATATTAGCTTTCTTTATCTTCCTATCCTTCAACATTTGATATATTACCAGTCTAGTCTGGGTTCTATCTCTGAGATTCATATTTTGCAAGTATTTGACCTTCCTCAGATTCCAAGCTATCTCCTCAATAGTGATGGGGAGACTATTTAGATTAATTTTCGGTTCAAAAACTTCAGCTATGATCATGTTGATTGAATGTTTATGATTTGGTAGAGGGTTGTTGCCTACGTTGGGAGCAGGAGTTTGAATAAAATCTAATTGAATCAATTTTGCATCAATAAGATCTTAGATCTTATGTTTAAGTCTCCAACGTTGGTCCGTAAAATGCCTTACTTGCCCTAAATGATAATCACAATGAAGCTCTAAGTTATAATCTTTCGGTCTTTGTCCCTCCTTTGGTATTTCAAATGCTAGAAGATTCTCTTTCCTTAGTTGTGTAAGGACTTGGCTTAAAGGAATGGGAATATGAGTAACTATCTCCTTTGTGGATGGTTATTCTAATTTGGATTCGACGGGGGATTAGATCCTCCAATCATGGCTACTAGGGTTGTAAGTTTGATAAGGTTGCCAGTATTGATGACACTTATGATGGTTTCTTTGGTTTTGTTGAAAGATCTTGCAAGAGGTGTCTTCTTCTCAATTGCTTCAGGACTAAAAAGTCTTCTAGTATTAATAGCTTCCTCAATTCGGCACACTGAGGCCACAATTTCTACAAAGTTAGAGGCGGGGTACCCAACCAGATGTTGGTAATATGGGCTTCCAAGAATGTTGATAAAAAGTCAAGTTAAGTTCTTTTCTATTAAGGGTGGAGTCACCTTAGCCACTATGCCCCTCAATCTCTAAGCATACTCCTTAAAGTTTTCATTGGCCTTCTTTCATAGATTATTCAGATCCCACATAGATAGGGCTACTTCGATGTTGAACTTATATTAGTTGTAGAAAGCTCGTGATAACTTATCCTAAGTTTCAATCTCATTCAAGTCCAATTTGGCATACCAAGTTAAGGTGGGCCCAGTCAAACTGTCTCGAAAGGTCTGGATGATCACCTTGTCATATTTCGTATATTTCCCCATTTTCCTAATGTACAACCTAGTATGGAGTTTTAGGTAACTAATCCCATCATACTTCTTGAATTTCGACAATTTAAATCTTTCTGGGAAGTCATCATCTTCATATGTTGGTAAGTTGATCATCCCCATTTGTTCAAACCCATTAACCATTTCTAGGGTTTTCATCTTCTCAGTCAACTTCTACATAAACTTTCTTTCTATCTCTCGGTGTTTCTCTTCAATCTCCTTCCTCCATGTCTCAATATTAGGAACCGATTCTTCATCTTTGGGATTGCTTCTACATTCCGATTAGGGTTGACTTGAGATTCTTGTTTGTCATTAAGAATCTTAATAGCCTGAGTGAGAGCTTAGACCTGTTCAGCCATTTTGTTCATATTTTCCTCTAGGGTTACGACTCTCGGGTTGGGCTTGGTTTGACTAATGTTTCCAGTACCTTAAGATGATATTCTTGCCTTAGAACAAGTGAATATCGGGCTTTTAGTTGAGTCTACTCACTTAGACACTATCTTCAAAATCTTACGTGAAAACCTAAGTTTTATACCTCTTTATAAACAAAAATTTTTTGTTGCTTTTTTTTTTTGGGGATTTTTTTCTTTTTCTATTGTTTTCTTTCTTATGTTTTTTTTATATTTTATTTTATTTTTTACTTTTTTTTTTGTCATTTAAAAGCCAACTATTAGGAAATAATAAAATAATAAGCAAGAGACTACGGAATAAATAAAGATTTTCATTTAATAAAGTTGTAAATTTATTAATAATTGTAAAATCCAACTTATACAATAGACTAAAAGAAAAGAAAAGAAAAGAAAAACTTCTAACTAATCTTTCTAAAAAAAAAACTTAAATCCTACATCTACAAGAGTCGATGGATCCGGCTGGGATGGGCTTTATCAACCTCTCTCATAAGTCTTCAAACTATAACATCCCTTTCTCAAATCTTACTCCTCAAGAATTGATTTTCTTCCAACAGTCTCTCATTTTCCAACTTTAACTCTTCAATGATTCTCTTACTTTCTTGGAACTGGGCTTCAACTCTAGCTTGTATGGTATCTCGGTAGTCCTGTTCGGTAAGTAAAAGATGTATTGGTTTTAGCTTATGTCTAAATATGTCCGAAGTTTCATACCGTATCTTTCTAGTCTTCTCCAACTAACCATAGATGAACTTCTTAGTGGCTCGGTATTCTTCGACTTTGCCCCTCAAAGTTCCTATGTCGACTATCTTCTTGACTTCTCTCTGTTCCCATAGCTTTACGAGTTCTATTAGTTGTTGGTAGATAAGGATCTTGATAACTCATCGTGACGATGTCTAAGGAATCTCTATAGGATATTTCTTGAAGTGGACCCAATTGTTTGGTGACACAAGCTGGAAAATATCTTGTACAACCCGTAATATTGATAAAGGGAACCCCTGCATAGTCGGCGTACCCCATGATGGCTTGAGTGTAGTGACTCCATCTAGTTGTCCACATGAAATCTACTGGCTGCATCTTGTCGATAACTGACACCCATCCTTTAAACTAAGCTTCATCCGGTACTTTGAGGTGGTGGGCAAAGTCATCAATTAGGTTCATATTTTCAGTCAGGGACTCTTTGAGAAAATTACCTCCATATCTCTATGCGTAACTGAGAAACTACATGGCAAGGATTATAGGGTTAGTAGTGAAGTACCCATGCCTCAGCTTCTTTAAGTGGGTGAGTGTTCTGAACCGTTCTACTAGTAAAGTCAGTATATAGGATTTAATGGCTAAAAATTAAGTCACTAGTTTGGCTAAACTATAATAGACTTGACCATATTTGACGGGAAATAGCACTATCCTAAACACTGCTACGATAAAGGCTTTAACCCTTTTCTCGGCCCACAATTTGTATCCTCCACAAAAGATTGATGATATCTTTGATAAGTGTCTGGGCTTAAAAGCCACTCTACTAATCTTAAGATACTGAGACACTTCTTGCCTTCTGAAGATAAGAACGGTGCTAGGGCTAACTTTTTGACTCTCTACAAGGTTATGGAAGCTTTCTTGGGCTAGACTCTGAGATTTGGGACAGTTATGCCTACTTCGAGAGGCGAAGCACTAAAGCTATAAGTATTCTTTTACAGTGGGTATCAATACATGTGAGCCGACATTGAAAGCTACAGATTCTGGATTCCAGTAATGGATAAGGGCTTGAATTAGAGTCAGTGGAGTTGGACTCATATGAGGGATGTGATTGACTCGATTTTCTTGTGAATGTAATCTTGCTTGGTGGGTGAAAGCCAATTCAGCCAGTTTTTCAAGATAGCCTCAGGGAAATAATACTTATCTAATTGGACCTTATGGACGAGCTCTAGATTGACATTACCCTGACTCTCCATATTTAAATTATATAATAAAAATGAAATAATGCGGTTAGACTACTAAATTTACAATAAAGTTAGATATGATATTAATAATTTTGCAGTTTTTTCAAAATTTTTTTTTGGAAATTATATAGCCTTTTACTCACCAAGAAATGATAAAAATAAAACACATATAATATAAGGAACAAAAACAATTAAATAGAACGAGCATTGACAAAGTAAAATCAAATAAAAAAATGTAATATGCTACACATACATGCAATGCAATAAGGGTCAGTAATTTGTAAATTATAGGAAGTATGATGAATCCACAGTTGGAAAATACCTTTATATTTAAGTAGGTTCGAAATAGGATTTTAAGAGAATGAAGTTCGTGAATACAAGTAGGTTTGAAATAGGATTTTAAGAAAATGAGTTCATGAATACTTATATATAAAGGTTACTGGTTTTTTTTTTTTTAAATTTCCCCTTTTTGAAGAAGAAAATCGAACTAACCATAGATTAATCGGGCTTTTCATATAATTTAAAAAGTAACTACTCCTTTTTCAAAAAGAATGGTGCAAGAGGGTGAGGTCTATGAGTTTTAAGCTCTATAACTCTAATGCTTTCCAGAGAGAAGTCTAGTAAGCTATATAGAAGCTTGAGTGGGCTTGTTTATCATCGTTAAGCGGGAGTAATAACCCCAATAACCTGAGGGTTATATAATGGTATCTCATCCTAAGTTCCTAAAGTGGCCTAAGTTCGATCACATCTAAACATGCAAACGATTACTGAAAATAAAAAAACCCTCCCTTATTTCCTAAGAAGGCCCACTAGGTGGAGCTTTTTTTTTTTTTTTCTTAGAGCTTGCATTACTTAAAAAAAAAATAGTAAAACTATAATATAAAACAAAAAGAAAATAATAATACAAAAGTCCATTCATAATTTTTTAATTTTCACATGGCTAGCTCACTAAGCTTCCTTAGTAGAGTTGCCAATTTTGTCGAGCCAAGTCCTATTTTGGTTTCCTTAATTTAACCTATATCAAGCCTAACCTGTTTAATATAAATTACTCGACATTAAATTAAGAAAATGTTTTTTTTTAGAAAATTTAAAAATTGGAGTCACCAACCAATTCAATTAGTAAAAAATGATTGACTTGTAGATTTTCTAAGAAAATGATTATTAGAAAATTAAACCAGACAAAACCAGATTCAAGGGTTAACCTATTAAGACTAAATCACTATGTAAAAACTAAAGAAAAATTGATAAGATTTATTTTTATAATTTTCTAAAAATACTAAAAATATATAAAAATAAACAAAATATAACTAAGGTGAATTTTTTTATTACGAATTTTCAAGAGAAAAGGAAAAAAGTTTTTTTTTTATTAATTTTTTATATGGTTTCCCCGAAGGTGCCTATGTACCTACTGTCAAGCCTGATTTTTCGGTTTCCTATTTATTTCAAATTAATTTCTCATTTTCTAATTAATACTAAACTCTAACCCATTTAATATTAATCCTCGACTAAAGAAATTGAGAAATTTTGATTTTTTATTGAAAATAATTTTTAGAGTCGCCACCTAACCGGAGTCGGGAAAAGAAAAGAAAAGAAATCGTAACCAATTGGGTGGATTGATTATGATTTGGCTACCAGTCTTTAATTTCAATTTTAAATGAAGAACTAGAGGGTTCCGAATTCGGGAGCTAACCTATTAAACCCTAACGGGTACCACTATCTATTTACCGAAATTAGGATTATTATTCTAATCACAATATTTAAAAATAAATAAATAAAAATCAAAAGAAAAAGAACCTAAGTTTCTACATATTTTATCGTTGCCTCGAAGGTGCCTACGTACCTGCTAGCCGAGATCAGACGATCGTAGTTCTTTCAAAAAAATCTTTAGTGTGTTAATTGATTTTAATTTTGAAAACCGATCGAATTCACGTTATTATCAATTTAGTTTTTCAAAGAAAATTCTAAAAGAGCCCTAATTCACCAAGTCTTTTATTCTTATTTTATAAAAACTCTTTAAAAGTCCTATTTTTTTTAAAAAATGGGGTTTTTTATTTTATTTATTTACAAAATAAATTTTTCTAAGTGAGAAAATCCTAAAGTCATAATGCTAAAAATATACCTAAGTATATAAATACATACACATATATCTATTTACCTATCATATCATAAACTTAACTAAATAACTAATGGAATTATAATGATAAATAAAGAGACAAATAAATAAATAAAATAAAATAATCAAAACCGAACTTGACTTGGGTTGTTTGGTGAAGTGTTGGTGTTGGTTCGTTAAGCATGATGACGTGATGGTCAGTGCTGAATCGTGTGCTGTGATGCTGTTGTACAGAAAGTACTGCTGTTCGCCTGGCATTGCTGCTACTTGTTTGGTGTCGTTGTTGTCCGTTTGGTGTCACTATTCTGTTCGCTGATGTCCACTGTGCCGCTGTGCTGCTGCAGGACTATGCTTGCTGCTGCTGTTGTTTCTATTAGAGGGTCAGCTTGGCATGGGCGGTATGTTGCTAGTTTCTGCAGGGACTCCTGTTTTTTTCTATTCTGCGTGAAGTGTTTATATAGTCTAACCAAATCATATCATATCATATCTAATTATATCTGATTCGTTAATTAAATTAGATTCAAATTTAATTCAAAGTTGATTAGATATGGTGCTTGCTGAGACTCGAACCCATGACCTCCAACTAAATCCATCCAAATACTCCGTTGCTTATCCATTAGGCCGTTGGTCTGTGTCTTGATATCCATTACCATTAAATTATATTTAAACTATCTGAATCCCTAAAATAAAATTTTTAACTATACTAAAACTAATTATTCCTAATATAAATTACTTCCTAAAAATCTACGAAATTTTTATGATTTTTTCTTTTCTTATTTTTTTTGGTATTTTCATTATTTGTTAATTTTTATTATTTTTATTTTTTTTGAATTAGGACCCTTTTTGTAAAAATAAAAGTTAAGACTATGAAAGGGCAAAAATTAGGTGTCTACACCTACTAATCAAAATCAAATTAGCCGTAGTTCTCTTTTTATAAAATATTTAGTGGGTGGATTCTTTTTATTTTGAAAATCAAGTTAGGTTTATATTTATTTATCAATTTATTATTTTTAAAGAAACCTAAGAAATCTAATTTTCCTGAATTAAAGAAATATTAACTAACCATATTTTTTTGAAAATCTCAATTAAGATTTTTTATTTTTATTTTTATTTTTATTTTTAAAACCATCACGTGTCAAAAGATCTTTTCTAAATCCTAACCGTAAGATCTACTAAGATACGATCTAGATACGTATCTCTATACGTATCTTTTCCAAATCTTAATCGTAAGATTCGTATTTTGATATGTATCTTTTCTAAATCTCAACCGCAAGATACGTATATTATCTGCAAGATATGCTAAAGATATGTTTATTTTTTTTTAAATACGATTTTACTAAAAACACAATTTAACTAAATTTTATGAAGAATTGGAATTATCTAGAAAAAATATACGAGATGAAAATAATAAAAAAAATCTTGTACTTAAACAAAAAATAGGTTAGTAAAATAATTGAACTAACTAATAAAAAAAATAAAATAAAATAATTTTACCTACGCATCATGTGTGATTGTGCATTGTGATTGTCTGGATGTTGTGTTCGTGTTCTTCAACATGTGTGTGGCAGTTGTGTTGTGACTATTTGCGTGATCGAGAATTGGGAGGTATTAGGTGTTCATGTATGAATGTAAGGATTTCTGTATATGCTTCAATTTGTCTTCATAGATGGCTATCGATGGACTTGCTCGGTCAGATTGTGGCGATGTACTCATGACAGTTGTGTTTTATTTATTTATTTTTTTATTAGTGCTCGGGGGATGTCCAGACGAATTGTGTTGGTCAAGCGTGGTTTTATGTGCGTGTGAGGTAAGCTGTGGCTGTGTATACGTGCGTGAGCAGTAAAGTTAGTACAAATGTTAGGCATAGATTATGTGTTGTTAGCTTGTGTGTGAGATGGAGTTGCTGTGGCTTACGAAATGTGCTCGTCGGCGTTGGATTAGATTTGTTCGATGAAGTGTACGTGGCTTGTGGATTGCGGTATGAATTTTGGTCAGTGAATGTGGATGTTGGTCTTTGGTTGATTGCATGGACTTCGGCAATGGGACGTGACTTACAGTTTGTTTGGCATTTGATTGTGTTGACTTCGTACTACTGTATTTGTTGGTTGGAATTCAATTAGGTTTAGGTGTTATTGCATGGACTTTGGTGGATTGATGAAGTATTTGGTTAAGGAATGTCAGGCAACGATGATTGAGGGGATTGGCTTGTGGAGTTTGTGGATTTCGGTAGGGGCATTGATTGCGTTTGGATTATGTAACTAAAAAAATGTGTTTTAGTCCACTAGCTGATGTGTTATTTATACACCCTCAATCGTATCTTTTGTATCGAAGATACGGAAGATGTAATTATGATCCTTCAAAGATTTAACCTAACTTCTAGAAACCCTCTTTAATTCGGGCTTTTATTTTTCAAGGCCCGATCCAACCCAATTTGTTATAATCCGATAACTTATCTAATAAATCTTAAATCTATTTTGGCCCAATATAAATTAGATAAAATTCTACTTTATATCAGACTGGACCAAAATCATTTTAATAAAGCCTAGTCCTTTAACTAACTTAAGAATTTATTAAATTAATCATACATTGTTATCCAATTTAACTCGACACAAATTAGTTCGACATGATTTGACTTGGCTACGAATCGTATTGACTCGATACGATTTGACTCGATTCGATACGATTCAACTTAACTAGATTTGACTTAACTACTTTTTTTTCATTTTTTAAATTATTTTTTTGTTTATTATTATTTATTTTTTACCCTGGCTCAACTAAAATAAAAATAAAAAAATGGCAAAAATGAGATGTCTATACTCTTCAACTTCAATTTTGAGTGGCTAAGTTTCAACCCCGCTAGATATGGATACTAAAGTGACCAATGCATCGGTAAATTGGTTTTGAGTCCTTATAATGTATATGAACGTGATTTCATTAAACCTTTCTACTAATTTAGTTAAGTGTTAATGGGTAGCAGTTTATGATCCTTCGTTTTATACACCTTGAGCTTACTTGATAATTAGTGAAGAATCCCTATACAATTCCAATTCACAAATCTCTTTATCTAAGGTCATTTTGAGTCCCATAGTGTACTTCTCATATTTAACAATATCATTGGCATATGGGAAAATAAGCCTTACAGCTACTAGGAATTGTGTACCTTTGAGAGATATTAGTAATGGCCTAATTCCATACCTAGATACATTGACCACTCTATGATATCTCATAAATTAGTAATCAGGACATGAATATCTCAATATTAAGGTAAAGCTTTGTTCTTGTATGATTAGAATTGATAGTTGATTTAAGGTATTTGGGAAAAAGTAACTTGATTATGCTAAAAATTTACGAGGAACTTAATAACCCTAATCGAGGAATTCTTGTATGTTTGGAAGTAAAAAATATAATAAAATACCAAGAATACAATCAACATAATGAGGATTTCCTTTATACAAGCTCCTAAAGTCTTACTTAGGGCAATCGTATTTAGATTTAGAGCCTTTAGGAAAACTTATCTGCTTAAACTCAAATTTTATAATTAGGTTAAAAAAAAGTTAGTGAAAGTGACTCATTAAAATTAGATTTTAAAAATAATATCCTAAAAACCTAATTTTAGCTTTAGAAACACAATTATTCGATACAATGTAAAACTCATCGGAACTTTTAAAGTTGAGCCAAAACGTAACGGAGACTTAGAGATAAGTTATTTAAGCTATAAAAGGAATAGTATAGATAATATACTTTATGAATATATGTGTATATTTATGAATATACATGGTATATATAATAAATGTACTTATAAATTAATCTAAAAATCTATAAACATATAAAATAATGATAAATTCACAAAATCAAAGAGAACAAGATATTTTAAAAATAAATAACATAAGTAGAACATAATTATATGAGTATGAGTATTCATTACATGTACCAAGTATATAGGGTATATACATTATATTAACAAAAGAACTAAATATTACTATAATTTACATAAATTATTCAATTTTCACTAAAATAATAGCAAAAACTTATGTAAAAATCAAGGAACAACCAAGATTCATTTGGAAATCACTGTAGTAGCATCTAACAATAAATTTGGGTGACTCAAAAGTTGAACGTATAAATGAAAGACGCTTCCTACTTGCTTGAAATAAATAAAATAAGTAAATAAAAATTCCTTAACAATGAAGAAAATTTTCATTTGATCCAAACTATTATAAATAAGACACTAGGACCTTAGTTACCCATTTTTAAACCCTAAACCACTTAAAAGAAAATTGATAGAGATCATTAGAAGTTAGGAAAAATAAATAGAAAAACAGAGTAAGGACTGGCCTAATACAGTTCTCAACCTAAATTGTGGTCTGTTGTTGCAACCAGCCAGCCCATAGCAAAGCACCCAACGGCCTTATCGATCGACAACCCCTAACTGACTGACGGTGGCTGGAGCTTTGACAAACAGGTAAGTTTAATTTCTGCCCTGTTTTTTTTTTTTTTTTGCATATTTTCTAAAAATACCAACTAATTCCATAAAATTCTATTAAAAAAATAATTTCTAGGTTATTTTAGATGTACTTTTATGTTATAATTTTATTTTTGCAAAATTGTGAATATTTTATATACTTGCTTGATAAATGCACTATTCATTCGAATTTTAAAATTTAAAATAAATGTACTAAATTATGTTGTTTCAAGCTCAAAATTTTTCTATAGGATACGTATTACATATATTTTATTGCTATGTAGCTTGATTTTGATTTTGTATATATTTAGTATTATTGCATGTTTAGGCCCTAAAAATGATTAAAAATAGGTTGATTTGTGGAATAAATTGATATTAGGTGAAATAATTAATGAAATTAGAATCTAATTAATTCAGGATGTTTGTAATGATATTAAGATAGGTTGGAATTAGTTTGGTGTAAAAATCATATTATTTGCCTAATTAATCGTAATTTATGGGTAAAATAGTAATTTTATGTATATAGGTGATAATCTTGAATGCGTGAAACAAGTTGCCAATTGAATTCCATATAATTTTCTGAGTCTACAAATTTTCGTAGAATTATTTGATGATCTATTGTATTTATTACAAATTTTCCTAGTTAAATAGCTTAAATTAGTAATCAAGATATGTGTTTAGTAATAATATGTTAATTATGTGATTGAATCATGCTTAAGCATACCCTGAACAATTAAGACTATCCATTATTTTTATTATATTTTATGCTAGTATAGATATCGGGTTATGATATATATACATGCTACGATTCAATAATATATGATTTATTATATTTTCTTGTAAAGTTGTGTGAGAATATATTTTTCATTTATAATATACGATATCAAATAATATTAGTTGCTATATAGCTTTATTTGTATACTAGGATTAAGGTCTAGGATTAGGAATACTCTTTAGAGATAATCTTTTACAAGAAACACGTAACACATATTGTTGAGTTCATACGAATACTATGATACTAATCTTACTAAAATTAGATCACTTTAGGTAATAAAACAAATGTTTTCTATAATATTATGGAAAATATTGTCCTATGATGATCTTTTCGTAATTAAAATGTAATTTGATTAATAAAAAGTACATTTCAATATAATTGAAACGATATAATATAGGTAATAGTAAAAATACGTATATTAGACAATATTAAGTAAATTGCTATAAACTATATGATAAAATAAAATACTTAAAGTATATATGTATATATATATAATATGTATGTATATATATATATATGCAACTCTACTAAATAGCTATATAAATAATATCTCAATCAAATAATAGATAAAATCCTAACGCTTTCATAAATTTTATGAAAACTGAGTATGAGCTTTACTTTATATAGGACTTCAAAGTGAGGGAAGCCATGATGTTTCATATCTATCGGAGTGAGCTTTAGTACAAATAAGTGGGATCGATGCTTAACAATATTTTAGGGTATTATTTTAGAATATTTGGAGACTATAGTATGTATTTGCTTGTGCTTGTAGCTAGCTATTTGTATGTGTGCAACACTTGTATTTGATATTTGATTTGTTGTAATGGGAGTTGAGCTCCATGTTATAGTTGTTCTGTGAATATTATTGTGCTTGAATTGTCTGAGCTTAGTTGATCACCTTAAAAAAAATGAACTAACTCAAACTTAGCATAACATTTAATTTGACATGCATTACAACCTATTAGGGGTAACAATTAGGATTTTTAGCTCAAACACGAACCTTTTTCGATGAAGATAGCTAAAATAGTCTTTTCCCCACTCTTAACAATAGGAGAGAAGAGGTCACGATAAGGTTGAGACCATAGTTCAAAGGTGGTTATGGGATGAAGGTATTCTTTATTACACAAGCCTCTATTTGGTTTCGATTCGCAAGTGCACAACATCAAATTCCTTGATCTAGATTAGAGTGGACGTAATTTCTCTAATCTCATGATAGATAAGATAATGTTGTGTGATGACATTTGCTTGTACACACATTGCATTTAATTAACTTGGTTGAAAACCTTACTTATGATGTGCTGGATGTATACTTCTATTTCTGCTTCACTTATTAAGCAAGTTATTACTCATTCTCCTATAATTTTTTTTACAGGTTTCAAATGAATTACTGGCATTTGTCCAAAACCAAGAATACTAGCAAACTGGAATGGGGAACGACGCTTAATGAGAAATGGCTAGTTATTGTTCTTAATATTAATTTTTCGAACTTTTAAGGAAAACTATATAAGACTACTCAAGGGGCTTGGTGGTTTTCAATATTCTAATTTATGTACCTATAGTATTTACTACCGCTTTTTTGCAAAGTTAAATTACAAGTTTATATTTAATAAATTATTTCAAAAGATTATTTTACAAGTTTATATTAAACAGGTATCGAATTGTATGCTTCGAAGTGTTAGAGTCGAGCATACTTGGTGTGAACTAGGTCTAAGATAGTAGTTATAAGGTTAGTTTTTATCTTAGGATGACTCATATGGTAGGACTGTTACCACTCTACTTTTTTTAGGGTATGATAAGGTCCATAAAAGAAAATCTTATATTTTGGGAGTTTTTCATCCGTTTCTCTATCATAATTGTCTTTAGCCACTAAGATATCCTCGTTGAGAAATCTGATTTGCACTTCTTGGGGAGTATCTTTTGAGGGATTCTCTATTAGTTGGTTTGCTAGGGCTTGCCCCTTAACTAAATGTTAATTCATATAGGTGATATCAAATTCTAACAATAACATTTGTGATACGTCTCTAGGGTCGTATACACAGAGGCTACACCACATTAGATAAGAATGAAAAGAAAACAAAGGGGTTTAGCAATCTAAGCTGCTATCAATTAGAAATGTACTAGGGAAAGACCAAAAGGATAAGATAGAAAAAGATTCCTTAAATATACTAAAAGGGTAAGAATGAAAAATGATATTCTATACGGAAAAAGAAATATTTCTGGAGTGTTGTACTAGAAGGTACGTATTAAGTGGTGGTTAGTATATTGTAATGCGATTGATCCTATTTATGTAAGTCTTTAGATAGCTCGACATTTGCAGGATTTGACTTAGATGAAGTTAAGAGAGATTCTAGAAAGTGGGTTGACCTGATCTAGGTCAGGTTGGAACTTGAGTATTCTAGAGTCTCTTAAGGTTAGGCAAGTTAGCATGGATAGATGCTTGGTGCTCAATAGCTCTGAAGATATATTGATCTCAACTATATTTTGGCACTTAGGTTTGCAAAAGTGTAAGAGTTCGAGATTAATGAAGGAATCATCGTCTTATAAGGGTTCTTGAGCTAGTATTTATCGGGTTAGTCCTTGCATTCCTCTAGCTTGACTTTGTGTGACAAGTTCAAGGAGTTGATTTCTATCATTTGCTTAGGGGCTAAAATGATTTGTCCTCAAATCTGAAGGAGCTTCTTGTGGTTGCTTCTCCCTTGCTTCTGTGGTGATTTCTATTGGTTTTGTGGGGGATCAAATCGGATACATTGTGTAAGCTTCCAAAATTGAGTTTAGGATAACCGAGCTTAGATTTAGGGCTTTTAGGGTAACTTATCCAATTGAGCCCAAACTTTGCAACTAGAATGAAAAAGTTAGTCGAGATATTACAGTGAAGTTAGATTTTAGTAATAATGATCCGAAATCCCAATTTTGCCCTTAGAAATTGGAGTATTTACTAAAGCCCTAAAATGTTCAGAACTCCTAAAATTGAACTTAGATTGCAACGAGAACTTAGAGATAAGTTAATTAAGCTATAAAATGAGATAATGTACTATAATTTACTATAAAAAAAAATATACGTAATTTTTTAGTATACCCGGTACAAATAATAATTATACTCGTGAATTAACTTTAAATTGAGTAATTATATATATATTGTGTTGAATTCATGAAATTAACCTTAGAATGTATCCTAAAAATAAAAGATATGCTAGAAACTTAATTATATGAGTAAAGTTATATATTTCACATGTTATTTACATAAGATATAACTTAGTATATTAATTAAATAATTAATTCTAACATATAATATTTATATTTAAGTAATTATTTAATAAAAGAAAAAGAAAAATTAATTAAATAACATTGGAAGGAGGCGTGGCAGGAGGATGAAATTGCAATGCTGATTCAAAAGGTGAAGGTATAATATTTGGACACCTCATGCATAAAAAAAAAAAAAAAAGAAATTGGAAAAGAAAATATGAATTAAATAAAGGAAAAACCCTTAAACCAACTTTGAGGCACTATAAAAAGCCAAGATCATCAGATATGATAGTTTTAGCAATTTGGAATCAGAGAAAATCAGAAAGAAAAATTAGAAAAAATCGTAGAAAAAAAAATAAATTTAGAAAAAAACAGAAAAATTAGTGAAAGTGTGGAATCCTAACCTAGAGTAGATCTGCTGTGAAACCCAGCCAACCCCACACGGTCCACCCACCGCGCCAGCCGTCTGACAACCGCCCAGCCGCCGCCGGCCACCGGAGCACCCAAGAACACCAAGGTTAAATTTCTGCCTTGTTTTTCAATAATTTCTAAAAAATAGTAAATCCGCCTAGAAAATTATGAAAAAAATTACACTTAGGTTATTTTAGACATGCTTTCATGTGATATTTTTATTTTTGAAAAATTCGTAATATTTAATATACTTTATTAAGAAATCTGTAATTCATCCGAATATATATTAGTGAAATAAATGTACTATATGATGTTGTTTCTAGCTGAAAATTTTTGTGTAGGATGTGTATGATATATGGGTAATTGCTACGTAGCCCAAATTTTTATTTGAATAATTTTAATATTTATTGAATTTTTAGGCCTGAAATTGGTTCGAAAATAGGCTGAAATTATGAATTTAATAGGAAATTATGAAATTAATTGATGAAATGGACATGTACTGATCTATAATAAATAATAATGGTATTGAGTCAGATTGGAATTAATTGGATGCTAAAAGAATTATAATTGGATAATTTATCAAATTTAGGGGTAAAATCGTCAATACGAAAATATAGGAAATAGGTCGAAAACTTAAAACCGAATGATAATTAAATTCCCTATATTTTTAGAAGTCCATAGAAATTTTCGGGGAATTATTAGGTAATCCGAACTATTTACTACGAATTTATTAAGTAAAATAGCTTAAATTATAAGTCGGGGTGTATTTGTAATATTAATAGACTAAAATGAGTAAAATAGTTAAATAAAACTTATATATAGGATTGCTGGTCGAATTGGGTTAAATAGAGATTTTATTACAATTATTAATATTTTCTGATCAGGATGTACTTTAGGTGTATTAAAATTGAATAATACTTATATTATTACAATATAAGGACAAATTGGATAAAATATAATTTAAAACTGTAAATTTCGCATAATACGATCGTTTTTATATAATTATGTATAATTGTATTAAAAATTCAAACTACCCGTTAAAATCCATCTCTAGGAACAGGACTCATAAGATGTGTCGTTAAGTCTATACGAACTCAATGACACTAGTTTTGTTGAAATCGGATAACCTTAAGCAAACTAGCTTATATCTATAACATATTCAAGAATATACACATTTCGGTAACTGTACCAGAATCAAAACGTGAATTAATAAATAAAAAGTACGTTTCGATACGATCAAAACGATATATAATACGTAATAGTAAATATGATGTATAATGTTAATAATTAATAATTTAATAACATGACTGTATATTATGGAAATAATATATATATATATGTATATATATATCCATTTTAGATTAAACCCTAATGTTTTCGTAATTATTACGAAAACTAAATTTAGACCTTTTGTGTAATTAGGACCTTCTAAAGACGGCTGACAATTCAAGTCAGAAATAACGAACGTCTGAACAAGTAAGTTGGGATGGTAGCTTCGCCGCTGTTTGGGTACTATTTTAATAGTATCTGGAGACCCAAGAGTACTTCTGGTTGTGTTTGTAGTTAGATGATTATGCGCATGATATGTGTGTGAATGATACTCTGTTGTGACAGGAGTTCAACTCCTTGGTGTGCTGTTCTGCATATTTGCATGGATTCTGTATTGTGTGAACTTATTGGTCATCCCTGATTATCACTAATGATTATTCGACTAAAGTGTAATTGGTCACGCATAATCACCCGTTAGGGGAAACGATTAAGAGTGTTAAGCCAAACACCAACTTCCTTCGATGAGGATAGCTGAAATGGTCCTTTCCCCATCCTTAGTCGAACTAAGTGATAGGCGAGGAGGTCGCGGCAAGGTTGGGGGCCGTGGTTCGAAGGCGGTCTTGGGAGGGGGGTGTTCTCCATTGCACAAGCCCGGGTTTGGTTTAACTTGAGTCGCGATGAAACTCCTCAATCCGGGTTGGAGCGGATGAAATTTCTTTAACCTCACAGTGGATCGGTTAATACTGTGCGATGTTTTCATTTGAGTGATTGCATTGCATTTCATCATAATTATTAACCTTATTTGTGATTGTATAGTACTCTTCTGACTCCGCCCTACTTACTGAGCTAGTTGTGCTCACACCCCTACAGACTCTTTTGCAGGTGCTGAGTGAAGGTAAAGATGTTCCGGTATCACCGTTCTCAGGTTAGTGTGCTGTTGTGTGGGAAAGTGAGGAACGAGGAATTTAACTGAACCTGAGCTTTTGCTTTGTCTTTAAGTTTTGAAGAAAACTAAATGGGAATTCCCTAGGAGCCCACTAGTTTTCTAACTTATTGTATATAAATCGTATAACCTATGGTTTTTAAAAGACTCTGATTGTAATCTTTACCCTTGGACGTGAAATGTTGTATAATTACTGTTGTAGTACTAAACTACAGATTGTATAGAACAAGTATTTTGTAAAAGCTCTACCACAGGTTTGGATATTAACAGATGTCAGAACAGACGTTTCAAGCTGGTTGAGTTGTGCGCCTTGTGTAAATTGCGTCTACAATAGTAGCTGTGAGGTTAGCTTCTATCTTAGATTAGTTTATACGGCGGAACTGTTATGACTCTTCTTGTTCGGGGCGTGACACATTGAAAGCGAGAGAGATACTATAGTTCTCAAGTAGCTCAATTTAGTAGGCATTTTAGTTAATCTTCATTAGGAGCTTGAATAGACCATTGGCTTGTGGAAATAGTTTACTTTGTCTTAGGTGTGGAAATCTGTCTCAGCTAAGGTGGATTCATACTAGGTTACTTGGCTTAAAAGAATAGATATAGAGAATCCCTCTTCTTCCATACAATCTTTTTTATTTTCTATACATGGCCTAGCTTGGCCAATACCCACTCGAGCCTTTTTTTGTTTGAGCTCATAAACAATTATTTTTCTCAAAATAAAATACTTGTTATAGAAACAACAAAAGAATGACTATTTCCATATTTTTTTATAAAGATGAAAATTTTTTTGATTTAATAATAAAGTTTGATTCAATAATATAGAATATTATAGAATAAGAATAAAATAAAAGTGCCTCTTCTTATTATTTATTATATTATAATTTTTTATTATTATAATTAATTGCAATAATAATTATAATTCTTTCCTTTTTATATCTATTTCATGGAAATAAAATACTAAAAGAAATAAATGGAATTAGAGATTGTTGTGTGATGGTTTTTATATCATAAATAACAATTTTCTCAATCAAATTCAATAGAAAATCTTTTATCAAAAGAAAGAAGGAAAAAGGGTAGATATGCAGGGTCTTAAATGAATTGACTTATTTGAAAAAAGCCTTGGTCTTTAGAAAATCTATCTTGTTTTTGGTACTGCATGGTTCCACTCTACAAGAACTCTAGATCATTCTCTTAAAGCTTATCCTTTTTATCATAAATGATTTGCTTACCTCAAAATGACTTAGCGTTGATGGAGTACAATGGAAGTGATTCTTCTCCTATTCTTCTTTGTATACTTAAGGTAGTCAGCACACTTCGTAAGATCTCAATTGAATGAATGAAGAAAGGTTCCATCTTACTAATGATTAAATGATAACTGATATCAGGATGTTGTTTACATAGCTTGAGTAGGACCACACTTTCTCCAGTCGTAGATCATTATCATAATAAATTCCCAACATATCATAGATTCTCATTCTTGAAAATCTGTACTTTTCTAAACCTAAGAAAAGACGGAATTCTAGGATTACTCCTTCAGGTAAATACTTTTATGCATAACTCTTTCGATTGATTGAATATATCCTTGAATTCATTAGTGACGTTAGTAAAACTAGATTAGAGAAGAACAAGGTTTGTAGGTTCCTTTCATTGGAACTATGTTTTTATTTATTTTTGCTTCGAATTGGTTAGGGGCTCTTTTACCATGGAAACTCATAGGGTTACCTCATAGGGAGTTAACCATGCCTACAAATGATATAAAATTGAATTAACAAAGGAAAGATACATAAAAGATACAATCATATCTTGGATTGATCGAATAACATAAGTTATTAGTGAACCTATCGACGGAGTACGCTGTTCAAAGATCTTTTGTTTAAGAAAAACACACCAATATCATAATAATTTTGCTCATTGTTTTCTAATCATATCTTAATTATGTCTAAGTAGCTTGTTCAATGAAAAGCTCATTTATATACAATAATCACATTGTAATAAGTATAATATGGTGGTAGAAGTATGATTCATTTTATTGATCCCTTTTCTAGCGAAGGGATCCCTCACCTGATTTGTCTTAGCAAAATCTTTATTTATTCAAAGGCCTTACTCTTACCTCTTACCTCTCATCAACAATTCAAGAGAGAGCATACATGCTTGTGATTTCTCTTCAAAGCTGAATTAGAAATTATAAAAATGGATTATGAAATTGCAAAACATATATATATATATATGTATATATATTTGTTTTTATAATTTGGATAAAGATTGAGAAGTTTGCTATCATATATTGCATGTAGTAATAGAAAGGTTATATACATATGAATAAAAACCATTTTAAAAAAGAACTAAGAAAAAAAAAAAAACTATTGTCTAGAAATGCTTGGATGGAAGGTAACATATTTTTAGGTGTTAAGTTAAATCTTATCTGTTGAATCATTATGTTGTATATTTCAATCTGAATTTTGAATTTCATATCCAAATACAACATTTTTTTTTTGTAGTCCCTATCTACTTATATACGATAAATACTTCGAAATACATTTGATCATGCATGTATTAACAATAAACAATAAAGATGGAGGATTTTAGATGTCAACTTACGTAGGATTACCATCTATAAGTATGTAAGGATATTTCATGAATCATTTGAAGTCGTAAATGCACTGTAAAAGTATAAACCATTACCTTCCAACCACCAGAGATTCGAAATCAATTAAAGGTCAGACATAAACAATCACAGGGTAGCTAGAAAAAGAAATAAGGAATAAATCGACCCAACTTTTTATTTATTTCTCGTTTGTTTAATTCCTTAAGTTTGAAATTGAGTTTACTTATTTATTTATTTTTTTTATAAAACAAAAATCCACTAAAACACCAACAGTCCTTGTACCAAACCATAGCGTGACAATATCCAGGTATTTAACCTTGGGATGACTCATCCCTCTTGCAATTATTCAGATCCTTTTCCAGCAGAAAACATGCATCTTCCAGCGGGCAAGAAAAAAAACTCAGCTCTTCCTGGTGATTCAATCCGGCCATTGCCCAAAAAAAAAAAAAAAAAACCAATTCATCAATCTCGCTAGTACATCTTCTACAAATTCAATAACCCGCAAACAAAGATTGGAATAGACTTTTTTAATTAAGTGATCCTTAAATAACTATTTTATTCTTAGTTTTATATATTCTTATTTTAGTGTTTTATTGGTTTATCTAAGGATAAGCTAGTAAAATAAAATTTAAAAACATATCTTTCAAAGATTTAAGGGCTTAAAAAGCTTACTTTTATAATTTAAGGAGGTAAGTACATACTTAAGGAATTTTGTGTAATCCCATATACTATTTTGATGGGATCCACTATGTCTGAACGATTGAAAACATAATCAATTTAATAGTTTAAATTTAATGGATATTAAATCAAATATTGGATGAAAAGTGAGATCAATTCCGTAAAAAATATAAACTGAACCACAGAAAAATCCACAATTTATACATAGAAAAAGAGGAGAACAGAACAGCAACAGACAATGAAGTCGAAGACACACAGGTTTCCACAAATGACAACATGCATAAACAATTTACTCATCCTGATGAACTAGATTTGCAAAATCGTATCCAATTTATGCTCAAACAGCAGCATGTCATCGTTGTCCAGAGTCACCCACGCCTCAATGCCATCGTTCGATCTGCTATCAATCAGAATTATAAACTCAATAGGTGTGGTGGTGCTGCTGACCAAATCTGGCTTTCCCCAACCAAAATCCACTTCATACAATGGGAAATTGCTCCAACTGCTGAACGAAATCAAATCGATTTCCCCTTCCAGGGTTTTCCTCCATGCCTCCAAACATTTCTTGTAATTTTCCTCCACCAGAGAGCACAAATCAACATTTGTTGTTGCCATCGAAATTTGCAATTTGGCTTTCCTTATTGTATCAGAAATCATGTCCCACATAGAAAGTGTGGTGATCCCGGTTTGCTCTACCTTCCTAGGCGGAGTTACAAATCTTGTGAAGAAATTACCACATGATTTTTGGGCGATATGTAGATTTGTTTTGCCCCGCAGGTTCATCGTATGGTATATAACAAAAGGCTTCGAGCAGACACCGCGCTTTGATGATTTGATTTCGATAATCGCCTTGCTAATAACTGCTGACACCACCTCCACTCGAGAAGCTTGGAGAGGAGGAATTACGGGATTTGACTCATTGAACTTTTGGGTGATCTCAGCTTTGAGTTTTGAAATAAAATCATTATGAAATGTGAAATTTTTAAATGCCAGCTTTTGGGAAACGATTATTGAAGGTGGAAGCATGTCGCCCATTTGTTTCTGAGGAAAATGGGATCCTAAATCGAAACTAGGCGGACTCACTTGTGTAGTGCCGCCACGACATGCCATAGACCATGCACTCATGAACATGCTCAACGTGCACGTATCCGCTAACTTGTGGTGAAATCGTACCCCGATGGCTAATCCCCCACACTTGAACACATTCACTTGAATAACAACAAGGGAATTTCCGTCTTCTGAATCAGTGGGGAAGCTCGCTAGCATATGGGGATCGATTTCGTTATTATCAAGAAGAAGATCGTCAATATGACCATCTACTTTGGCTATTACATATTCAACTCCTTGGTCTCCACAGTCTATGAAGGAGCAGCCATCTTCTTCAAGGTATCTACCACCAAAAGGATAGAACAGAACCAAGGTTTCTGAAAGTGATTTCTCTAACTTGACAAGCCTTTCATGGATGTCTCGTCCATTATCCTTGTAGTAAAAGATAATCCCCACATATACTGGCAATTGCATTTGATCCACGAAGGACAGCTTGAGTTTGGTTTCTGGTGTAGGAGCAGATGGTGTTACCATTTTCCTGCTCTCTTTTTTGACATTCATTTTCTCTGAATTGTGTCACAGACTGTAACCTGCACTTCTTCTTTTATAACTTCCCCTCTTCGTTTTTTCCTTTCATTTTTTTTTTATAAAAATGAGAAAAGGTGGAATTGGGTTAACAAGTTTATTAAAAAAAAAAAATCATTAGTTTACCCAATTTTAATAATGCCTTCGCATATAAAATAAATAGAATGCGGTTCTTATAGAATATGGTTCTGTTTATCTTATTTTATATTTTATACTCTTAATGAAGGCTATTCTTAAAGAAGGCTATTTTTAAGATAGGCACATCTATAGACTTTTTTTTTTTTTTTTTTAATACCGTTAGCTTCCATGTCATTGAATAACAGGGGACAGCATATAGTTAATTTAATTAATTTATTGTAATAGTTGGAGAAAAACAGAAAAAGTATTTTATTATCTTAACGGGTGGTGGGTGTCAGGAATAGTCCGCTGATTGAAAAATACAACGGAATGGTTTACGTCATAAAACCAAGAGCATTGTTGGATTGGGTTGGAATACTCCACTGGGATTTCCGGGCCTGACCGATGAAGCACGCGTGACATATGCTTTTACAGTATTTAATAATTTGTTAAATTATCAAAACCTCTGATATGATATTTGGGATATAAACCCTGAAGTTCGATCGAATCCGACGTATCTTATGGTTTAGGGCTCACCTCTATAACCTCGAGCCTTAAGTTTGAATGGATCAAGCTAAACCTTATAATAGTTACAACGTATAAGATAAAAATAAAATAGTCATATCCTAAATAAGTGAGACATGTCAAGTATAACAACTCTATTCTTTTATACTTGTGAGAGAAGATTTTTCTCATAAACTAACCTTTAACTATCAGCTCTACTTCATTATAAATGCCATGTCATTCCTAACAGACGATGCCAAATATTGTTTCAAGATTCTTTCAGTTAGTCATTTGGATGCTACACGTAATAGGCTTGTAAAATAGTACACAGCAAAGGGACATTGGAGAGTTGTTCAACGTGGCTATTTCGATATTTAAGTTAGTAACGGGTTCTACACTTTGTATATTAAGCTTATATATTACCCTCAATATTCTATAAAGTTTACTATTAATTTAAGTATTGAAATGATTACGTCGGATGACTTTCAGCATTCTCTCAGTATGTACTATTTTACGGGCCTGTTATAGATAGCATTCAAATGACTACCAACAAGAATCTTGAAACGACAAAAACGCTAGAAGGTCCTTATATAGCAAGCAATTTTGTTTTTAATTTTTATTTCTTGGGATATCTAATATAAACCGTAAGGAAAATAAGGCAGAGGGAAAAGAAAAACATATCATTTTTTTTAAATAATTAAAAATGGAAATTTGAAATATTTTCAATAATTCAATTTAATAACAACAGACCATTACAATATACTAACATGTTTCAGATTATTTCTCATTTAAAAATTGTATACTAGGGAACTTTTTTTATGCAATTCATGCTATTTTCATGTTTTTCCCTCTCTTAGATTGAAAAAGCGCAATTAGTTTTTCATATATATAATACGTTAAATTAGAACCATTAGCTACTCAAGGGGTAAATTTAAACATAAATTCTGTGAAGTTATTCTCTCTGTTTCAACTATAAAATATTTAATATTTTAAATAGGGAAAGAAAAGGTTACCCTGGTCATGCAACGAATGAAATAAAAATACAGTTTATCATTCACTGTTCATATTGACGTTCCCACCTAGAACAAACTCTAAAGAACGCTTTTTTTTTTCTTTTTATTTTATAAAAAATATATAAAATTCCTAGAATACGTCATTACCATTAGATTTTATCCTCGTTCTTTCATGGCTTGTTTAAACGATTTCATAAGATTGAAATATAATAGCTGTTTTTTCTCTACAGATTTTTCATGCGTTTGATTAGTATAATAACTATTATATAGAATTGTTATTACTGTAAAATTAAAAATTGCAATTCCTTTAAAAAAAATAAGAGACTAGCTATTCTTTAGTTTCTTTCATCATGATATCTACCTATATCTATTTTAACTTTATTCTTTCATAATTGTAATTCTTTATTTTATTTTGTAAACCAAACTTACCATTAGATCCGGATTAGTGATTTATAAATAATATTTATCACTAACTTGGCCAACTTATCTACGACTTTTGAAAGAAAGATACTACATAAATTGTATAGAATTGATGGTTCAATGGTCAAATCCCATGGATGTACATAGAATTCTGTTAAAAGTCATTTTCGAGGAAAGTCGTAGGTATAGGTAAAAGAAGGAGTTTGGCCAACGTGCTAAGCATGTATTCCATCTCGAAATTTAATGGATCTAAATTGAACAAATTTATAATAGCAATTTGAAGAAAAGCTCTTCATTTTTTCAAAATCGTAACACCATATAACTTTATTCCTTAACTACTAGTTCAGAAAGCTGCCATCATTTTCAATAAAGTAAAAATATTTGTACTTACTTAACACAAAAATGATAAGCTTGAATTTGTTTAAATCTTTTGTAACAACTGTCTTGTTTATATAGTAGCTTTTGTGCGTTTACATTCACATTAGTTCTCTACAATAAGAACAAAATAGAAACTCGAAGGATTTCAAAACTACTCCTTTTCTGTGCTCTCCATCTTTGTATGGTTTTGATCACCGGACAAATGCAAAGTGATATCATGATAGGGCTGCGCAAACTGCATGAGGACTAAACGGATTAATATATTTCGCCATGTATTGAACCGTGGATTATACAGGTTAACCTATATGTTGAAATTTTTTGCTAACCCACTCTACCACGGATTGATGGGTTAAGTAGATTGGCTCAATTTATCTATAAATAATTATTTTTTTCATTTAATATTTATCATTCACAACAATTATGCAGATTGGCCCCCATGGCTTTTGTCCATCAGAGCTCCAGCAAAATCAATTTTTCAAGCAGAAATCTTCATCTTGGTACTTATCTTGTTGGCTCATTACTGTAAATGATTTACCTTAACAACCTAATTATGGGTCAAAACTTATTCTTCCAATAAAAGTTAATGAACTGTTAGAATCTTTATAACAACATATTTTAATTAAGTATTGGGTTGAAAAAAAGAAATAGAGAAAAGCAAGGTAAGAGTGCGCAGAGGGTAGTTTAACATATGTATATATAGTTCAAAAAAATAAATAATTCCATATACAATCCTGGAAATTCTCTGGTTATTAATTTAAGCATATATTGTTGTATGGGATTATGTATATTGTGAATATTTAATTTAAAATTTATAACGAAGAAATTGTATAGGGTCTTCGTTTACACAACTTATTGTGACTACTGTTTGTTCAAAAGTATTTGTAACAAAATTTGCAGGAGATTTTGGTTTATTGTTAGGAATTTTAGCTCTATATTGGATAAGGGGTAGTTTTGAATTTTGGACTTTGGTCGAAATATTAAATAACTTGATTTATAATAACAAGCTTGTTTCATATTATGTAGGTGAGTAGAAGACTTCTTCCTTTTTTTTCTCTTTTATCATTTTTTGCATTCTTTTTTTAATTTCTTGTAGGCTAGTCTTTACAATATTTGACTCATTTTGACTCAAAAGTTAAGTGGGGCAGAGTTAAAAAAACCTATATTTTAAGCAAGTCAAATTTTTGAAGCCTAACTCGCTTTTTTTTTTAATTAATTTTACATGTTAAATTGGTTAGCTAGTATAATTTGCCCTACTTACACATTTCTAGTCATAGATAAATATATTATTTGGCCAAAGTAATAATATATATATATATATATACATATATATTGATAGGAAAAAATGGAAACTTTGAGTAGTAGCCTTCTGAATTTGGTTGTCAAAAGAAGAAAAATAGGCTATGGGGTGTGGGGACAACTCCGTTGCCACTTTGGTGTCTAAATAAGTAAAAGAAAAAGAAATTTGGAAATGGAATAAGAAAATAGAAAATGTTAAGAGGCCAAGAAGAAGATATCAAAGGCTTCTATGCTGTATTTATAGGTAGCGATCTACCATGTTGATTGCAGTTGGCACATTTGTCGTGTGGAGAATTGAGCTTTCGATCACTTCCTCACTCCTAGGAACATGGGGTTAATGGGCAATTATTTATGTAGGAACTGTCAAACTATTCACCCTTCCTGTCTCAATTTGAATGCCTGAGGCCAAACTCTTAATACTTGGCTTAATAGTGCAAGGCACAAGTGATGGTAGCCTATTTCTAAGTTGCTCAAGGCCATCTTGAGCTTCTTTCACTTATCCTAAGTTCTACCCAAGATTATGGGCAATGTCTACTTCATACAGATAAAATCCGACCTTAGTATATTTAGATGGAAAGCTATTTAAGGAGATTGCTCCTGCTCCTTTTAAGGCTGCATTGGCCCTAATAGGGCCATTGATGCGAAATCCTTATCAACATATATGAAAGTATGTTTATATTATATATAATATATATATACATGACCCACGCATTTGAACAAGTCATGGAATGGACACACCCCGGTAGAGTTAGGCACGAGTTGGTTTCAACACAGGACCCAACACCGATCAGCCATTGGGGGTTTGAGAACCCATAACCAGCCCGTTTGGATAGGTCTTGATCTGCCCATGGAACCATTAGGTCCATGAGTTAGGGGTGATTCAATATCCTAGACCTCTGGACCTGATGAGCTCATGACAGGTTGCTAGCAAAAACAAAAGGAATTATTAATTATTTAAAAAAGAAAATAAAACGAAACGTAAAACTAATTATTTGAACGTGGCTTCACTCACATTTTAATGGAATCTTACATAATATAAGAAGACTGAGACTAAAATACTAAGAAATTTGTCGATACGTAAGATAAAGGGGGCTGTGTGAGGACAATTTGTTGCAAAAATATCAAAAGATTTTTAAATAGCTAATTAGACCTTAATATGAGACCTAAACTCTATTGTATATATCGATTCTTCATATTAAACGAACCATTATTCCTTATAGATTATTTGTTGGTAAGTTATGCTTCCACTGAAGCTGCTTGCACTAATATTTTAATCGATTGCGTCTTGTGTATATTACTTGTATGATGATAGCTGTAGGCCTAGGTTGCCATTATTAGCTAGTATGTAGGCGAGATTGTTACATAAGCTATCTGGGCATGACCATTTTGTTGTTTGCCTCTCCTAAATCATAACATAAATGAATTCTTAGAGAAGTATTTAGTAATTTTATGGTCGTATGCGAGTTGTGCATTTGACATGGTTATGTGTATGCATGCACTATCGAAATCTTACTGGGCGTTTGCTCATCTTTACTTTAGGACATTCTTTTTAGCTCGGTAATTAAATTATTTGGACTAAAAGGCTTTAGAATGTAGTTCGAACCTCGAATTTCCTTACTAAGCAATGAGGATAAGCAACGTATTGGTCGTACTTTTTGATTTTTTGGCATAACAATGAAAAACATCATAGATCATCGCTATATATAAGCGGAAGAAATAGCTTTAATGTTATTGACAATGCAAAACATAAACATATGGCTACTACACTATTCCTTCATTTTATACATATAAGCCTTAACAAACATGAGCTTATTGGATCAGATCACAATTTTACAACTTTTATTACATAACAAAATATAAGAAATTTTTTTTTTTTGTTCATATATAGTACAATAACCAAATTCACTAAGCATTTTTTTTTCTAAGTCAAATTCCATTTAACTGAAAAGAAAGATATATCTCCATAATATTTGGGGAGGATGGGGAAGCCCTTTATTTCCAAAGCTTGAAACTAGGACAAATCATTAGGTTGTCCAAAAAAAAAAAAAGAAAGAAAAAAAAGAAAGGACTGATTTACTATTGTTTTGTTCAAAAGCATAATTTATAATAGTCTTGCCAATAGTGTTGGCGATTTGTGCTATGTTATTGTGTTTTATTTTTGTATCTAAATGGCTTTTTGAGTAGAAAACTTTAATCTATAACATGACTTGTCTATTAATTATATATAAAAACCTAAACTTATAACTTGACTTGTTCAGAAAGCATATCTCGCGTCTAAGTTAGACATGTTTATTAATTAAAAAGTTATATAAAAAACTATAAAATTTCTAAATAAACAAAGGGAAAAAGGCATCGATATTTTAATACAAATGACATGAGATCTTGATACTTAATATGAAATTGCAATGCAAAAAAAATTTTTGGTGAAGTAAAATTTTATCGAGAGAAGATTTAAAGGTTTAAGTTATATAATATCATTAAATTAAATAAAACCATGACCCAAATGGGTGATGCTACAAGGGTTGATCTCCAAATTCATCACATTCTTTATCAAATTTTCAAGAGAGAGTTAAAGAATTTATATATAAAAAAGAATTATATGAATAAAATATATTATATTAAAAATTTAAAAAGAATAGTTTGTTTTTACTACCTTCTTCTCTAGAGAACCAATTCTTTGTCATAAGAGAGCTTCTATAGTTTCTAGCTATAATGAGTTGTGATGTTGATTAGAATTTGACCTTCCTTGCTTTAGATTCTGAAACTACCATAAATATCGGTGCGCTTAAGATATGGGTTAATATTATATTTGGTATTCGAACTTTTCCTAAATATGCAATTTACTACCTAAATTTTAAAAATTTTAATTTACTACTCAATTGAAGTTTTCGTTGTCATTTATATTACCTGACCTAACTCCGTTAGTGTCCGTTTGTTGATGTGATATAAATTAACATATGACACCTTTTTTAATACTTAGCCTAACTTATATCAATAGTCGGTATGGCATGACATGTTAATTTGTGATTGTTCCACATGTCATGCTATGTAAGCTAATGGATAAGTTAGGTCAGGACTAAGAAGGTGCCACATGTCAAAAGTGTTGTTATGTGTTAATTCATGCTATGTCAGCAGATGGACACTAACATAGTTAAGTGAAGTAGTATAAATGACAAAGAAAACTTTAATTAGATAGTAAATTGAAAATTTCAAAGTTTAAATAGCTAATTACACATTTAGGAAAAATTCAACTATTGAAGCGACATTAATCCCTTAAGATATCATGTGCTATTCTCACAACTTGAAAAATACTAGAATTGATTGGTTTTCCAATAACTCAGCAGTGTCCAATTTAGCCACAATATGCTACTTCTCATCCAAATATAGCTTTAATATAGACTTGGTGACACTCTTAAGGATTTACATGCTTTTAAAAAATTGAAACTCTTAGGCAAGATAAAAAATTATAAGCATCACGTGAAATGAAATTAACTTCAAAAGCATGAAAACAGTATATTGTTGTAAAAAATATAGTTACCTAGAAGTCATTATCCATTCATCATTCATATAGTCCTTATATTTTGATTAATTACAACCCATATTTTAATACGAAATTATACCATTTTTCTTCACATATTCATCAAAGAGAGAGAACAATACTCTTTTAACATTAAGCTTATTTGAGTGGAGTGTCAGATAAACCATAACTTATTTCAACATTCGGAACTACTTTATGAATATTCTTATCCTTTTGATTCTTATACCAGTCAAGATACCCAACAAGCTTAAAACAATGTTCAATTATATGCCTAGATTTCTTACAATGTATATATGTTATCTTATTTCCAATCTTTCCTTTTCTTTCCCTCTTATCCCTCACAAAATTTCTTTGCTAGCTTCAAACACTCAACACCACTAAATCCTCATTCCTAATTTCTAGTCTACTACATTGTTTTTGCTTTTCAATTTGGTAGACTAAATAGTATGCCTTGTAAACATTTGGTAAGAGTTTTGTTGAAAGTATTTGATTCCAAACATTTTCATAAACATCATTAAGTCCCATTGAAAATTTAACCAACCAATTTTTGTCTTCCATATCTAAAATTTTCTTATTCAATCTACAAGTACATCATTCAGCCGCACCATATGTGCATTTTGGAATAACACTAATATTGCTTAATTTATCTTAGAGTTTCTTTAGCTTATTGCAGTAAATTGTTACAATCAATCCTCCCTATTTATGATTCACAACCTCATATTGCAAATGAAAGAACAAAGGACCATTTGTTATACCAAAACATTCATTAGTATCCTTCCATAATACTCTAGCCAATTTAGCATACATGATCCCTTTGGCTAGATCTTTGGACATAAAGTTTAACGACCAACATCTAATTATATAATTACACCTCATCTAATGATATAATTCATTAGGGTTATTAGTTGGTTTAATACATGATTCATTTATGAATCTTAGTTTCTCCTTTGCACCTAAAGCCAATTCAATAGATTTATTCCAACTCAACAAATTCACACCAAAAGAGCTTGCTTCACCATTGCAAGAAATGTCGAATCAGAAGATTAAAGATGCAATTGAAAACTTACACAATGATTGGATCAGGTAGCTTTGATACCTTATAGAATTCCCCCATGATTGTAGAAAGCATCAAAGAACAAGAAAAATTCATTCTTGTAGAAGAAGATGAAAGAGTTACTGTTGTATTTTGTTATGTTAACTAAAGCATGCATATAACAAATATTTATACAAGTCATGATTAGTACTAACTAAATTGAACACGTGCTAGAAATTGCGACATGTGTAAACAAAGTAAATAAAAGTATAAGGCATAAATAGTGTGTTTTACACCATTCCTCATGCTTGATTAAATTGCTACTTGTGTTCAATCTGGTGCAGCTGCTTCCAGATGAGAAAGATGTGAATGTTGCACTATGGGATTGAAGCTCATGCTCAGTAATCATTTGCTATAGATACAAAAATTTTGGGTTGCATCTCCTACCATGGTGTGAGATATATATATATATTGGTTTTTATTTTGTTACCTTTATAAAATTTTCCTTTTTACAGTCAACAAGCATGAGCAGTGTTTCAAGGTTAGTGAATTTTGAAGCCTTTCTTTGGCAATAGCTCCTTATTTTGGAAATCTCAACTTAGGTAATTGTTATATTGAATAAAATTGTAGTTTGACTTTACAAATCAATCCCTTCGATTGTTGATGTTGCTTGTAGAAGAAAAGAGTAACTTGAAAATAGAAAATATGTGGTAAGGAGAGAGGACTACAAGAAAATATGTCGATTATGAAATTAAAAGGAAAAAGAAAAAAAAGACTCTTAGAAAATAAATGTGGAGAGGGAAGATGAATTTAGGTAAAATGACATTGGAGAGATTTTAACCGTTGGAGAATATATTTTAAAATGAAGAATACATATTTTGTTTTATGTCCTACACCCAAAAATAAAGCATTCTTAAACTAACGAGACACCTTGTTACCATTGACAAAAATTATAAAAAGCAACATACACAAACAAAATATAGATACTAAGTTACTAGAAATGAAAAGTAAAAATACCTCTATAGCAATTTTTTCTCCTTTCCACAAGGTACAACATGGTTATCAAAATATAGAAATGACACACAAGAGATGACGTACTTTATTATGAAGAACTACAATTGAAAGAGAGTTTCCAATTTATGCTTAAACAGCAACATGTCATCATTGTCCAGGGTCACCCACGCCTCAATCCCATCATTAAATTTGCTATCAATTAGAATTATGAACTCAAACGGTGCAACGTTGCTGCTAACTAAATCTGGCTTTCCCCAACCAAAGTTCACTTCATAGAATGGGAACTGGCTCCAACTACTGAAGCGAATCAAAGTGATCTCCCCATCCCCGGCTTTCCTCCATGCCTCCGCGGACTCCTTATGTCTTTCCTCCACTAGAGAGCGAAGATCAAGATTAGTTGCCGTTGAAAATTGCAATTTGGCATTCCTTATTGCATCAGAAATCATGTTCCACAGTGAAAGTGTCGTCATCCTGGTTTGTTCTACCTTCCTAGGCGGAGTTACAACCCTTGTGAAGAAATTACCACACAAGTTTTCTGCGATATGTAGATTTGCTTTGCCCCGCAAGTTCATCGTATGGTAAACAACAAAAGGCTTTGAGTCCGCACCGCGCTTTGCTGATTTGATTTCAATAATCGCCTTACTAATGACCGCTGACACCACCTCAATTCGAGAAGCTTGGAAAGGAGTAGTTGCTGGATTTGACTCGTTGAAATTTTGGGTAATCTCAGCTTTCAGTTTTGAAATAACATCATTTCGAAATGTGAAATTCTTAAATGCCAGCTTCGGGGAATTGATTTCTGAAGGTGGAGGCGTTTTAGTCTTTCCGGAGTCTGATTCGCCAATTTCTTTCTGAGAAAATAGGGATTCCAAGTCGAAACTAGGCGGAATCACTTGTGTTATGCTACCACGACATGCCATAGACCATGCACTCATGAACATGCTCACTGTGTACGTATCCGCTAACTTATGGTGAAATCGTATCCCGATGGCTATTCCTCCGCACTTGAACACATTCACTTGAATGACTATGAGGGAATTTTCGCTTTCCGAATCTGTGGGGAAGCTCGATAAATTCACAAAGATGTCGGGATCGATTTCGTTATCAATAAGAAGATCATCAATATGGCAATCTACCTTGGCTACTACATATTCAACTCCTTGGTCTCCACAGTCTATGAAGGAGCAGCCACCTTCTTCAAGGTATCTACCAGCAAAAGGATAAAACAGAACCAAGGTTTCAGAAAGTGACTTCTCTAATTTGACAAGCCTTTCATGGATATCAGGACCATTGTCTTTGTAGTAAAAGATCATCCCCACATATACTGGAGGTTGGATTTGATCCATAAAAGATAGCTTGAGTTTGGTTTTGGGTGTGGAAACAGATGGTGTTACCATCTTGGTGCTCTCTTTTCGGACATTCATTTTCTCTGAATTGTGTTGCAGATTGTAATCTACTTTTCTTTTTTTTTATACGACTTCCTCGCTCAGTTTTCTATGTTCCCAATAATTAGAATTCGGAATACTTGTTAAAATCTTACAATAATTTTCTAAGTTTTAGACATGTATTAGGTAAAGGATAATGAATGAAAAAATAAAATTAAACTTTGTTTGATATTTTAAGCCAAAGTAACCCATCAGTATAAAAATACCATAGGAGTTGCCGGATTTGAATTCCAACTGGATGCCCGGAAGGCCGGAATACTAGTTAAAATCCTAACATAATTTTCTAAGTTTTAGCCATGTATTAGGTAAAGGATAATGAATGAAAAAACAAAATTAAACTTTGTTTGATATTTTAAGCGAAAGTAACCCATTAGTATAAAAAACCATAGGACTATATCACGAGTTGCCGGATTTGAATTCCACCTGGATGCCCAAGGCCAGACCAAATAACTACACGTGGCATATGTTTTAAGAGCTTTCCAACCAGTGGAAGCCAATTTGAGGCATCCGGAGTGTGTTTTTTCTTTTTTTTTTTTTTTCTTTTGTCATTTTTATTTGTTTGCAAAAAATGTTTATTTTACTTACAATCCAATTTAACAGTAGGATATCTAATATAAGCGAGATTCTACGATTTCGGTTTTTATTTCTAGTTCTACCCTTCATATTATGAGACAATTGAAAAATCTAAAAGATTATAAAGTTCCATCTTCTATTTTGACCGAATCAATATCACCTTCATCTTATGGTTCATTTTCATTTCTCAAAATTCGAACTATTGAATTCATAGTTTATTTAATCATTTAAATTTAAAGTTGTACAAATTAAAAATAAGATAAATGATAAGATTGATCCCATAAAAATTAAGAAGGGAGACCATAATAAAATCTCTAATATAAAGTGTAAGAAAAAGAAAGAAGACGGAAAAAACAAAATCATCACTTCGTTCAAAAATGTTTAAATACAAAAACGTTAGAAATAATTTCAACAATTCAATCTCGAAGCAATGAATCAATACAAGAAACTAAGATGTTCCCCTTTTTTTTCTTTCTTATCTCATTTAAAAGTTGTATACGAGTAAATTTTCTTGTCAATTTTATGATTTTTAATTTTGTCCCACCCCTTAATTTGAAAAAGAACATTTATAACATATTTAATTTGCAAAATAAAACAAGGTAGGACAAATTATAATTCTTAAAGAACCAAATAAAGAAATAATAGTTACTCTTTACAGTTTATTTATGGTCTAATCAATAAATACATAAATATGTTAAAATAGATAAGAGATTAGCTATTTTTGTCTTTAAAAAATTGCAATAACCTCATTTTGTAATAACAACAGTTCACTAAAATATCTATACCATCAAACTCATCTCTTGAAGTCAACCAAATATGCCATTAGTTTTTCAGTTATGTTATAGATTAAATTAAAGTCATTATCTACTTTTTCTTTCTTTCTCTCTTTGTTTTTTGTTTATTTATTTATTTATTTTTTTGGATAATGGTACTATTAACTATTAAATGGGTCAAATATAGCTATAAGTTGTATCAAGTTATTTCTATACTCAAACTCTAAAATATTTAATATTTTTCACTCTGATCATGAAATCAAATAAAGGATTGATTTATCATTTATGGTTCATAGTCATTCTGATTTGACATAAACTTGAGAAAATGCTTTTAATTTCTGTGTATATTTTGTGGATCATTCCAGAGGCTTTGATAATTATACAGAGATCCTACTTTTTTTAAATTGAATCGATTGAAAATCAAATGAAAAGTTAATGTGGCATTGCCACATCAAATAAATTAACAAAATATAACAAGAACATTAAAAGAAAATAAAAATGAAAAGAAATTAAGAAAAATGAAATAAATTGACGGAGGAAAAAAAATTAAGTTCCTCACTCATCAGCAAATTATTACTGTAGCCAAAATGTTTTGATCTTTTTTTTTTTTTCAACTTTTCTTCTTTAATTTTAAACTCGAAAACCTTCTTTTCATAACCAATAAGAAAGAAAAAAGATATAATTGATGTTATTGATTGACAACTGTAGCAATTGGCTGCTTTCCGCGACTAACATTGTTTCCTTTTACTATGTTCTGCATCAAAACGTAGACCTCACGATATTTTCCGGGTCAAATTGATTTTGCCAAATATAGGAAACTGACGAGGACATACAGATGAACGATGACGGATGATCTCCCACAACACCAAAGTACGATTAATTCTAGGGAGTGGCTCTTCCTTTTGTTTTTTTCCTTTTTTTTTTTTATGCTCATTCTTTCATATTTGGGTTATTTTATTTTTTTCAACTATTACATTATAATTTTTAAAAATGGAGAACGAATATGATCCATCTTATTAAAAAAATCAGTATTTATACCACTATATTATAATAATTTTAGCATATTTGGGTTATTGAGTTGATATAAAGTATTTAGATACTAATTATCTCTAATTCAATCAACTTCCCTACAACTTTAGAAAAGAAAGGTAATAGATAAGTTATTTAAAATTATAAGGAAAATGTAAACAATCCTCTAAACTTTAATTTAGGTATAGATTTATTCTCTAAATTTTCAAATGTTATAAATTGCCTCCTTAAATTTTAATAAATTGTCAAATCACCACTGTAGTTTATAAATGATCATCTAAACTTTGACTTTACTATAGAGACACCTACTGAACTTGTCAATGTGTACTTTAGAAACCCACCAATTTTGACCTAGTATTACTGTTTTAACTAAAAATGAAAACTTCTTTTATACTACCAATTCATAAAAATTTAGATTAGAAATTTGCAACATTTAAAAATTTAGTTTTAAATATAGAAATATCCCTTAAACTTATCAAAGTCTAGTTTGAAACTCCTTAAATTTTGACTATAGTATAACCTTTTTAATTAAAATTAGAAATGACCTCCATATTGTCAATTTATAATTTTTTTTTCCTTTGGTCCCTTTTTACATTTTCATGGGTTGGTTGGTGGGGAAAGAGGGGGGGAGGAAGAGGGGATAATGATTTGCAATATTTAAAAATTTAAGGATAAATTCAAACTTAAATTAAAGTTTTGGAGATTATTTTTAATTATCCGGAGAATTAATGGGATAACTACAATAAAAAGGATCAGCGTTTGTAGATAAATTTAAATAAGAGATCAACGTTTTTAAAAGTTTAAATAAAATATTAACATTTTACAAAATAGATCAATCTAAATGAATAGACCACTACCGAAAAATTAGTAAATTGAAATGTTTTCATTTACTAAATACGTGAATAGGAAGCTTTGACTAAATGTTTCCTTTGCATAGTTGCTTTTATGCGTTTACATTAAAGTTCCGTCTCTCCCATGTGAACAAAAAATAATCCCTTGTTCGGTAGCAGAAACCGTCTCGATGAGACCGAGTCTTGGAATGGATTAAGTGGACGCCGTGTGAGAAAAGAAGTTAAATAAAATCTATAAAGAATTAAAAAAATAATAAATATTTTTTAAATTTTACCATCGAGACAATTTAAGGATAAGCGACTCATTTCTCTACCACTTAAGACCAAAACGCACAGTTTGAGTGATGAATTTTTTCGAACCCCAAATCATGAATTGAATATTTCAATTTAAGGAAAACTAAATGCACCATGTGTAATATAACATCTGAAATATTAATGACTTATTCATTTTATAGAATAAAATGAGAGGTTCTATAAAAAATAAAATAAAAATGTAATACATATTACTTTATTTAATTAGATTTATAAATAATATAAAAATAGACATGTAATATAACTTTAATGATTAAATTATTCTCGATCCATTTTTTTTCTTAACTAATCCTAAAATAATAGGCGGCAGCTGACGACGGTGGTGATGATTGTCAGCAACGGTGGTGGTAGCGGTTGATGGTAATAATAGTAGCGATGGCTACGATGATTACAGTGATTGGTGATAGTAGTGACATTAGCGGCAATGGTGATGGTGGTCGGTATTGGTAATGGTAGTGGTAGTGGTGGTAGCAGTGACTGTAGCTACAGTAACTATAGCAATAGCTATGATGATTGGTGGTGGTGGTGGCGGCGACAGCGGTAGCAACAGTGATGTAGTGTCAACAGCTGCAGTGGTGGTGGCAACGATGATGCTAGTGATAACAGTAGCTGTGGTGATTGGTAATGGTGGTGGCAGTGACGGCAATAGCAATGGTGGTGGCGGAGGTGATGGTGGTTGGTGTTGGCGATGGTGACGGTAGTGGCAACAACAACAGCAGCAGCAGTAGTAACAGTAGGGGTAGCAATGGCAGTAGTAACAGCAACGGTAGTGGCGGTAGTAGTGGTAAGGAATCATAATGCTTTTGTTGAATTACAAATAATAGGAATTTCTCCGGAATTACGATTTCGTAACATAAAATCAAGTAAATATCATATTAAGCAACAAGAAGATAATGAAATTCCAATTCCATGAAGTAAACATGTCATAAGTCTTTTAATAGTAAAGTGTGTTGGTACTATTTAAAAGGTTAATAAAATCAATATTTATGTAACTAAGGAATTTCAAAGGTATCTTGATAACTAATTTTATTAATAAAGTTAGAATATGCTATAAATTTTGGATCAATCTATATACATATTCTAATAACCAATGGTTACAAAAGTCATATGCATTATACATTTCATTATACATTAAGTTCATTTAAATACTATGTTATAGCTAAAGTATGTTTTCAATTACACGAAACTCATTACTATTTTTCTTAAAATGGTTTGATTCAGTTTAGGTTACCTTTCTAAACCAACAACAAACTTTTGGCTTGGTTTAATTTGAGAATTTTCTACATCAAATTAAATATATATATGTATATATGTGTGTGTGTGTGTTTGGTTTGGTTTGATTTAATTTATGGTTTAGCTCAATTTGATTAGTTTTTTTTTTTTTTCTAGCTCCAGTGGGATGAAACAATATGAGATGAATTTATGTTGCCATTTGTGATAAGGCATTGACTATCATAAAAGATTCCACTTCCATCACAATCCAAGTTTTAGTGGCAATTTCCTAATATAGTTAGCCAATGATATACAAGCAAGCCTCTTATAATGAAGTTGCAAGTGTTTATGTAGTGCTCAGGAAAGCTGTTATAGAGCTTTTTTATATATTTGTTTAATGTAATGAAATGAGCAATAATTTAAGATTACTCCTATTGGTCCAAATTCTTTTCAAGAAAGAGGTCTTTTTTTTACTTATTCAAAATATTTGTTATTTTACAAAATAATGTCATATTAGTATCTCTAATTATAAAGTGTGTGGAATTAATAAATAGAAGAAGAAAAAGGCACATCATTTTGTTTTAAAATAATAAACATGAAAAGTTGAATTAGATTCTGTTTTATTCATTTTTTTTCCATCTTATTAGTGTCTTTTGAGTATTTACTAGAATCTTACGTTTGGTAAAAATAAAACAAAAAAAAAGATAAAAATATAATTCCATGTATACCCCTTTTCTAAAATTAATTATCCAATTAAAATAATCATCTTCAATGCATAAAATATATTTTTTGAAATCTTTTTTCTTGAAAATATATGAAATTTTATTTTTTAATTCTAATACTCTAATTACAACATTAATCATAATTATGAAATAGATATAGATAAGTTATTTTTTATATTTCAATAAAAAAATATTTAATATTTGAAATAAAAGAAGGTTGTCTACTGTTTAGGTCATTGGAACAGATGAAATAAAAGTTTAATCCATCATTGATATTTCATAGATGTTCCAATTCGATAGAAATTCTAGATAATGATTTTTTATTTGGGTTTTTAAATTTATATATTATATCAATGATTTTTAACTTTACATAAAGTATTTCATAGAATCCATTTATCAAATATAAATTTATTATTTAGCTTATCCTCCTTTCTTTGCTCTTGGCCTCACATAAGGTGCCTAGATAATAACTACCTTTAACTCTAACTCGACCAAGATTTCAAGCAACCAATGGTTTCCATGGCCAAATCACATTGCTTAATATAGAATTTCGTGATAAAGTTGTCTTTGATGAAAGTTATATTATAAGCCCCATAACTAATCACTCAAGGTTTCAATCGGTTGAAAGATTCGATTGAGCCTAAATTATAAGTAAAACTAGAAATATTAGTAAAATGATCCCGTAAGTTTGAATTTAAGAAAATAAGCAATAAAATAAAAGAATATAAAAATTCCAAACTTTAAGTATATAATTCGTTATTTATCGAAAATGCGTAAAATGCATTCTGATAATTAACGAATCCCTAAAGATAAATTATATGTATACTAAAAATCATAGAATAACCTAAATAATATTTAGGAATATTTATTTGTACTATATATGAATTTACATGCATATAGAAATACGTGTAATTACTTAAAATACGCATAATGTGCTAAAATAAGGAAAAATTAGGAAAAAGAAGGAATGATCCAAATATAGGTCGTGGCAATTGTGGAAAATAAGAAAAAAATTAGCCAATTAAATTAGAACAACACAAAAGTCAAATTGGAAAAAGATAAGGCAATTGTCTAATCAAATTAATGCACAATAATTTCCCTAAAGCTCTATAAATAGCAAGAAAAATTCAGAAGCTCATTTGGTCAGTTTGAAGAGTGAGAAAAATAGAGAGCTTAGAAAATTCAAGAGAAAAACCAAAGAAAAAAGATAGAAAAGGAAATCTGTGCAGTTAGGGCCATAAAAGGGAACTGACATCAAACGAGCAACTGGGAGTGGACGGCCACCACCAACACAAAGTGGTGGCAATGCCTGGACTGGTCGACAAGGCCATGGTGGCCGACGATGGCCGGAGCCACTCAGACCGGTGAGTCCGATTTCCAGCCCAATTTTGTGTAATTTTGTAAAAATAGTAAATATTCTTAAAAAATTATGACACTTATTATTCTGGAATATTTTTGTATGTAGTTTTTAGGAAAAATATTATTTTGATGAAAATATGTCTCATGATATATGGTCCTTAAGAAATTATGCAAAATCGAGCATGATTAGGATTAGAAATAAATGACCTTAGGAGTGTAGTTTTGAACCCAAAATTTTTTTGTAGACTACTTAGATGATATAGAACAGTGCTATGAAGCCCGTTTTCAAAAATTAATTTTTGAAAATTTTAGATAATTTTTAGGCCTTAAAATGAGGCATAAAATGGGTAATTTAGGGTTAATTAAGTAATTAAATGGTTAATTACTGATTTAGTGAATAATTATATGTTTTAGGATGTTGAAATCTGATGAAGTATGATACTTGTAGCATTTAGGGTGTTAGATGTAATTATTAGGTTAATTATGTAGTAAATGAGTAATAGGGAAAAATAGTAAATTTTAAGTTAATTTTGTAAATTAGGGTAATTAAGTGTAAAATCTGATTTATGATGAATTTAGACATTTTGAAATGATAATTGATGTTGGGAGATGGTAAATAGAGTGTTAGAAATATTAGATGTGTATTATATACATAATAGGTGATAATACATAATATATAATTATTAGAAATATAATAAATAGAAAATATTATAATAAAAATTGATATTATGATAATAATAAAAATGTACAATAAATTTGATAGAAAACTTGAATTTATGTAATTAGAGGAAAAATGTAAAAATTTTTCACATCAAGAGTAAATTCAGTACACTAATAAGGATTTAAATGTATCGGATGGAATAAAATACTAATTAAAGGTAATGATAGTATTTAAGAGATCGGGAAGCAATGTGATTAATTTCACCTTATGAGTTGAATTTTTCACATCAGAAGTAAATTCGGTACACTAATAAGGATTTAAGTGTACCGGGTGAAATAAAATACTAATTAGAGGTAATGATGGTATTTAGAAGATCGAAAAGTAATGTGATTAATTTCACCTTATGAGTTGAAACGAATTTTTAGAGTTCGAGCATAAAACAGTACTTAGAAATCAAACTAGAATCTAATTTAAAAATCGATGCAGAAACCGAAACCAAAACCGAACCCGAACCTAACCCTAAACCTAGAATAATTGTAAAAGACTTAAGACCTAGATAATTAGGCATATTAAACCCTAAACAACACATAACAATAAGCGTTATAGGATAAAACGAACCTATAATAGTTATATGAAAAACTGAAACCATGTTTGTGTTATAAGGATAATCGACGATGGCCTGAGCAAGTCAGACCTCGAGTGAGTGAGCAAGGAGTCGAGGTAAGTTAGGATTAATACGTTGTTGTATTTTGGAGGCTTGAGATTATGCTTGGTTGTGCTTGTTAGATGGTTGAATGTGTGCATGTGCTTGATTATGTGTGATGCTATGATTCCGTTTGTTGTTCTGGCTTGTATTGTGTGATTTGTATAAAATGATTGATCACCCTAAACTAGACCTAATCAAACATACGACTTGTAATCATAATCGGACCTGCATGACAACCCATTAGGGAAAACCTAGGATTCTACGGCCAAATACCGACCCCTTCGAAAGGGATAGCGTGGGATAGTACAGGATTGCAATTGGTCCCTTCTTCATCCTCAGTCGAACTAAGTGACATGTAAGGAGGTCGCGGCGAGGGTGAAGACAATGGTTCAAAAGTAGTCGCGGGAGGAGCGAGGTCTCCATTACACAAGCCTAAGTTTGGTCGTGAGCTGTTGCATTAATGGCAACTCCTCAACCTGGATTAGAGCAGGCGCAATTTCTCTAATCTCATAACGGGCCAGACAAAGTTGTGCGATGGCATTTGCTTGAACATGTATTGCACTTAATAAGTTAGTTGATAACCTTGTTATGTTTATGGTATAGTTTTAAGTCCTCCATCTTAACTTACTGAGCTGTGGTTGCTCACATCCCTATAGACATTGTGTAGGTGCTGGCTAAGAAGCGGCATACAACTACCTTGAAGTTAGCAAACATATATTTTTAAGGTTTAAGCTATTATCGTTGAAAACGATAATTGTAATAACTGAATTCTAGTGTGTGTGTGTGTGTATATATATATATATATATATATATATAATTTTCTCACTTTCTTAGATAAATGATTTATTTAAATTACAATTGTTTACTTCAAAGTAGGTTAGTTGTGGACGCCTTGTGTAGATCAAGTCTAGGATAGCAGTTGTAAGGCCAACTTCTATCTTAGAATGGTTTACACGGCGGGGCTATTACGAATCTGCCGTTTCGAGGCGTGACACATATCATATGAATGGTTAAGTAGGAACTTAACCTAAGTTTGTAAGTATATTTTTAATTTGGAAATTGAGGGATCTAATTTAAACAAATTCATGGTAATATTTTACGACACTTGTGTATAGTTTTATAAAATTTTACTTATATCAATTAAAAATTTTATGAAACGTATATAGTTTTGGAACAATATAGTTTTTACTCCTTGATGGATTGCTAAAATTACCCATTATCATTTTCGATAAAATAAAAATTTGAATATGCTAAATATAGAAACGAGAAGATTTGTTTAGATGCTTTGCTCATGTAGGATCTGTTATAAAATGACATACGAGTTAGTTCTCTACAATAAAAGAAATAGTGAATCAAAAACACTCTTTTTGTTCCTCCGAATGACTTCAAAATGAAGTGATGTACGAATACAATATTTCATTAACGAATTTCTGAGTACATTGGACTACTCAAGTATTGAAGATATAGGAAATTGTAAAGAGCTAAGTCAGCTGCATCGAGATTTGAGCCAATTACTATTTAGATTTTTCTTGGATCAATGATATGGTATAGAAGGTTAAAACCATGTCTTAGGATGGCTTAGGTTATTTGACTTAATAAGTTGTAAATATTTGTTAGTTGGTTGTATTTAATTTTGCACTATAAGTGTTCGATAAAATGTCTAAAAAAAAGTTGTTTGATTAAGATGATGGGTAGTGGCATGTGGTCAAAATACATAGTACACAATGTATGATGTGCTAACTGATACGTTACTTACAATGTAAATAGGTTGAAAATGATAGACACAGTACAGTTCATAGTGTTTGCTCATGGAAATATTGTAAAGGGAAATTTGGGAACAAAGTATAATCGAATCTAGTGAAGATGTTGAAAGTCAGGTCAAATGCGAACTTTTCTAAACTACTGCAAAGAGTTTGCTAGAGTGTTGGGATTAATCTCAATGCAAGGAGTGTTGAGTTATTATATAGATATTCAACGTGTAATCTGGAGTAGTGTCATATTCTTTAATTGCCATCAACAACGATGATGATTTGTGAAGAACTTATTTAAGATGATTGAAACATTTGGGCAAACTCATATTCAACACTTGTATGTAAAGGTCAGATCAATAGAAAGTAGTAGGCCAATACATGTGACACATGTGCCTCCCACTAAGTTTAATTAGCTTGTGGCTAATGAGTTTGAATTGTTACCCATGCCTGTGCCTACATAGGATGATGAAAATGTTGTTAACATGGTAATTGGAGCAATCCTATAGAAAGAGCTTTCACATGATTGTATGCTTCAACATATAAGAGGACTAGATGATGAAGATGATGATAATAATGATAATGATGATTATGAGCTTGATGGAGTTGAGGATGATGATGACAATGGGGGAGAGGATGGTGTTTCTAAAATGATTGGTAATCATTCTTTTGAACTACAAATGCTTATTGCACATTCACATGCCTTGGGCTCAACTTCAATGGAGCTAATACCATCGTTCATACAACCTTTGGAGGTTTATATGGCCAACTTAGAGATTTGGGATGTGATTCCCTTTTTAAATACCGGTGGAGATGATGGGTACATACGTTTTGAGAGAAACGTTAATGTAGAGTTCAGTAACTTGCATACCAATGAATATCTCTATGTTGATATAAGATTCAATAATAAATAAGGACTTATAAGAGCTGTAGAGCACTACTAAATTAAACATCCTACAAACTTTAAATTGATGGAATTCAAAAAGAACAAGTATTTCATTATGTGTTCTAAGAACAAGAACAGTTACAAGTGAAGACTCAGGGCATGTAAGAAGAAGTTTGATGGTGTGTTTATGATAACCAGGGTTGTAAGACCCCACATTTGTGTAAATCCCATCATAACTCAAGACCACCTATAGCTAGATAGCAATACGATAGTCAAGAAGTTTCTAAATGTTATCAGAGAAGATCTTGATAGAAAAATTTCTCAATTATGCAATGTTAACAATAAACAATTTAAGTATATGGTTACTAACAAAAGGGTATGGGTCAGTAAGATAAAGGTTATTGACACTATTTATAGTAACTGGGAGAGATCATATGATGATCTTCCAAGATTTCTCAACACAATCCAAATGAGTAACTCTAGGAAAAAGGTTGAGTGGAGGTGGAGTCCTTTAAGAGAGTTAGGGGATGATACAATTAAAGTAGGTTTGGTAGTCTTTTGACCCATGCATAGAGGTATGAAAGTTTTATAGACATGTGGTTAGTATTGATGGTACGATCCTATATGAAAAGTATCATCATAAGTTATTGATTGTTATTAATATGGATGGCACAAACCATATAATCCCGTTAGCCTTTGCACAAGCGAATGAGGAGACAGTAGAGGCATAAGGTTGGTTTCTTAGGAATTTAAGGCAATATGTGTGTGGTGAGTGAGCAGGTAAGGGAACCATATGTTTAATATTGAATAGAGAAATAGATATTCAGTTGGCATTGGATAGAGACAAAAATGAATAGAAACTCCCTTTTGTTAATGTAGCGATGGTGCATATGTCATCTTGCTAGCCATTCATTTCCAAGTTATCCATATATCATCACCTAATCACTCTCATGGTAGATAGGGCCTAAGGCCACACCATAATAAAGGACAACATCAATTCGATCATCGTATTTCTAAGATTTACCTCATTCTTTTTACCATGCTGTATTTAGATTTTATATTTGCAAATCTAAGAGCATATACCTATAAATTAATCCTAAAAAAATGATTTTACATTTATATTCAACTGATGAGTATTCACAGGTAACACAAAAAAGTAAAAAGGGGCAAATGTACTCATCCTTTGTTCATTTAATTCTCGTGATGAGCCTTTGTTAATTATAATGGTTTGATTTTCCTCATATTGATTATGTTATTAAAGATATAGCTTTTATAAGAAATTCCATAGTATAATTATTCAAAAGTAACTATATGTTGCTAGTTTTGAATTATAATAAATTGTTCCATATTAATAGTAGTTAAAGAAGTTGTCAATAGCTTTTATAAAAATTGCCGACGATTTCTTTCATTATTAATGTGTGTTATTTACTATAACTTAAAATGATTTATGATAATATAAAAATAAATATATTATATAATCGTTTTTGAGTGGCTGCATCATATTATAATTTACTACTTATGTAGACCTTGATCTTCCCTACTAAAAGGCGAAGGATTTTGAGACAAAGCATCAGACAAGATGCTTTGGAGATATCGCTGCATCCTCAAGGCCATTTAAGGCATTCTACGTCATATGGCTCGAGAATTAGAATTTAAGCTCCTATGCCATTGTGATCCGTGCACAACAAGGCTTTGTGGGCACTGAAATCGATAGAGAATAAAAATTTTGGCAGGTTATAATCAATATGCAAATTGAATTGAGAAACTCGCCAGACGGCTTTTAAAAGCTTGTGATTACGACTAACATTTCGTATTAATAAGTCGAATTCTCTGTTCGAGTCTAAATGGATTGTTTAAAAAAAAATTCAACCTATAATACTATTCATTTATAATTTTATTTAAAAACCCAAATATATAATCAAATCAATTTAATAAGTGTGTTACATATCGGAAGCAAATCCATTTTTCAATTAAAAATTTCTAGCTATTAATATGCAATCAGAAAAATATGTTCTTTACAATATTCTTCAATTTGCTAAATATTTATAGCAAAAACCACCTTAAAGACCATTAAAATCTTTCTAGTGCTATATGACTAACACAAATAAAAATTTTTCTAACATTAGTATTCTGTAGGATCAATGTACCAAATGTGATGAATAACATTAAAAAATTAATTCATAAATTTAATTTGATTTTTATCAATAGTTAATATTGAAATTTAAGATATGTCAAGAAAAAAGATTTACATATAGAAATGATGCTTGAAATTGTTTAAATATCCAACACAAGATACTTATTCTTTTGTTTTAAAAATGTTAAAAGTTAGAGAATGCAAGAAAATCAAGATATTAGAGTCACAATGGACGAAGACGGCAAAGAGAGTGAATGATGACAATTAACAAGATTGATGGCAAAGAAGTAGCAATAGATGATGTTGGAAAGAGAGAGATATGGAGATGGACACTGGAAAAGATATTACAATAAGTATATAGCATGATGTAGATGTAGGGTTCTAAATGATGTTGTCATGTGGAAGTTGTGTAGATATCGTGCTAAATGTGACCTCAAAAGAGCAATGTGTGAATGACACTTGTAGAGAGGACATGGAAAGAAATGACTAAGAGGAGAAACATGTAGTTTCAATAATTCAAGTACACTTGTAACAAGTGAGAGAACTATTAAATATCAATCTAACTAAAATTCAAGTACACTTGTAACAGTTTTTCTTATCTCTAGACTTTCTGAAGTCTCTATTGAAGAGGCATAGTTGGGTATTTATAAAGTCTTGAATTTGATGTCAACCTTTCAATCATGTGAATAATCAATAATTGAGATTAAGCTTATTCATTTGAGATTAAGCTTAATCATTCAAAATTATCTTGATGAGTTTATTATGGGCACAAGGCTAGTAACATGCCTTATTAAGTGTGCAACTGGCTTGATAAAGATTGAGAGCGGATCTACCAGTCCAACAATCCTTATTTCGAGCTCATTAAGTCAAATCTCTCTAAGTCATCCTAAATATAAACCAAGCTCTTAGGCCCTATTACTTAAGCCAAAGAGTTAGGTCTAAAAAAATAATGCATTAATCATTGACGTAGGCCAATACAAAATTTGCCCTCTACATTTTTCCCTTTGCCCAAAATTCTTGGATAGAGACTAAGTATTTTGGGTATTAATTACCTACTTAGATTATTTGGGTCACAACTTTGTGCCTATGCTATCGTATGTAGTGAAGCGACTACACTGCTCCCAAGTGCACCAGCATAGCTAATGACTTTATATTGTTGATAGATTAGAGCATGTGAGCTTATCACCAACTTGTAGCCCTATCTAATCGTGTACCATCACTTTTTTGGTTTAAAAAATGTTTCCTTCAAGGTACAAAATTAAATAAATATTCTTCATTAGACAATTATGCTTGCACAACCTTACTCATTTTCTTCATTTTATTCATGTAAATCAAACAACTCATTGAGTAAACTTCCATGTACCAACTCTATATTAGAAACTTTAGTTGACTTCCTAATTTTGATTCGCTGAGATAAATTGATATGTTCATTATACATGAATGTATATACATCTCCAAGATTTTGTTGTTATTATTATTATTATTATTATTATTTTATTTTCTTAATATCACAAAACTTCAATCTCTTTAGAGATACCTCAATAATCCAAAATCTATGAATCGAATACAATCTTTTAACTATTTACAAATCTTCATACTTTAGATATGATCTAAGGAAATAAACAATAATTAGATACTCTCCATCTTCCTTTAAGATTTGAATTTCTTATTTTGTTGGTTTTGGGACCATGATTATGTGATAACATACAGAACTGTTCCTTCAATAATATCACTTTTTTTTTAGTGTATCTTTACAATACTCTCATGTTTTTTAATCATATATTATTCAATTACTCATGCTTTAAAATTTAGATTAATATTATGATTTATACCTCAATTTTATCACTTTTTATAATTATACACTTAATGTTTTGATCTATTTAATTATAAACCTAATTGAAGATTTAGTTACCATTGTCTATAACTCATTTAACTTAAATTTACATCATTAATCCAATCAAAATAGTCAGCTAATAGGATGGTCACCCATAGCCTTAGAGAGCCATGAAACCCTCTACAAGTGGTCGTCGACCATTCTTTATAAATATGGGTCATGGGGCCCATTAACAGCCATTGGTGGTCGCTCACTACTCTAGGACTGCTAAGGTTATAGTGTAACACTCTAAGGCCATAGATAGTCATCCAATTAGAGGATCATGCTAACCAGACTAAAGTATGAAGTGGAATTAACTAAGGTATAGAAGGTGACAAGTAATTCTTCAATTGAATATATAACTAAACAAGTCTAAACTTTAGGTATATAAATGCAAAAAGTGACAAACTTGAAGTATAAACCATTACATAACCCCTTCAAAATTTATTCCTTCAAAACTTTAAGTATATAAATACATATCATGCATGCCATATATATGTATGTATGTATGTGTGTGTGTGTATATATATATATAAACCCAAATCTTACTATTTCCTTTCAAAGAGATAATTATATAGATGCATATCAACATAACCTCATGCTAAATCTCATACCAAACATTTTAAAGAAATACTTATATGTCACCTTAGGAAAACAATTATGAAGATGCATATATAATTAATATCCAAAAAATAACATGATCTCTCTCTCTCTCTCTCTCTCTCTCTCTCTCTCTCTCTCTCTCAATATTCTTTTTCCTCTCCTAATTCAATTCTTCTCCATTTCAAAATTAAATCTTTTATTTATTCTTATCCCCAACTCTATAATACTTCTATATATTCAACTCTTGTATATATTATCTTTCAAAGTCAACACATCTGTGACAACGTATAATATTCATCTCTTGTACGTATTGTTTTTCAAGGATAATACAAGTTTAACAAATTATTCAAAAATTAACAATCTTCAACTTCTTTCTCCCCTCTCTCTCCCTCTCTCATCGTTTATTTATTTTTTTACCCAGTCTTTACTTTTCATATCTTTCTAGATTAATTCTTGACTCCCCTTCATTAACTAAGGGGATTGGTGACATTAATTTGTTCAGTTAAAACAACGATTAATTGATAAAAAAATTGCCTTCTTTTTAACCAATCACACTAGTGATTTTCTTCATCATAAATTTAACATTTTGATATCTCTTTTTTTTTTTTTTTTGTCAATATTGATTTCCCCTTACAATCACAACTGTAGTCCCATTCTTAAATTAAACGTATAAGATATTGTGACATGCTTCTCTCCATCCATCCTCCTTATTTTTTTTTTCTTTTGCAAAAATTGAACAAATTTATACAATAGGGAGTTCATGTCCTTGATTGGCCTTAAGCACTTCAATAAGCTATAATCCTTTATCGATTTGTAGATAAACTTCGATGTAATACTTGGAGACTTTAATGTACCTTAATAATTTTTTTTTTTTTTTTAGTGTGATCTAATAGGGCCAATAATGTATTATGAAATATTAAAGATATTAGTTTCTTTTTTTTATTGTATACTTGGATCTTTTAGATATAAGAAAAACTAAGCTACATAACTACATAACCCCGCATACAAATTATTCATAAAAGAAAAGAAAAAAACAAAATATTCACAAGCTTACTCAAATTTTAATATCATGTGGAAACGAACAGGTTATCAACATGCCTTTCCTCCTAAAACATATACATGTATACATATCAAAATCATTATGAAAGAAGATCTTTTTTTTTATTAAAAAAAAAAGGCTCATGGCCATCATTAGTTTACAAGAAGCTAACAATAATTACCTTTTCATAGAAAAGGCTACCTCTTGTATGCATGAATGGAAATTTCTTCTACAGTGTAAATTCATATCAATATTTTATTAAGTCTTATCACACTTTAAATATGTACATTTTAAGATCCATGATATTATCATGTCCTTTTAGTCTTACTTATTATTATTTGATAGTTGTGAAGATAGTAAGTAATAGATTTAAAAGGTATGATGGACTTATTTGATGAAGAGGACCCTTGCTAAGCTCATGACATGCTTCATCAATTTGAAAGCCTCATGCCATCTCTAAGAGGTGGAGCACCAAGTCTAAGACAACTTGATTGCAATCAAGTGCATGCAAGACCACTAATACTTAGTCCCTTTGATTCCTCTACCAATAATGGGACGGCTTCATCAAACCTTACATCTTAGATTTTGATTTAATGGGGGTAAAAAATTTTCATGTTAAGGTAGTGAAACCTCTTTTTAAGCCCATATATAATGAAACCTCCCTCAATGGAAAGCCCCATATGTTGATGCCCTTCCTCATTTATTTGTTGTTATGTCACAAAAGGACATGGCAACAACTCTTACTATAATAGTGATGTAAGAGAAGAGCACTTTCTATCATCAAGCCTCCCTTCACTAAAGCAATATGGAGGTGGCTTGCCAACATAACCATAATGCAATATGCCATCTGTAGCCATTCAAGTAGAGAAGTCACTCATGAAGAGATTCATCAAAACAAGGAAGCTTTGCTCTTGCTTCCAAAAGCATTGTTCCCTTAAGAACAACAACATTGTAATGTCAAAGCACTACTTAGACTTGAAGAATAAAAACTATGTACTAGGAGAGTATATGCACTTAAGCATGCTAATTGATATGCCAAGTATTACTTAAGCCTAAGGTAATGAAGTTGACATGCTAGGGGTATGTCTTAGTCTTAAAGAATGTGTAGTACTAAGAGAGTATCCTAGTTTATAGAGAATGTGTGATGCTAGAGGGTAAGCCTTGGTCAAAAAGTAAATGATTGTAAGAGGGGTCTCTTGGGCTTAGAAGAATACGTAGTGCCAAAAGAGTGCCTAGTCTTAAAGAACAACAAATGATGCCAAGGGAATGGACCTAACCTTGAAGAAGTGTATAGTGCCAATGGAGTGCCTTAATCTTAAAGAAAAATGAAAGGTGTCAGGAAAGTGTTATGGTCTTAAAAGAACGTACAATGTTAGAGGAGTATCTTAGTCTAAAAGAAGAGCGTAAAGCACCAATGAGTACCTTAGTAGTAAAAGAAGTGCATGGTGCTAAAAGGGTTCTCTTGGTCTTAACAAAGTGTGTGATGCTAGGGGAGCACTCTGATCTCAAATAACGTGTAGTGCCAAGGGATCCCTAGTCTTGGAGAAGTACCTTGATCTAAAGAAGAACATATGATGTCAGAAGAGTGCATTGGTCTTAAAAGAAACAATTTAAAAGAAAATTGAAATTATTGACATAGAGTTGCATTACAACTTTAATGTATCCTTTTGAAAATAAAACGAGGGAAAAAAATGTAGCTGAATACTAATCTACCTGTAGAGTATTGGCTATGAATTGTCTTATACCTTTATTGATTCGGTCTACATACTACCATGTCAGGTATCACGTAGTGAGGTATTGATGTAGACATCGCCATCTTCAATAATAAGCCTCCCAAGTATTACTCAATCCTTAGATATTTTCTTTAAATTCTTACACTCTTTGATGGATGGTCCACTATCATATGATATTGACAAAACCTAGGGTAATTGCGCTCACTCTTGGTAAGTAGGCACTTATTTTCTAGTAGTATAATGTCTCCATCTTGCAAACATTGATTAAGTATGGTGTGTACTCACCTTATTAGGCATAGGAGTGGAGGGACTTTTGTTAAGGTTCTTTGCAAGTCACTCTGATACTTCTTGTTGGTTCTAAGGTCGCTATCTTGAACTAAATCTATTGATGTTTTGTGTTTATTGAGCTTATTAACTCCTCATTGCCTCGTTACGGAGCTATTAGTCCTTCATGCATTCTTTATAAGTGCAGCAAAAAGTGTACAAGAAGAGGTTCTCTTAGTGTATGGCATACTCAAAGGACATCCCTAGGATACAAATCTTTATTAGCTCTTTTTGATTGCATACATCTTGAATATCAAGAGAGCGTACCCTAAAGCGCTCGATGTACTCCATAAGATCCTCCTTGAGGTTTTACCTAATTCACCCTATGTCAATTAAGGTGACTTTTTATTGTGCATAGAAAAATTTCTCTAAGTTATCTTGCACATACTTCTCCTTGTATCTATGAACCTAGTAACAAGGTTGATGTATAAGTGTATGCTTTTTCAATGAGCAATTTGGAAAATTCCTTCAACTTTAAATCATCATCTAAGTCGTAAAATGTCTAACGTCTCAATGAACTTCATAACATGCTCCTTGCATTTCCTTACTTGCCATTAAACTTAATAAATTAGACTCACATAGTCCTTTAGATATGACATGGTAGCAATATGTTGATTATATGAGAATTGGATATTCAATATTGTAGCAAGTGGCTTAGCATGCATTTCCTTCATATATTCATCTAGTTCTTCCCTTATAATAAAGAAAGATCTTGGTGTAGTCGTAGACTTCAAGGCAAGTGCTACAAATTTAGCTGGCTTAGAAGGAGCGAGGTTTAGTTGGCCAGTAGACCCTCTAAGTATAATATGAGGAGCAAGGTGGGAAGAGGAAGAGCTATCTTGGTAGACTCTTCCATTCTCTACCTCAAGTGGCGAGTTTTGGTTAATTGTAGTTGCCGATGCAACAATGGTTTGGTCACCTCTTCTCTAAGGCATGTTCTCCTAAATGATAGGAGGATTAAATTGTTGAACGAAGGGGGTAGTTGCTTATTGCGCTACAACAAATGGGCCAAGCCAGCTACACCCTATTGTATGGAAATAGTAGCCATTCTTAGCATGAAATTGGCAAAAGTAGCCATAAATTGATTCAATGCTATTGTGGTTTCTTGCATAGTCTGCATCATCTACGTAGGATCTAAAGGGTTCTTAGGTACTAGATTACTCTAGTTGATAAGGTTATTCTTGTTAGCAGGGTTATCTTGGTTAGCGAGGTTGTTTTGATTAGCATCTTTAAGTAGTAGAAGCAAGGCTTGCCCAATGGAGTTAACATGAGTCTTTTGCTCTTAGGAGGTGGTATCAAGTATGCCAGTATTCCTTTTCGGGGGTGGTACCATTGTTAAGTAATTGACTCTCCTTGTCCCATTAGAGTCACAAAAAATGTAGATGTAAGGTTTTAGATAATGTTGTCACATAGAAGCTCCGAGTATATTGCGCTATACGTGATCGCAAAGGAGCGATGTGTAAATGGCACATTTAGAGAGTACTTGGAAGAGAAACAACTGGGAAGAGAAACAAGTAATATTAGTAACTCAAGCAAACTTGTGATGGGTGAAGAAGCTATCGAGCATCAACCTCACTAAAATTACTAAAATTAATCGAGTGTTGGGTCGTTCATCACTTGAGTGTTATTTTGATCTTTAAGAGCAGAGTGTTCACAGGATATCACTATTTCTCTTATCTCTAAAGCTATCAAAGTCTCTATTGAATCGGGTATTTATAAACTCTTGAGTTTGATGGCAACCGTCAGATAATGTGAATGATCAACGATTGAGATTAAGCTTGCTTATTCAAGATTATCTTGATAAGCTTACTATGGGCCCAAAGTTAATAACATGCCTTATTAAGTGTGAGACTTGCTTAAGAGAGGTTACAAGCGAATAGATCAATTCAATGAATCTTTGTTTCGAGTTCACCAAGCCAAATCTCCCAAAATTACGCCAAATACAAACTAGGCTCCTTAAGCCCCATTACTTAACCCTATAAGTCAAGTCTAAAAAATAATGCATTAATCATAAGCTTAAGGTAATACAAAGTTAGCTCTCTACACATGGTATATATTAAAGGGCAAACTATTTAGGTGGAAATTAACCCATTAAGCTTTTTTAATAAATATAGACCCATGATTAAAAGCCTTCTCAACTCATTATAACTTCACTCTCTCTCTCTCTAAAACACAATTCTTCTTTCAATTTTTTTCTCTACACTCGCATAAAAAACTCGTAGAACTTCACAATCCAGTGCCATAACTACAAATCTAAGGTATCTACATCATCCTTCTTTATTTATTTTCTTAGACTTGTTGCTATTGTGTATAAAAATTAGATTTTTACTTAGAGTTTGAAGAAGAGCACTCTGACTTGTATATGTACAAATTTAAGTTTCGAGGAGTGATTTAACATATATAATGTGATGAAACATATTTTCTACTCATTGTTTGCTAGATATTACTTGAAAAAACACATGCTTGCTAAGGATTCAATGTCAAAATTGTTTTCCATGTTGAAAGAAAGTGAAGAAGAGGGAAAGTGATGGAATTCTTGATATTCACATGTGATGTATATAATTCATATTAGAAATTTACATACTTATTGGATCAAAGTAGTTGTGTAGCTAAAGAAATCTATAAACTCATGAATTCTTCAATATTGATTGAAATTATTGATACAGATTTTATTTCAATATATTTTAAAAATTCATGATAACTAATATGGATTTTGTGTTACAATTGCACATGAAAATAGATTGTGAACAATAAGTTTAAAGAAGAAATTATATGTTAAATTCTAACATTCATATTAAAAGAGATTATGAAATTGTAGAATTAGTTCAACCTTAATTTAGCATTTCACTAACCTAAATTTTCATAAATCCGTGGTTTTACAAATTAGCATTTTATCATGCAATCTTTTGCTAATGAAGATTTCCTATGTTACTTAATTGGATAAATAGGCAATAAAGTAGGAATGATATTTAGTCTTATTTAGATTCTTGAATTAACAATTTCTAATGTAATATGAATGTGGTTTTTTTTTCTTTCTTTATCAAAGTTGAAATCCTTTATTTTTTATTTTAGATCATGCAAGAATTTAAGTGCCATCCCTTAACATCCTCTTCTAATATTTCATGAATCATGGCAAAGGAAGCAATATCTCTGATTATCGAAAAAGGAATTTTACCAAACATCTTATCTAAGTAGGGATTGACTTAATTAGGTCGGCTATGACACCAAAGTGTGACAGTTGATTAAGTTTGGAGGCTAGGACTAGCTACTGACAATCAATGAACCGATGTATAAGGAATTGATACCGGAGGTGTTAAACACTTTGAGGTTAGCTTTTGATAAACTGAGAATGTTAGGTAAGATACTCTATGCTTTAGGTGTAATGCTCACGAAGTGATCATGTCATTTGATGATATACCTGTTCCCATGGGTTTATATCCTTGAGACTATGTGATGACTCAAGAGTATATAGAGCTACAATATAAATTACCTCAAAGGGTATAAGTCTTTTACCTGGATGGAATTGACTAGTAGGGAAGGAAGTTAGCGCATTGTATACTAGCTAAGGGATCCACTTAAAGAAAGAAAAGTTAAGGGGTTGTAAATGAGAGGGATATCATATATTTACATAGTATTGTTAACCAACAACCTATAAACTTAAGGGTTAGGATAGGCTAGTTCCTTAGGAACCAGGTTACCAATCATCATTCAGGTTTCATTTTTATACTCCTCTTTTTCAGAACCTTCCTCACATGTAGGCACTAGATCCTTCTACTCCCTTAACCTATAATTCTATAAAAGCCATGAAGCTTCCTCCAATACTTGAGGTTCTACTTCCTCAATTAGCTGGTATGGTTATTTCTTCATCATCCCAATGGTGATCTGGCTCATCATCTTCCTTAGTAATAAGCACACTTAAGAGGATCATGAGGAAGATACTAAAGAAGAAAAGAATTTTGAGACATAAGATCGATTGAGTTGATGTCAAACAAGACACTTTTCATACCTACTTGGGAATTTAGCTACCACCATCAACATCTATGCCAGCGCTAGACTCAAATGAAGAATCAGTAGAAGAAGAGATTAAGGAGGAGGATGAAGAAGATGAAGAATGATTCCCCTGAAATCTCAGTTTGAATTTTCCTTTATTTTAGAAGACTATGCTAATAACTTATTTACTATTGCTGTTTTTTCTTTTAGCTATTTTTACTTTTGATGCTTTATAAGTTTTGTAGGAAATTAACACTATGGTACTTGAATTAGCAGTTTCATCTAGTCTATTTTATTTAGTTAACTTCTTCTTTTCATTTTTTTAGTTAGTTCATCTTATTAGATGCAAAGAAAAACATACACTTAAACAATTTGATGCAATTTAGATTCTAGACTTTGGTTTTTCTCAATGATCAATGCTAAAAATTGAGGAAGGCCCCAGTTCTTTTTCTTCATTATTTTTATTTTTCTCCTACTTTGATTGTTGATTTGAATTGCTATTATATACATTGAGGACAATATACAACTTAAGTATAAGGGTTAAGGTTGTGTTATATATGTTAATAAATTAGATGTATTGTAAACACCCCATTTTTGTCTCCTTTTATTTTTTAATTTTTAAGATAGGGTAAAAGGTCCTAAATTAGGAAAAATACAAAAATAGGAAAAAGTACAAAAAATAAGGAATTTAGGGAAAAAATGCAAAAAAAAATTAAAAAATTTAGAAAAATTGAAAAATCACAAAAGATAGAAATTTTTTTTTTAAAAAATAGAAGACTTAAAGAATTTAGAAAATAATAATTTTTTAGATAGTTTAATAGATTTTTTTATTTAAATAACCTGGACTTAGATTTAAATTTAGCTCAGGTCAACCTTGTTCATATGTACAATTTAATTGCATAAATAAATAAGGCATAGGCCAATGGTCTAATGGTAAAATACTTAGATATATGCGTATGAATTAGTTGGAAGTCTTAGAGCAGACACATACAAATCTCTCTCTCTAACATCACGACGAGAACCTTTCTCTCTCAACTGTTTCTCTTTCGACTGATTCCCTCTCTCAAACCCTTACTCTCTTTAAAGCCACTTGCACAATATATATATATATATAAAACAAACACAGCTTACTCTAGCTCTCTTGGCCTCCTCCTATCTTGCGCGACACATACATATACGGTAGTGAAGAGGGGGTCACTCTCTCTCTCTTAGCCTATCTCTCTTGTTGAAGCACATGTAAATGTGGCCATACCCTCTCTCTCTCTCCACTACCACACCCTCCCTCTCTCTCCATTACCACCCCTTCTCTCTTGTCTACTACTGCAAACCACCCAAATTCGTTACCCTCATCATCCCCCTTTCTCGCCCCTTAATCACACCAGTTGAACACCAGTAGACCTCATCCCCTACGCCTCGAATAGAACCTAAACACTGCTGTTACCCTCATCCCCACTAAGCATCTGACTTGACTCACTACTCTCTCTTTCCCCCGACCAAACCACTGCCCACATACATAGCCTACTCTCTTGGACTTTCTTTCCCATTTTCCAATCCTAACGACCCCATACCAACCAAAATGCCAAACCCACGACCCATAATTACCACTGATACCATCTTCCTTCGACCCACGCACATCACTACTATCGCCACTCTCCATCAGCCGCCCAAACCACCCTTAATGGCTGTGGCGCTTCTCTAAACCCACTAAACCCAATCAAATACCCACGAAACCATTTTTTCACACAAAAATTCTAGCATGAAATCATCCCCAATGCCATTACTTACTCCTCCATTGTAGTTGGGTCAGTTGACCCGAATTCCAACCTTAGTTTGACCTGACCCTGACCCAAGATCCAAACCGGATCCATGCTTAGTCGCCTGACCTAAGCTTGCCTACAACACTTGGTCCAATTGATCCTATTTGGTTTATTTGTGTTCTATTTTTTTATTTTGGGTCATTTTTTGTATTTTTTTTATTTGATTTTTGCATTGTGAATGTAATTGTAAAAAAAATCCAAAAAAAAAAAAAGAGAACAAAAAATTGAACAAAAAAAAAGAAAAAGAAGTAAGGAAAAGAAAAAGAAAAGAAAAAGTATTTAGTTTTATGTTTTAACAAAAAAATCACTTAGAAAATCGACTTTCCAAAAATAAATAAAAATTAGTAGATCACTCCCAAATTAGGATATTTCTAGAACTTTCTATAAATAAACCCCGATTTAGGACCCTTTAGGAAATTTCTTAGAATAAATCAAAATCGGTAAAAAACATAAACCCAATTTGCTTTCAAAAATTAAAATCAACTCAACCTATTAATGTTTTTTTTATGAATGAACTACTAAAATCTAATCCCGAATAGCAGGTATGTAGACATTCGTATGTAAGTACAAGGAGACCTAAAATATGGAAAGTTATATTTTTTCCATCTTTATAAATATTTGTTCAAATTAATTAATTTAGTCACATGTGATATAATTAGTCATTTAGAAACTGAAAAAGGATATTATTGAAAAACAAATTTAAAATTGGAAAGTTAAAAAGTGGTACCCGTTTAAAGTTTAATAGGATAGCCCTCAGATCTAGAGCTCTTGTTTTAGAAAACCGTTTTGTAAAATTGATTTTCTCGTTAAAATCAGTAACTCAGTTATAACCAATCCGCCTAATTAGTAATAACTTAACTTTTTTCCCAATTCTAGTCGGGCAATGACTCTAAAGCATTTTCAAAATATAAAAGAATTGGTTTTCCTTAAACCCTAGTTAAGATTGGTATTAAACGGGTAGGGTTTAATACTGATTAGTTTAAAAAAGACTTAATTTATAAAAACCAGGAGGAAAAAACTAGGCACAGTAACTTAGCGACTCTATTAGGAACGTTAAGAAGGCTAGCCACTTAAAAACTTTCCGAAATTAAAATTGCTTTTCAAAATACTCGTGTTATTTAATTGTTTGTTTATTTATTTATTTAATTGTATATTTTTTGTTTATTTGTTATTAACTTCATGTATATATTTTGTTTTTATTAGCATATTTATTTTGCATATAGCATACATCGAGATATAGGGAAATGTTTACATAAGGGATATAGGGTAGATACAGTCAAACCTAGGCCGTCTTAGGACCCTAAGAGGGGAGCCATTGTCTAGGCTTCAGGTGTTGTAGTGTAAGCACCACTTAGGGTTGATTAGGACACCCTACTTAAACTGTAACGTGACCAATGAAAGTGTTTTTTTAAAAAAAATAAGTGAGGTCACAAACCTTAAGAACCTTTTAGAACCTACCCTAATTGTATATACTTCCCTTCGAGCTTAAGTTAATATAGTACCCTTAAGAATTGCAACCTAATAACAGTTTAAGTGTTTTAATGCAATCAAGTTTTTTGAAAATAGTAGTAGGGTTGCAACTTAAGAAGTAATTCATTAACCCAAACAATCCTAACATCTACATATTTCCATGTGCTTTCTTTTGTTGCATTGATGACTGATTTTTGTTCAAAATTGTGTAGACTTAGAATCGTAAATAACTAAGCAAACAATCTAGGGAATGATAGGCCACTGGACATCTCTAGGATTTGTGAACAGATGCTAAGAGATGAGATTGCCTACTTGAAGGAAAAGCTCGAGTGTTCTGAGGCTCACAATCGAGTCTTAAGGTCCCTTCTAGCATAAGTCATTAGGGATATTTATGAAATGATAGAGGACCTTAAGGCTCGTATATGAGACTTAATGTAGGGTTTTTTCCAATTCACAAAGCTTAGAATAAATATCAAAGTTCCTAAATAAATGTTAGGTTTTCTGCCTTTATTTTCTATATTTTAATCTTTCGCAATAATAAAAATCCTCTTTAGTTCATCGTTCTTCTTGCTTTAACATTCCTTTCTCTATAAGTTGTCCTTCAATAGGCATTTATCTAACCATTGTCTCCTCCCATTCCAGGAAGTGTCATAAACTTGTAAATTAAAACCCTAATAATCATCATCTTAGTTTTTAAATTATTTTTTGTAAAATAAAACTTTATCTTTCTCTCTCTTAAAAAGAAAAAAAAAAGAGAAAAAAGAAACAAAAATTGGAAAAAAAAAATTGCTGATGTCTGTAAATCCTGATAGGCTCAAGGAGCTAACACAAGCTCAAGCGTCTAATGTAAGCTCCACAACCCGCCACTCAAGGTTCTGATTGAGCCTAAATTATAAAGTAAAACTAAAAATATTAGTAAAAATGATCTCGTAAATTCGAATTTAAGAAAATAAGCAATAAAATAAAAGAATATAAAATTTCCAAATTTTAAGTATATAACTTGTTATTTATCAAAAATGAACTAATGAATCATTAGAGATAAATTATATGCATACTAAAAATCATAAAATAACCTAAATAATATTTAGGAATATTTATTTGTATTATATAGGAATTTACATGTAGGTAGAAATATGCGTAATTACTTAAAATACACGAAATGTGCTAAAATAATACTAAATAATTAAAAAAATTCATAATTAATTAAGGAAAAATCAAGAAAAATATATAAAAATGAGGAAAATTCTAAAAGTAGGGTATGGAAATCTGAAAATTAAAGAAGGAAATTAACCAATTAAATTTAGCTAAATAGAAAGTCAAAAAGAAGAAGAGATAAGGCAATTATCAAATCAATTTAATGCATAATAATTTCCCTAAAGCTCTATAAATACCACAAATTTTTTAGAAGCTCATTTGATTAGTTTGAAACCCTAGAAAATTAGAGAGAGGTGAAATTAAGAGGAAATTAGGATTTTATAAAAATTTAGCAAAAATCTGTGCAGATGGGGCTTATAAGGAGAACCCATACCCGATGGGTAGTTAGGAATGGATAGCCACCACCACCATACGATGGTGGCAGTGCCCAGGTGGGCCGATACACCCATGGCTACCGACGGTGGCTGAAGCCACCCAAACCGGTGAGTTCAATTTATAGCTCGATTTTGTGTAATTTTATAAAAATAGTAAATATTCTTATAAAATTATGAATTTTGTTATTCTAGAATATTTTAGTATTTATTTTTTAGGAAAAATATTATTTTGATGAAAATATGTCCCGTAATATATGATCCTTAAAAAATCATGCAAAACCGAATATGTTTCGATTTAGAAATAAATGACCTTAAAAGTATAGTTTTGAGCTCAAAATTTTTGTATAGACTACTTAGATGATATAGAACGTGCTATGAAGTCTGTTTTTAAAAATTAATTTTTGAAATTTTTAGGCCTTAAAATGAGGCATAAAATAGGAAATTTATGGTTAATTAAGTAATTAAATAGTTAATTACTGATTTAGTGAATAATTATATGTTTTAGGATGTTGAAATCTGATGAAGTATGATACTTATAACATTTAGGGTGTTAGATGTAGTTATTAGGCTAATTATGTAATAAATAAGTAATAGGAAAAAATAGTAAATTTTAAATTAATTTTGTAAATTAGGGTAATTAGGTGTAAAATCTAGCTTAGGATAAATTTAGAAATTTTGAAATGATAATTGATATTGGGAGATGGTAATTAGAGTGATAAATATATTAGATGTATATTATGTACATGATAAGTAATAGTACATAATATGCAATTATTGGAAATATAATAAATAGAAGATATTAGGATAAAAATTGATATTATATAAATAATAGGGATATATAATAAATCTAATAGAAAACTTAAATTTATGTAATTATATGAAAAATTTAAAAATTTCTCACATTATAAGTAAATTTGATACACTAATAAGGATTTAAGTATATAGGGTGGAATAAAATACTGACTAAGGGTAATGATGGTATTTAGGATATTTGGAAGTAATGTGATGAATTTGACATTATGAGTTAAAACAAGTTTTTAGGGTTTGGGTATAAAACAGTACATAGAAATCAAATTAGAACCTAATTTAGAAAATCGATGCGGAAACTAAACCCGAACCTAGCCCTAAACCCAGAATAATTGTAAAAGATTTGAGAACCTAGATAATTGGACATATTAAACCTTAAACAAAAGATAACAATAAGTGTTACAGGATAAAACTAACCTAAAATAGTTATATGGAAAACTGAAACCACATTTGTGTTATAGGGATAATCGGTGATGGCTTGAGTGAGTCGGAGCTTAAGTAAATGAGAGAAAAGTCAAGGTAAGTTGGGATTAATACATTGCTGTATTTTGGAGACTTGAGATTACATTTGGTTGTGCTTGTTAGATAGTTGGTTATGTGCATGTGCATGATTATAAGTGATGTTATAATTCTGTATGTTGTTCTGGCTTATATTGTATGAAGTGATCAATCACCCTAAACTGAACTTAACAAAGATATGACTTGTAAACATAAATCAGACCTGCATAACAATCCATTAGGGGAAACCTAAGATTCTCCGGCTAAATACTAACCCCTTCAAAAGGGATAACACTGGATAGCATAATGGATCCCTTCTTCATTCTTAGTCGAACTAAGTGATAGGTGAGGAGGTTGTGGCAAGAGTGAAGTCAATGGTTCGAAGGTAGTTGTGGGACGAGCCGTGTCTCCATTGCACAAGCCTGGGTTTAGTCGTGAGCTGTCGCATTAATGGCAACTCTTCAACTCGGATTAGAGCGGGTACAATTTCTCTAATCTCACGATGGGCCAGACAACGTCGTACGATGGCATTTGCTTGAACATGCATTGCACAAAATGATTTACTTGATAACCTTGTTTATGCTTGTGATATAGTTTTAAGTCCTCCATCCTAACTTATTGAGCTATGGTTGCTTACATCCCTATAAATGTCGTTATAGGTGCTAGCCAAGAAGCAGCTTATGACTACTCTGAAACCAACAACTGCTGGATCCTGGAAAGTGAGGAAAAATATTTGAAGAACAGACATATATTTTTAAGGTCTAAGCTTTAATCTTAGAATTTTTCATTTCTGAATAATGTATTAACTAAGAAATAGATTATGGTGAAACGTTGTAAACGTTAAATGTAATAACTGAATTTTAGTGTATATATATATTTCTCATTTTCTTAGATAAATAATTTATTTAAATTACGAACTGTTTACTTCAAAGCGGGTTAGTTGTGGACGCCTCATATAGATTAAGTCTAAGATAACAGTTATAAGGCCAACTTCTATCTTAGAATGGTTTATATGACGGAACTGTTACGACTCTGCCGCTTCAGGGCATGACATCTAGCCCACTCAAGCAACTAACCTAAGCTCTTGGTTTCCTACCCATACAAGACCCCTCGATCTATTAAAGAAGCCAACACAAGCCCTTCGGCCCATTCATCACAAACACTAGCCCCTTAGCCCATTCAACACAAATACGAGACCCTGTGACCCATTTGGCTAGACATTCAATATAAACACTAACCCTAGGCCTATTCAAGGCAGCTGACCCAAACACAATCCTCAATCCATAAAAGTAACCAATACAAGCTAAAACCCTTAATTTATTTAGAAAGCTAAACCTAATCATAAAGTAAGCCAAAACATAAAGTCAAATATTAGGGCATGATTTGAGAAACTAGGGGGCAAAACCAATCCTCATCCTAGGAAAATGAAAAAGAAACTCCTCCTTAAGAATCGGCAACTCACTTTTAAAAGGTTTAGAATGAAAAGAGACAAGCTATGTCCTATACACTAACCTAAAATACTTTGAGAGTAGAACGACATAAGGGTGAGGATACTTTGGACTCATTCCTTAGAAGAGGTCTACTTTAAATGTGATATGCAGATTAAAATGAAGTTAGGCATTTATTTTCAAATCCCAAACGCGATTATCTACTGTTCACCCCGTTGGACCCATTTCAAGAATTTTCGAATTTAAACCTTGTCAAAAACTATCCTATAATGAGGTAATTCGAAGGTTGGGGTCATTGATTAAAAGATAAGGATAAAATTGGTTTATGATTATTTAAGTAACGTTAATTCAAAAACAACTTTTACTTCTAATAATTTTTTTTTTCTTTGAAATGAAGAAGTGTCAATTTCTTTTTCAAACACTTTAAGCCCATACACTAAAAACCCATGGATTTAGCGCCTTAGATCATTCAAAAAGCAAAAACTCGGCAATGGAGACAATTACTCTTGGGGCTAAAAGAAGAGAGAGAATGGTACAAGATTGTAGGGAAAAGCAATTAAAAAAGAAAAAAAAAGGAAGAATAGAGGCCAAAGAATTAGGCCTGAGCATAAGACAAAAGCCTTAAGAAATATTTCACATCTCAGTAGGGGTAGCCAAATTGAATCAAAAGGTTCAAAGTCAAAGCCTACATAGCCCCAGAAACATAAAGCCCTAAATCACATTCTAATGGCTAGAAACCCAAAATCTCTATATCCACTTTAAAGCCTATCTTACTTAGGATGAATCACATAAGGCCTCCCCGCCTACAATACCACACTTATACAATAAAAGCTCTTTCGATCTTAAAAAATAATTTATCTTTAATAAAAGTTGTTTTTGAAATCGGGACAAGCATACTTCTAGTTTTTCCTTAAAGTTCTTAACTTGTACATCCGTGATAAATAAAAATATTTCTTTCAAAATAGGACTCTTCATTAGTCCTTTTTTAAAACCCTTGGACCAAAATCCTAAATTCATAATGTTAAACTAGAAAAGACCTAACGAATTGATAAAAACATATCACTTCCAAAATGGATTGTAATTTTTGGAAGTGAAGTCGAGAGTGAAATCTAGACCGAGAGCTATCAAGGAAGATCTCTTTGACTAAACTAATCATGGGTTACCTTTTCTTATGAAAGGAATGTCTTAAAATCACAATAGCTCTATGAGAAAGCCCTAGGATCAGGGGCATCAAGAAACTTTACATGATAACCAAGGATAAGACTGGTAATAGGATTGTTCCTTAAATAAGAATTTATACCTGCTAGCAAAACTTTCAAAAAGTAAAAAAAAAAAAAAAAGGAGAAAAAGAGAAGAGAGATGAAGTAAAGACTTGTCACAAGATTTTAGTCCAATCCGTATTAGCTCGAGTACCTAAGCTTTCAATTCATTCATTTCCTTTTCAAGGTGGTCACTTTTTTTTTTAATTAACCTTAATAGTCTAGATCACTGTTCTTAGTTGTAGTTTTAATATCTTTCAACTCTTTTTCAAATCAAGGGGCCTATCCCTAATGTATTTTTTTATAAATGGTTTTTCAACAATTTCCTTGTAAATACTTTTCCATGTCAAGAAGTTTTTTAAGACTGATTGCTTTCCCTACCTTACTTCTACAATCCTTCATCAAAATTCCTCTTAGGGTTCTAACTAGCTCTTAGAGCGTCGACCCCTCTTTCATTCTTTGTAAGGTTTTAACCAACTTTTAGGGCACTGTCCCATCTTTCTAGGGTATTAGCTAGCTTTTAGAGAATTGACTTATCTTTTATTCTTTTTAGGGTTCTAGCTAGCCTTGAAGGCACTGTTCCATTTTCTTTTTTTAGGGTTCTAGCCAACTCTTGAAGCGTTGACCCCTCTTTTATTCTTTTTAGGGTTTTAGCTAGCCTTTAGGGTGTTGTCCTATCTTTTTAGGGTGTTAGCTAGCTCTTAAAGTGTTGCCCCCTCTTTTATTCTTTTTAGGGTTCTAGCTAGCTCTTAGGGCGTTGTCCCATCTTTCTTTTTTTTTAGGGTTCTAAACAACTTTTAGAGCACTGACCCCTTTTTTATTCTTTTCGAGGTTCTAACTAATCTTTAGGGTATTGTCCTATCTTCCTTTTTTTTAGGGTTCTAGCTAGCTCTTGGAGTACTAACCCTTCTTTTATTCTTTTAGCGTTCCAGCCAACCTTTAGGGGACTGTCTCGTCTTTCTAAGGTGTTAGCCAGCTCTTGGAGTACTAACCCACTTATTTATTATTTTGAAGGATTCAACTACCCTTCAAGGTGCTATCCTGTCTTTCATTTTTAGGGACTCCGCTAGCTTTTAAGGTGCTTCTGTTCCTTTAGCATTCCTATAGGACACTTCTATTCCTTTAGCGAGCCGATATGGCGCTTCCTTTTGTCAATTTCTCTCAAGTGAGCCCATAGGGTGCTTCTTCTCATCAAATCCTCTTAACAAGCCCATTAGACACTCTCTTTTACCAATTCCTCTCAAGCAAGCCTAAAGGGCACTTCTTCTCATCATCAATTTCATTTAAGGTTGTTATTCTACCAAAGACACTCTCGCTTAGGTTAGTTAGCTCAAAAGAGCACTGCCGAATTTCAATTTAAGGTCTTAGCCAACTCATAGAGTGCTTCACCTATTTTACCTGGGATAGTAAGCTCAAAGGAGCACTACTAGGTTTATCTCAAATTGATTTCAAAAGCTAGGGTTACTAGTCCTCGAGAAATGCTCCTGACTTAGTTAATTAACTCAAGGGAATACTATTAGGTTTTAATTTAAGGGTTTTAGTCAACTCTAGGAGTGTTTCACCCATTTTACCTAGGTCAGTCAGCTCGACGGAGCACTACCAAGATTATTTTAGATCAATCCCAACCTAAGGTTACTAGTCCCCGAAAGAAGTTCTTGCCTAAGTTAGTAAGCCTAGAGAAGCATGACTAGGTTCTTCAGATCAATCTTATTATAAGGCTACTAGTCTCCAAGAGACGCTCTTACCTTGGTTAGTGAGCCTAGAGAGACACGATTAAGTTCTTCCGATCGATCCTAACTTAGGGTTGCTAGTCTCCAAGAAACGTTCCCACCTAGGTTAGTGAACCTAAAGAGGCACGACCAGGTTCTGCAAATCGATCTCATCCTAAGGTTGCTAGTCCTTGAGAGACGTTCCCGCCTAAGATAGTGAACCTAAAGAGGCACGACCAAATTCCTTAGATCAATCCTATCTTAAGGTTGTTAATCTTCGAGAGACGTTCTCGCCTAGGACACTGAGCCTAAAGAGGCACAACTGGGTTCTTCAGATCAATCCCATCCTAGGGTTGCTAGTCCTTTAGAGATGCTCCTCCTTAAGTCAGTGAGCTTAAAGAGGTACAACCAGGTTCTTCATATCGATCCTAGCTTAAGGTTGCTAGTCCCCGATAGCTATTCCCGCCTAAGTTAGTGAGCCTAAAGAGATACGACTAGGTTCTTTAGATCGATCCCAACTTAGGGTTACTAGTCTTCGAGAGACGTTCCCGCCTAGGTTAGTGAGCCTAGAGAGGTATGACCAAGTTCTTCAAATCAATCCCATCCTAGGGTTATTAGTCCTCGAGAGATGCTCCTGCCTAGGTTAGTGAGCCTAGAGAAGCATAACCAGGTTCTTCAGATCGATCTCATCCTAATGTTGCTAGTCCCCGAGAAAAGCTCCTACCTTGATTGGTGAGCCTAGAGAAGCACTATTAAGTTCTTCAAATTGATCCCATCCTAAGGTTGCTTATCCTCGAAAAACGCTCTTGCCTTTGTTAGTAAACTTAGAGAGGTACGACTAGGTTCTTCAAATCGATCCCAGCTTAGGATTGCTAGTCCCCAAAAGATACTTCCGCCTACGTTAGTCAACTCAAAGGAGCACTACCAGGTTTATCTCGTATCGATTCTAAAAGTTAGGGTTGTTAGTCCTCAAGAGATGCTCCCGCTTAGGTTAATTAGCTCAAAGGAGCACTACCAGGTTTATCTCAAATCAATTCTAAATATTAGGATTGCTAGCTCTTGAGAGATGATCCCAATTAGGTCAATTAGCTTGAAGGAGCGCTATTAGTAAGGTTAATTAGAAATTTAGGAAAAAAATAAGAAATATTTTCTAAATTTAAGAAATTTAGAAAAAAATAAGAAATTCAGGAAAATACAAAAAAAATTTAGAAAAATATATAAAATTGAAAAGTCACGAAAAATAGAAAAAATTTGGAATTTAGAAAATAATAAATTTGTGAAATAGTTTAATGAATAGATTTCTTAATTTAAATAAATTTAAGGAAATGGCTCTTGGACCTAGGCTTATATTTAAATTTAGCCCAAACTGACTTTATTCATATATGTAATTTAATTGCACTAATGAACAAAGTATATGTCAAGGGTCTAATAGATAAGCATATAGACATTTGCATTGGGTTTAACTGAAGGTCTTGAGTTTAAATCCTACTAAAGGCATAGAAAGCCTTTTTCTTTTTTATCAAAGGATACATTGCTGTATCAAGCACTACTACGTGTCAGCGACCCATTGTGCCACGTGCATACTACATGTCACTGTTAGATACGTGGTATCCCAGGATTGGATGACGCGAGCTAACGTAATGCCACGTCATCAATACGTCAACACCCTTTGTCTTAACGAACCAGAGATTTTGGGTTCGTTAGCTAGTAGAGTCACCAAGCTGTTGAACTTGGTTTTTTCCTCCCTCCCGATTTTTAGAATTAAGTCTTTTTTAAACTAATCAATACTAAACCTTACCCGTTTAATACTGACACTTGATTAGGGTATAAAGAAAATCGGTTCTTTTATATTTTGAAAATACTTTGGAGTCACCACCCAATTAAAGTTGAGAAAAAAGTTAAGTTATAACTTTATAACTAATTGGATGAATTGATTATAACTTAACTATTGATCCTAACGAAAAAACTAATTTTACATAACGGTTTTCTAAAATAAGAGCTTTGGATTTGGGGGATATTCCATTAAACTCTAAACGAGTACTACTTTTTAACTTTTCAATTTAAAATTTGCTTTTCAATAATACTCTTTTTTCAGTTTCTAAACGACTAATTATATCACATGTAACTAAACTAATTAATTTGAACAAATATTTACAAAGATCGAAAAAATAAAACTTTCCATATTTTAAGTTGCCTCGTATTTACGTACGAGTGCCTACGTACCTATTATTCAGAATCAGACTTTCGTAGTTCATTCACAAAAAATATTAACAGGTTGAGTTGATTTTAATTTTTGAATGTAGATCAGGTTTACGTTCTTTACTCATTTTGATTTATTTGAAGAAATTTCCTAAAGGGTCCTAAATCAGGGTTTATTTGTGGAAAGTTTTAGAAATTTCCTAATTTAAGAGTAGTCCACTTATTTTTATTTATTTTTGGAAAGTTAATTTTCTAAGTGATAACTTTATTTTTATTTTCATTTTTTGTTTTTTTTTTGTTAAAACGTAAAAGTAAATACTTTTTCTTTTTTTTTTTTACATATTTTTCTTTTCTTTTTCTTTTCTTACTTCTTTTTCTTTTTCTTTTTTTTTTCTATTTTTTCTTCTCTTTTGTTTTTTTGAATTTCTTTTACAATTACATTTACAATGCAAAAATATAAAAAAGTACAGAAAATAACAAAAAAAAAAAAAATAGAACACAAATCAACCAAATAAGATGGGTTAGACGAAGTGTTGTAAGCGAGCTAAGGTCAAGCGGCTAAGCATTGATTTGGTTTGGATCTTGGGTCTGGGTCAGGTTAAACCAAGGCTAGAATTCGGGTCAACTGACCTGACTACAATGGAGGAGCAAGTAATTTTGGGGGAAAAATTGGTTTCATGGGTATTCGATTGCGTTTAGTGGGTTTGGAGACGTGCTACGACCAATGCGGGTGGTTTGGGCGATTGATGGAGAGTGGCGGCGGTGGTGATGTGCATAGGTCAAAGGAGGACGACATCGGTGGTGATTATGGATCGTGGGTTTGGTGTTTTGTTCAACGTGGGGGTCGTCGGGATTGGAAAATGAGAGAGAGAAAGAGTTAGTTATGAGAGAGAGACCTCGAAAAAGTGGGCTGTATGTGTGGGCGGTGGTTTGGTCAAGGGAAAGAGAGAATGGAGAGTTGAGTCGAATGCTCAGTAGGGATGAGGCTGATAGCAATGTTTGGGTTCTGTGTGAGGCGTAGGGGATGAAGTCGATTGGTGTTTGACAAATGTGATTCAGGGGCGAGAGAGGGAGATGATGAAGTTAGTAGATCTAGGTGGTTTACAGTAGTGGACGAGAGAGAGGGGGCGGTAATGGAGAGAGAAAGAGAGGGCGTAGCTGCATCTATGTATGCTTTAACTATAAAGATAGGTCGAGATAGAGAGAGAGTGACCCTCCCTCTACTGCCGTGTGTGTGTGTGTCACGCGAGAGAAGAGGAGGCCGAGAGAGCTAGAGTGAGTTGTGTTAGGTTTTTTTTGTGTGTTGTGCGAGTGGCTGTGGAGAGAGTGAGGATCTGAGAGGAGTCAATTGAGAGAGAAACAGTTGAAAGAGAGAGTCTTGTCATGATGTTAGAGTGAGAGATTTGTGAGTGTCTTCTCCAAGTAGACCCCCTTCCCTCTACGTGTGTGTGTGAATTGAATATGGAACCCCCATTTTTTGCGTGCCTAAGTCTGTTTTTTTTTTTTTTTTTAATGAGAAAGTAAAGGAAAGAAAAAGGAAAAGTGAGAAGAAAAAAAAGGAAGAAGGAAAATTTATTCTCACAATAAAACATGCCTTAAAAAGGCTTTTTCTTATTTTTACTAGGATTCGAACCCAAAACTTCCTACCAAACCCAATGTATATATCTAAGTACTTTATCGTTAAGCCATTAGTTTATATCTTATTCATTTATGCAATTAAATTATACATATAAACAAGGTCGGCTTAGGCTAGATTTAAATCTAGACTTAGGCCTAACCATTCTCTCCTTAGTTAAATTTAAAAAATCTATTAAACTATCTAAAAATTTATTATTTTCTAAATTCTTTAAGTCTTCTACTTTTTTATTTTTTTTTCTATCTTTTATAATTTTTCAATTTTTCTATGCTTTTCAATTTTTTTCATTTTTTTCTAAATTTATTATTTTTTATCCTTTTTCCTATTTTTTTTTTCCTAATTTAGGATCCTTTACCCGATCCTAAAAACTAAAATATAAAAGAAAGTAAAAATGGGGTGTCTACATATATAATTAAGCTTTTACAATTTTTCTTAAATTAAAAATTTTGGAAATTTATAGCCCTTATATATTAAGTAAGCATAATTTTTTTTTTTAATTTACCCAAATCCTTTATGAATTTAGAACACTTTGCTAAGTTGAGTAGTTAAATTCTTATGATTTGGAGTACCATGTTGCTTAGACTTAGACTTAGACTTAGACTTAGACCTAGACTTAGACTTAGACTTAGGATTAGGACAAATATAGACGGGACAAGGAGTAATTATTTTCATTTCCAAATTTAATTTTAGAATATAGTAATTTAAATCCCTCTTTTTAAAAGTTTTTATATTAGATGAGCAAAGGAGATTTACCCTTTGAAAATCACTTAAAAAATCAAAATAGTTGAAGATACCAATTGAATTGATAAAATAATTGTTAAGAATTAGTAAGGATTGATTTTGGTTCCTTAGAAAAGCAAGACTCCTTCCTACTACCAATTTACAAAAAGGAAATTAATTAAAGTTATTAAGAATTGACCTCGTTCCTTTAGAACAACAAAGTTGCTTTCTCGCTGATAACTGCTAAATAATTAAAGAAGGCTAAATAAGTATGGATTACCCTTGCTTTGTCAAAAGAGCAAGGTTATTTTCTAATGCTAATAAGCTTTGAATAGTAATTTAATTGAACTTTATAGCCACTTAATGAAAATTAATAAAAATCAAGAGATAATCAGATGATGAATGTACAATGCATCCAATTTAGGTTATCAATTAAAAATCATTAAGGGAAGATTTCCCTCCTCTTCACTTATAATGAGAAAATTTTTATAACTTTTTCTTAATTGATGAATGCTTATTTTAATCTTTACTTTAGTTTTTGTTTAAATAATATGACTAACTCTAAATTATTTAGATTGATTATTGAAATTCAATAGTTCTTAAGTCAGTATTGTCTAAGTGTTGTAAAGGCATCATAAAGTTAAGGAAAGAAGGTGGTTCAAAAGAAATTTTTGCTAAGCTACTTAAACTTAAGGGTGCACTTTTCTAACGATTATATGCAATTACTTTATCCTTAAGATATCTTTGCTTTTATTTTTATTGTTTTGATTTAGGACAAGCAAAAACTTAAGTGTGAGGGCATTTGATAACGGAATTTAGCATACATTTTCTATAGTTATTTTGTACTATTTTAGATATAATTTAATTAAATTGATAGTATTTTGAGCTTAATTAGTTTAAATTTCATTTTTCAGGGGCTTTAAGGGGCATTTTGTGAAGTTTTGAAGGTCTTTATCAAATTTTAAAGTATTCAAAAGTAAAAACATTGATCGAAGATTGAAGCAAAAGAATTTCGAGTGAGAAACGAAATTTAGAAAAGAACATGGTTGAAGACTACTGTTGTAGACCATGCCTAAATTTTCTAAGATTTCAAACAAAGTACAAATACATACCTAAGCTCTACGGCTGTATACTTGCCAATGGACTTGCAATGGTTATAGAATTTTCTATTTTTATTAGGTTTTCTTTATAAATCTATATGAAACTCCGACGAATAGATGTCTAGGTCTAGGTTTATAGAGAGAGACCCCTTGGGAAGAGTCTAAGGTTAGAATTATATAGGAGGTTTCTCCTCTTTATTCTTTTTTTCTTCTATCATCATATTGTTACTTTAAATTATTCTTAATGGATTGTTATTGAACCCTAGTTTTTATTGCAATTTCTTTTTATTCAATCTATAATATCATTCTTTAAAGATTTAATTACACTATCTATATTGTTGTAAAATTAGTAAAAATCCACTAGATAATGAACTATTGGTTCTAATGAGTCAAGAAAGGGCAGATGTATGAAACCTTTCAATAAGATAGTGCTTTACTAATTTGATATCTGAGTTTGCTGTCGAGTTTGCAAGATTTTATAATACAGACCCTTGTAATTAAAAGAAATTAGAGTTAACTAAACTGTCTAGTTGTTTAGTTCTTTTAGATTAGGGTAACTTTAGTATGACCAACCTAATAGCAGGATCTAAGTTCATCATGTGATTCTGACATGCTCTATTTAAAAGCAATTTGAGTAAAGAGGGTCTCAAAATTAGGAATTGGATAAAGATGTGAGTCTGGTCCATTCAAATTAGGCATCTCCACTGTCTATAAAGTAACTAAGATTGATAAGTTGCATTAAATTAGGTAGTAAATAATAACGATTCACTAAAGATTATATAATCTTAAATTTAATTGTATTATGCTTGTTTATTTTAATTAGTCTCGTTTATTTAGTTTAGTTATTTTAAGTGTTCTTGTTATTTTCTTGTTCATAGTTTACTTATCATTCCTCATTCATCATTGCTTCTCAATCACAATTTTCCTAACATTATTAAGTTAGATAATTGGTAACTTAAGGTAAATTGCTAGTAATCTAGGATTCTCACATAAGTAGTTCCTCTTAGGATCAATACTTATACTAACAATCTATTTTAACTATACTATGACTTGATTAGGTACACCTGCTTGACACTTGCAACCTAATTAATAGCCTAAGGTTGTTAGCATTCCATGTCCAATGTATAAGCTCATTGTCGAGCCTTTCGATCTAATACGCTTTGTTCCCTAATTTTTCTCTTACCTTAACTGAGTCTTCTTAATAAGGAGCTAACTTCCCTTAGCCTTCATACGAACTTGTAGCTTGTAGTCTTCTACAAATCACATCCCTTACTTTGAATTCTTTATGCTTGACCTTTTTGTCATAATAACAAGCCACCTTATGTTGGTAGTTGACTACATAGGTAGCTGGGAGGTATCGCGATTCTTCTATGGTATCCATACTGGCCTGCATAATGGATACATTCACAAGTGGGTGTCAAAGGACTGATTTCTGATGTTAGGGAGTTCCATCTTTATTGGTAGGACAACCTTTGAGTTAAATGCTAAGTGAACAGAAGTTTCATCGATAGATGTCCAGTGTATAGTTTAGTACCCCAATTGGATGTTTGGGAGCTCGTTTGCCCATGTAACATAGACTTTCTATTTGCTAGCATAAATTGGGCACATGACATATCAATTTGATCGATAAAAGGATCACTTTGATCATGGACCTAAATAAGTCGGGCCAAGTCTTTGAAAGGTCAATATGAGTTTGTGGGACTCATGTAAAAAATTTTCTATTAGCAAAAACAAAAGAGAAATTTCAAAGCATTTAGAACTACTACCTTTTGTCTCCTCTTTACATGGTGTGAAATTCGAACAAATTAAGTTTGATGTCATTGTTGAATATATTAACTCATACATCTATACTCGATATTATCATTGCATTTTGATATAGGAGAAGTTGGGGTATTCTTACTCAAGTGATTGATAGGAGAAGTTAAGAAAATGTATAAAGAATTAAAAATAAAATAATAATATTTTTGAAATTCTAACATTAGTTTAAAGATAAATATTCATGTAATATTTTTTGGATCATATTATATGTTACTATCAAATAAAATTTTAAGACTTGAGTCTATTCTTTATTATTTCTTTTTTAAAATGTATTGTACTTAATTACTATTATTTGTTGATTTCTTATAAGATTTCTATAATATTTATTATAAAGAATACTTATTTGTTTCACTTTAAAAAGTTAAAGAAGAAAAAAGAAAAAAAAAAGGTTTAAGCACTAAAATGGAAATAAAATGAAAGTTGATGTATTTATATTGCTATTCTACAATTTTATAATAACAGCTATCATAATAAAAATACTAATTTATCTCATTTAAAAAGTTGAAGTATTAAGATAAATGGATTTAATATTTAGGTACTAAAATAAAAAAAAATGGAAAAGTTTAAGTATCCATACTAGTTTTATTCTTCTTCTTTTTTTTTTCAATGTTTAATAGGATGAGATAAATTTACAATATCAGTATATGAGGAGGCATTGACTATCATAAATAATTCCATCTTCACAATAATGTGAGTTTAGTGGCAATTTCCTAATACATAAAGGAGTTTCATAATGAAGTTACAAGTGTTTTTATGGTGTTTAGGAAATCAAAATATCCGGCCATTATTATAGATCTTTAAATTTTTATTTAATGTGACGAAATGAACAATAATTTAAGATAACTCCTATTGGTCCAAGTTCTATTGAAGGAATAGGACTTTTTTCCTTTTACTTATTCATAATATATATTTTTTTTTACTAACTTTTATCATATTAGAGTCTCTAATTATAAAGTGGGTGGAAAATAATAACAACAAAAAAAAAAGGTACATCACCTTGTTTTAACGTAATAAATAGGGAAAGTTGATTTATTTTCACAAATTCCATTTAATAACAATATTAAATGGGATATGTGTGATCGAATTCTTTGAAGTTATTCTCTATATTTCAATAATAAGATATTTAATATTTAAAATATAAAGAGGTTATCCCCAATTTAGGTCATGGAATAAACGAAATAAAAATGCAATCCATCATAGATCTTTTATTGATGTTCTAATTTAAGAAAAATTCTAGATAATGCTTTCTTTCTTTGGTTTTCAAATTTATATATATTATATAAGCGATTTATAATTTTAGCTAAAGTATTTTAAAGAATCCCTTTATTGAATACAAATTTATTATTTGGATTTATCCTCATTTCTTTATTCTTGACTTCACCCAATTGCTAATAATATCTATCTCTAACTTGACCAATTTGCCCACAACTAATTGTTTCATCGCCAAATCACATTGCTTTATATAGAATTTCGTAAAAAAGCTCAAGTAATCTTTAGAATTTAGGTCCTGAAGGAAATGATTGCAGGTAGTAAAGAGAACATGCAATGTATATTAGCGAGGAGTTTACTGACCGATAGAGGTTTATAATGGATTTTGTATACATGTAAAAGTTTAGTCGGTAAAATGTGTTCATTTATTTTCATATTACCTACTAAAGCAGCAGATTTAACTTGGCCATCAGACAATCTTATTTGAACAAGGCTAAAAAGAACTTGTTTATTTGTTAAAAGGTCAAAATGCGGGGTCACATGATTAGAAGCACTAATATCTACTGTGCATTTATTCAAATTACAATATGAAGAAGCAAAAAAAAGTAAGGAGAAGTACTTGCAAAGTTGTCAATAGTTGATCCAGATGATGCACATTCATCATTCAACTATTGATTTCTTTTCATAAGCTTCATTACTTCCTTAAAAACCTTCAAAATCATATTGGAACTCATCCAAAACATTGCTATTATATGATGACATCCCTTTTCCCTAAAACTACTCATCAAGTGCAGTGTCAAATAAACCACAATTCATTTCAACATTTGGAACTACTTTATGAATATTCTTATCCTTTTGATTCTTATTCTAGTCAAGACACCTAACAAACTCAAAAAAATGTTCAACCGTACGCCCAAATTTCTTACAATGTATATATATCATCTTATTTCCAATGTTTCCTTTTTCGCTCCCTCTTATCCCTCACAAAATTTCTTTGCTAGCTTCAAACAATCAACATTGCTAAATCCTCATTTCCCAATTTTTAGTCTACTAAATTGTTTTTGCTTTTCAATTTGGTAGACTAAATAGTATGCCTTGTTTACATTTGGTAAGGGTTTCATTGAAAGTATTTGATTCCTAACAATTTCATAGACATCATTAAGTCCTATTGAAAATTCAACCAATTAATTTTTGTCTTCCATATCTAAAATTTTCTTATTCAATCTACAAGTATATCGTTCAATCGCTCTATGTGTACATTCTGGAATAACACTAATACTACTCAATTTATCCTAGAGTTTCTTTAGCTTATTGTAGTACATTATTACAATCAGTCCTCCCTGTTTAAGATTTACAATCTAATATATGCAAATGAAAGAACAAATGACCATTTGTTATGCAAAAACCTTCATTAGTATCCTTCTAGAACTCTCCAGCCAATTTAGCATACATGATCACTTTGGCTAGATATTTGGACATACAGTTTAACAACCAACATCTAATTATATAATTACACCTCATCCAAAGATGTAATTCGTTAGTATTATTAGTTGGTTTAATACATGAGCCATTTATGAATCCTAGTTTCTCCTTTGTACCTAAAGCCAATTCAATAAATCTACTCTAACTCAAGAAATTCACACCAAAAGAGCTTACTTCGCCATTGCAAGAAATGTTGAACCAGAAGATCAAAGATGTAATTGAAAACTTACAAAATCATTGGATTAAGTAGCTCTAATACCTTGTAGAATTCCTCCATGATTGTAGAACACATCAAAGAACAAGAAAAATTCAACCTTATGGAAAAAGATGAAAGAGTTACTATTGTATTTTGTTGTGTTAATTAAAGCATACGTACAACAAGTATTTATACAAATCGTGATCAGTACTAACAAAACTGAACATGTGCTATAAATTGCGATATGTGTAAATAAAGTAAATAAAAGTATAAGGCATAAATAGTGTGTTTTACACCATTCCTCATGCTTGATCAAATTGTTGCTTGTGTTCATTCTGGTGCAGCTGCTTCTAAATGAGAAAGATGCGAATGTTGCACAATGGGATTGAAGCTCATGCTTAGTAATCATCTATTGTAGATACGAAAATTTTGGGTTGCATCTCCTGCCATGGCATGAGATATATATATACTGGTTTATAATATGTTCCATCTATAGAATTTTCCTTTTTGCAGTCGAGAAGCATAAGTAGTGCTACGACACTAGTGAATTTTGAAGCCTTTCTCTAGCAATAGCTTCTTATTTTTGTAATCTCGACTTAGGTAATTGTTAAATTGAATAAAATTGTAGTTTGATGTTGATGCTGCCAATAGAAAAAAAGAGTAACTTGAAAATAGAAGGTAGTAAATATGTGGTAAGGAGAGAGGACTGCTAGAAGATATGTTGGTTCTGAAATTAAAAGGAAAAAGAAAAAACAAAAAAGATTCAGAAAATAAATGTGGAGAGAGAAGATAAATTTAGGTAAAATGACATAGGAGAAATTTTAACAGTTGGAGAATATATTTTAAATGAAGAATATGTATTTTTTTTTATGTCTTTCTACACCCATAAATAAAGCGATCTTAAACTAACAAAGACACTTTGTTACCATTGACAAAATTTATAAAAAGCAACATACACAAAAACAATATATAGATACTAAATTACTAAAAATCAAATATCAAAATACCTCTATAGCAATTTTTTCTCTCCTTTCCACAAGGTACAACATGCTTATCACATATAGAAATGACACCCAAGGGATGACGTACTTTGTTATGAAGAACTACAATCGTAAGATAGTTTCCAATTTATGTTTAAACAGCAACATGTCATCGTTGCCCAGGGTCACCCACGCAGCAATGCCATCATTGAGTTTGCTATCAATTAGAATTATGAACTCAAGCGGTGCGACGGTGCAGCTAACTAAATCTGGCTTTCCCCAACCAAAGTTCACTTCATAGAATGAGAAATTGCTCCAACTACTGAAGGGAATCAAAGTGATCTCCCCATCCCCGGCTTTCCTCCATGCCTCCGTGGACTCCTTATGTCTTTCCTCCACTAGAGAGCGAAGATCAACATTAGTTGCCGTTGAAAATTGCAATTTGGCTTTCCTTATTGCATCAGAAATCATGTTGCACGTTGAAAGTGTCGTCATCCCGGTTTGTTCTACCTTCCTAGACGGAGTTACAACTCTTGTGAAGAAATTACCACACGAGTTTTCTGCTATATGTAAATTTGTTTTGCCCCGCATGCTCATCGTATGATATACAACAAAAGGCTTTGATTCGACACCGCTCTTTGCCGATTTGATTTCAATAATCGCCTTACTGATAACCGCTGACACCACCTCAATCCGAGAAGCTTGGAAAGGAGTAGAATCTGGATTTGACTCATTGAACTTTTGGGTAATCTCAGCTCTCAGTTTTGAAATGACATCATTTCGAAATGTGAAATTCTTAAATGCCAGCTTTTGGGAATTGATTTCTGAAAGCGGAGGAGTATTGGTCTTTCCAGAGGCTGATTCACCAATTTCTTTCTGAGGAAATACGGATTCAAAGTCGAAACTAGGTGGAATCACTTGTGTTATGCTACCACGACATGCCATAGACCATGCACTCATGAACATGCTCAACGTGTACGTATCCGCTAACTTATGGTGAAATCGTACCCTGATGGCTAATCCCCCGCACTTGAACACATTCACTTGAATAACTATGAGGGGATTCCCGTTTTCTGAATCTGCCATGAAGCTCGTTAAATCTGTGAATATCTCGGGATCGATTTCATTATTATCAAGAAGAAGATCATCAATGTTGCCATCTACTTTGGCTACTACATATTCAACTCCTTGGTCTCCACAGTCTATGAAGGAGCAGCCACCTTCTTCGAGGTATCTACCGGCAAAAGGGTAGAACAAAACCAAGGTTTCAGAAAGTGACTTCTCTAATTTGACAAGCCTTTCATGGATGTCAGGACCATTGTCTCTGTAGTAAAAGATAATCCCCACATATACTGGAGGTTGGATTTGATCCATAAAGGATAGCTTGAGTTTGGTTTTGAGTGTAGAAACGGATGGTGTTACCATCTTGCTGCTCTCTTTTTGGACATTCATCTTCTCTGAATCGTGTTTTCTTTTTTTTTTTTTTTTATACAACTTCCTTGCTCAGTTTTCTATCTTCCCATTAAATAGAATTCGGGATACTAATTATGAGTTGGCGGATTTGAATTCCACCACGATGTCCGGACGTCTGGATCAAGTAACTACACGTGAAATATGTTTTAAGTGCTTTCCAATATGTGGATGCCAATTTGAGGCATCCGGAGTGTGTTTTTTCTTTTGTCATTTTTATTTGTTTACAAAAAAATATATATATATATTTATTTTACTTACAATCCAATTTAACATTAGGATATCTAATATAAGTGAAATTTTAGAGTCCCATTCTCCATTTTGACGAAATTGATTTCATCCTCTATCCCATGAGATTATAGAAAAATCTGATAGATTTTCTATTTTGACGAAATTAATTTCATTCTTCATCTCACCATTCCTTTCTATTTCTAAAAATCAAAATTGTTAAATTTACAGTTTATTTAATGATTTAAATTTAAAAATGTCCAAATTAAGAGAGAAATAAATAGTAAGATTGGTTCCGTAAAAAAAAAAAAAGAAAGGAACCATAAAAAAAAAATCCCTAATATAATGTGTAAGGAAAAAAAAAGAAGAGGAAAAACAAAACCATCACTTTGTTTAAAAATATTTAAATACGAAAATGATAGAAATAATTTCAACAATTCAATTTCAAAGCAATAAATCAATACAAGAAACTAAGACGTTCCCTTTTTTCTTCTTTCTTATCTCATTTAAAAGTTGTATACGAATAAATATTCTCATTGATTTTATCATTTTTAATTTTATCCTACCCCCTTAATTTGAAAAAGAACATTTATAACACGTTTAATTTGCAAAATAAAATAAAATAAAATAAAGTAGGAAAAATTATAATTCTTAAGAAATGAAATAAAGAAATAATAGTTACTTTTTATAGTTTCTTTATGGTCTAATCAATAAATACAGAAATATGATAAAATAGATTAGAGAGTAGCTATTTTTTGTCTTAAAAAAATTACGATAACCTCATTTTGTAATAATAATAGTTCAATAAAATATCTATACCATCAAACAAATGCAAATAAAGATTTGCATCTAAAGTCGACCAAATATGTCATTAATTTTTCAATAGTTGTTATCTAGTTTTTCTTTCTTTCTCTCCATGTTTTTTGTTCCTTTCTTTTCTTTTCTTTTTTTTTTTGATAATGGTACTATTAACTATTAAATGGGAAAAATATAACTATAGGTTGTATCAAGTTATTTCTATACTCAAACTCTAAAATATTTAATATTTTTCATTCTGATCATGAAATTAAATAAAAGATTGGTCTGATTTGACATAAACTTGAGAAAATGCTTTTCATTTTGTGTATATTTTGTGGATCATTCTAGAGGCTTTGATAATCATACAGAGATCCTACTTTTTTAAAATTGAATCGATTGAAAATCAAATGAAAAGTTAATGTGGCATTGCCACATCAAATAAATTAACAAAATATAATAAGAACATTAAAAGAAAATAAAAATGAAAAGAAATTTTAAAAAATGAAATAAATTAAAGGAGGAAAAAAAATTAAGTTCGTCACTCGTCAGCGAATAATTACTTTAGCCAAAACGATTTGATCTGTTTTTCAACTTTTCTTCTTTAATTTTAAACTTGAAAACCTTCTGTTTATAACCAATGAGAAAGAAAATAGATATAGTTGATGTTATATGCCCGTACAGATGAGGAAGATGAAAGCAATACAATATTATTGATTGACAACTGTAGCAATTGGCTGCTTTCCGCGACTAATTGTTTGCTTTCTTTTACTATGTTCTGCTTCAAAACGTAGACCTCACCATCTGTTCCGGGTCAAATTGATTTTGCCAAATAGGAAACTGACGAGTACATACAGATGAACGATGATCCCATGCAACACCAAAGTATGAGTAATTCTAGAGAGTGGCTCTTTCTTTTGTTTTCTTCCTCTTTATTTTTAATGCTCATTCTTTCATATTTGGGTTATTTTATTTTATTTTTTCAACTATTACATTAAAAATTTAAAAAAAGAAGAACGAATATGACCTATCTCATTAGAATACTAGTATTCATACTACTGAATTATGATGATTTTAGCATATTTGAGTTATTGAATTGATTTAAAGTATTTAGATAATAATTATTTCTGACTTAGATCAATTTTCTTACAACTTCAGAAAAGAAAGGTACTATATAAGTTATATAGAATTATAAGAAAAATGTAAATAGTACTTCAATTTGATTTAGATATAAATTTACCTTTTAAACTTTTAAATGTTATAAATTATCACCTTAAAGTTTAATAAATTGTCAAATCACCACTAGAGTTTGTAAATATTCCTCTAAACTTTAACTTTAGGGTAGAGACACTTACCGAACTTGTCCATATGTATTTTAAAACCCTATAAATTTTGACATAGTATTATTATTTTAACTAAAAATGAAAATATCTTTTATACCATATTTAGATGAGAAATTTACAATGTTTTAAATTTTAGACTTTAGTATGAAAATACCCTTTGAACTTATCAAAGTGTATTTTGAGATTCCTTAAATTTTTACTGCGGTATAATCTTTTTAATTAAAAATAGAAATAGCCTCCATATTATCAATTTATAAATTAATTAAGGGTGGGGGTGGGGGGTTGCAGGGAAGAGAGGGGAGAAGGAGGGGATACTGATTTACAATATTTAAGAGTTTAAGTATAAATCCACACCAAAATTAAAATTTGGGGGATTATTTTCAATGATTGGGGGAATTAATGGTTTCATAATTAAGATTATGAATGCGTAAAGAATTCTGTGAGAAGTTGGATCGGATGAAAGTCAGACGTACAAGTTAGAAAGAAAGTTTGACCAACTTGATAAACATATATATTCTCAATCTCGAAATTGAATATGTATCCAATTTGAACAAACTTCTAATAACAGTTTGTAATGCTTGTTCAGATAATTGAAAAAAGCTATTTATTTTCCAAAATCAACTAAAAGTCAGTGTCGTCTTTAAGGTTTGATCTAGACACTTCTTCCAATCATTAATATAATATTTTTTATATTCAAACTATTAAAGACAAATTGATAGATAATTTAGATTTAATAGATCTTATATTAACTGTGAAATAAATGATTACAAGAGTCCCGAAAAATGTGTAGACTGAAATGTTTTCATTTACTAAATACATGAATGACAATCTTTGACTAAATGTTTCCTTTACATAGTAGCGTTTATTAAAGTTCGTTCTCTACATGTGAACAAAATATAAATTTCAAAACTTTCAGAACTGCTACTTTTTTGTCTTCTTCCTATTCACATGGTTCGAAATCTGAACGAATTCAAAACGATGTCATCGATGAATAATATTATTTGGTCAACCGATGCATCTGTAACTCATTTCGCCGTTGTATTTTGTAGTATGAAAGGTGGGGTCTTCTTAATCCCTTGCTCGGTAGCAGAAGCCGTGTCGATGGGACCGAGTTTTGGAATGGATGAAGCACGGACGCCGTGCGAGAAAAGAAGTTAAATAAAATCTATAAAAAAATTTAAAATAAAAAAATAATATTTTTTTAAATTTTACCGCTAAGATAATTTAAGGATAAGTGACTCATTTTTCTATCACATAAAACCAAAATGCACGGTTTGGGTTATGAAAATTTCCGAACCATAATAGTTGGATCCAATTCATGTATTGAATGATATTTTTCAATTTAAGAAAAACTAAATGCATGATGTGTAATATGACATAGAAGTAGTAACTTCTTTTAATAGTAAGGTGTGTTACTATTATTTAAGAGGTTAATAGAAACAATATTCATGTAACTAAGAAATTTCAAAAGTATTTTGATAATTAATTTTATTAATAAAGTTAGAATATGTTATAAAATTTGGATCAATCTGTATACATATTCTAATAACCAATGGTTACAGTCATACGCATTATACATTTCATTATATATTAAATTCATTTAAATACCGTGTTATAGCTAAAGAATGTTTTCAATTACAAGAAACTCATTTTTTTTTCTTGAAATGGTTCCATTTGGTTTAGGTTACCCTTCTAAACCAACAACAAACTTCTAACTTGGTTTAAAATGAGAATTTTCTACATCAAATTAAATATATATATATATATATGTGATTGATTTGGTTTGATTTAATTTATAGCTTGATTTGATAGGTTTTTTTCCACCTCTAATGGGATGAAACAATATGAGATGAATTTACGTCACCATTTGTGATAAGGCATTAACTATCATAAATTATTCCACTTCCATTACAATCCGAGTTTTAGTGGCAATTTCCCGACGCGATTAGCCAAGGATATACAAGCGATGCTCTTATAATGAAGTTGCTGTTAGAAAGCTGCTGTAACTCAGACATCAACACAATTGAAATTAACCAAGATCGGATAAGAAGATTCAAATTGAATCATGCACTTTACTTTTTCTCTTGTCATTCACACTATTTCAGTTTTCACTAGTAGTATACATACACACACTATCATGTGCTATTCACTATTCCTATTGTATACATACACTCTAGTTCTTGCACTTATACGTCTGGTTCACCCACTATTAGTACACTCACTGATTAGTGTACTGCACATACACAATCTCTTCTTTTTTTCAAAAAAATTACACATACACTTTTTCCTAACTATTAACTAACAACAACTTCTTATTTATACTACTAAACATGATTAAATACGGTTAGTTGCACCATAAGATCTATATTATACTATTCCAATAGACTTCCTTGATACAGATCACAAGACATAAACGATTTGATACTAAGCATCATCCGTTACTTCTTGTACCGATCAACTTTCAATGCTTTTGTGAAAATGTTAGTCACTTGCTGTTCTGTAGGACAATATTCTAGCTCTAGATTTCCATTATTCACTTGATCATGCAAATAATGAAATTTAGTTTCTATGTGTTTTCTTCGCCCATGTGCTATTAGGTTCTTTGCTAATGTAATTGCTGACTTATTGTCTACAAATATCACTAAGGGCCTTTTTACAATAACCTTCATTTGATCCAGTAGTGAAGTCAACCAAATAGCTTGACATGCAGTGAAGGCAATAAATACATACTCTGCCTCACATGAAGAAAGAGCTACAACTGGCTGCTTCTTTGAACACTAGGTAAACACTATCTTGTTGTATTTAAACACATAATCGCTTGTACTTTTCCTGTCCATTTTATCTCTACACCTATCAGCATCTGAATATCTAACTACCTCTCCTTCAATTTTGCTAGTACCCTTGTAAAACAGAACACCATAATCTGATGTTCGTTTTAAGTATCTCAATATGCGTTTTGTAGCAATTAAATGTGAGCTTCTAAGATCCTCCATGAATCTACTTACCAAACCCATTGCATAACATATATTAGGATGACCATTGCATACAAATCTCAGTGATCCTACAATTTGTTTAAACAAAGTGGGATCTACAGCCTTCTCATTTTCACACTTCACAAGCTTAACTTTAGCATCAAGTAGAGTGTCAACTATCTTGCAGTCAAACATGTTAAACCTTTTCAATATGTCCAATACATATTTTCTCTAATGCATCATAAATCCATTCTTGACTTCGACAAATTCAAGTACCAAGAAATAAGACAGCACACCCAAATCTATCATTTCAAATTCTTCTTTCATCACCCCTTAAACATTTTAATCTCTTGGACATTATTACTTATTTCTAGTAGATCATCAACATACAAACACACCATAATCATACTTTTACTCCCTTCACTGTTCTTAACCCTCACATAGACTCCATGCTCATGTAAACATTTTTCAAAACCCTGTTGATTTAAGAATGAGTCTATTCATTTATTCCATGCTCTTGGTGCTTATTTCAAGCCATATAAGGCTTTCCATAACCTATAAACTTTATGTTCTTGTCCCTTAACTTCAAACCCTGGTGATTGAGTTATATAAACTTCTTCCTTTAATGGTCCATTAAGGAATGTTGACTTCACATCCAGCTGAAACATAGGCCATGATTTGCTACATGCAATAGCAACTACAAGTCTTATTGTTTCTATTCTACCCATAGGTGAGAATACATCTTGATAATCTAAACCTTATTTTTGAAGAAATCCTCTTGCCACTAATCTTGCCTTATATTTTGCAACATCACCATCACGTTTCAGTTTAGCCTTGTAAATCCATTTAACATTAATAGGAACCTTATTTTTTGGTAATTCAACAAGCTACTAAGTTCTATTCTTCTCAATGGATTTAAGTTCTTCTTCCATTGCATTCAACCATCTGGAATTGTTTAAGGCTTGATCAATTCCCATTGGTTCTGATCCAACAAATAATGCCAAATGCACTAAATCACCCTCTGTATTTACAGCATAATCTAGATATCTCCTTGGAATCTGTCTATTCCTTTGCAGTCTAGAACCATACCCCTATAGTTGTACTTCATGTCTTGCTGCTATATTTCCATCCTGACTACTACTGCTCATTAAAACCATAGCTATCTTCATTAACAACTACTTCCACCTCTTTTCCTTATTCACCATCATTACAATTCCACTTCCATCTTTTTGTCTCATCAGACACCACATCTTTACTCACAATTACATTTCTAAAGTTTAGGTTAAACACTTTGTATGCTCCAATAGAATGGTATCCCAACAAGATAGCTTCTTTACTCTTATCATCCAGTTTCTTCTTTTTACATCAGGAACGTGGGTGAAACAAAGGCTACCAAACACTCTAACATGAGCAACACTTGGCCTTTTCCTAGTCCACACTTCTTTAGGAGTTTTATTCACAAGTGACTTCATTGGACAATGATTCAGTATATACACAGCAGTATCTATTGCTTTTCCCCCAGAAGGAGTGCGACATGCCTTTGCTTTTCAACATAGCCCTAACCATATTTAGTATGGTACGATTTCTTCTTTCTGCAACTCCATTATGTTGTAAAGTATATGGGGCTGCTACTTCATGCACTATCCCTTCACCTTAACAAAATTTCTCAAACTCGCTTGATGTGTACTCCCCTCCACCATCTGTACGTAGCACCTTAATAGGTTGGTTACTTTGTTTTTCAAATAATATCTTAAACCTTTTGAAAATGTCAAAGACTTCTAATTTTCTTTTCATCAAATATACCTAAGTTTTCTTGCTGAAATCATCCACAAATGTGACAAAAGACTAATTCCCTCCTAATGTTGCCACTTCAAACGAACCACAGACATCGGGATATATCACTTCCAATACACTCGAAGCTCTAGGAGTAATCTTCCCTTTAAATGACACTCTAGTTTGCTTTCCAAGTTGACACCCTTCACACACTTTGCGTTTGAATGGCAGGAAGACCATCCACTAATTTAGACTCACTCAAATAACAAAGACTCAAACTTCAAATGTCTAAGCTATAGATGCCAAATCCAACTATCATCATGTACTACTATAACAAAATTCATATACTTACCTAAATGTATATCTATCTTAAATGTGCGGTTCTTAGACAATAGAGTCTTCAACACCAATCTTTCCTGTTTATCAAATAATACTAATTGTCGATCCTTAAGATTCATGGTGTACCCTTTCTCGAGTAACTGGCCTACACTTACCAAATTGTTCTTCATTCATGGAACATATAACACATCAAAAATGTATGATAACTTTCCTTTCTTTTAGCGAATCAAAATTTTTCCTAATCCCTCAACCATCACCATACTGTCATCTGTAAATCTAACATTGCTCTTTACATTTTCATCTAATTCTATAAACTAATCCTTATTACTTGCTATGTGGCTTAAACATCCAGTATCTAAATACCAGGAATTTAAAGTTACATTTTCTGGTGGAGTAGTAACCATCAGAAGAACTATCTTAGACTTACAGCCATTTTCTTGAGCAAACTCAGCTATTTCATATTTATTCTTTAAGACACTACTCTTAAAATTTCTATATTCATCAGCAAAATGCCTAAATCTTTGACAATTATAACATTAGATGTTTCTCTTGTCAAATCTCTTCTTTAATCCTTTTCCATGCATTCCTCCTCTTCTTGGAGCTACTTCAGATCAAGTTGTTTCTTAAACTGTATCTTGGTTTCTGGTTTGATATGTCCCATTCCAAGATCCATTCCTGCTTCTACCTTTACTCCAACCTTTATAATTCCCTCTTCTTCCTCTATAGCTTTCACTTGTAGACTTCTTCACTTGAGCTTACAATGCCTGTTCAACAACCTTTTTCATTTATCCTCTTATTCATTTGATGTTCATGTGCTTCAAGTGAGCTATGCAACTCATCTAATGTGAGGGTGTTCAAATCCTTCAATTCTTTTATAGCCACCACTACACAATCAAACTTAAGGGACAATGATCACAATATTTTCTCCACTAACATGACTTGCGTTATTGTTTCTCCGTTTGACTTCATTTGGTTGGATAAGGCAATCACTTTCGAACAGAAGTCTCCTACACTATCCTTATCCTCCATTTAAAGTAACTCATATTGTCTTCTCAAGGCTTGTAATCTTACTTTCTTTAATTTGTCAACCCCTTTATAGTATTTTTCCAACATATCCCAGGCTTTTTTTGTAGATGTTGCAAATGCAATCTTTTTGAAATTCATTAGATCAACACACTGATGTATATAAAATAGCGCTTTGCAATCTTGCTTCACTGCTTCTCAATGAGCTATTCACTGAGCATCAAATGGATTTTTAATGAGTTCTTGAACTCCACAAGTGACTATTTCTTAAACCTCTTGGAACCCAAATATAACCTTCATTTGTATGCTCCATTTCTCATAGTTCTTACCGTCTAAGACTAGCAAGGATGCTATCAAGGTCACTGATGTATTGGCTATAGTAAATCGACATTATATGTTCTTGCTTCACACTAACAAGATGGATCTTTCAATAGTGGCTCCGATACTAATATTAGAAAGCTGCTGTAACTCAGACAACAACACAATTGAAATTAACCAAGATTAGAAAGCTACTGTAACTTAAACAACAACACAATTGAAATTAACCAAGATCAGATAAGAAGATTCAGATTGAATCATGCACTTTACTTTTTCTCTTGTCATTCTCACTATTTCAGTTTTCACTAATAGTATACATATATATACTATCGTATGCTATTCACTATTCATGTTGCATACATATACATCCATTTTACCCACTATCAGTACACTCACTAATTAGTGTATTGTATACACACAATCTCTTCCTTTTCTTTTCACAAAAACTACACATACACTTTTTCTTAATTGTTAACTAACAACAACTTCTTATTTATACTACTAAACATAATAGAATACGGTTTGTTACACCATAAGATCTGTATTATACTATTCCAATAGTTGCAAGTGTTTCTGTGATGCTCAGGAAATATAAATAGCCAACTATTATAAATCTTTTTTATATTTTTATTTAATGTAATGAAATGATCAATAATTTAAGATTACTCCTATTAGTCCAAATTCTTTTGAAAAAAGAGGATTTTTTTTTTTACTTATTCAAAATATTTCTTATTTTATTAAAAATTGTCATATTAGTATCTCTAATTATAAAGTTGTGGAATTAATAAATAGATGAAAAAAAAGGCACATCATTTTGTTTTAAAATAATAAACATAAAATGTTGATTTAAACTCTGTTTGGTTAAATTTTTTTCATCTTATTAGTATCTTTTTTGTATTTACTTAAATCTTACATTTAGTCAGAATAAGATACAAAAAGATTAAAATATAATTCCATATATACCGTTTTTGTAAAATTAATTATCCAATTAAAATAATTACCTTTAATACATAAAATATATTTTTCGAAATCTTTTCTCTTGAAAATATATGAAATTTTATTTTTCAATTACAACGCTCCAATCACCACATTAATTATAATTATGAAATAAAAACAAATAAGATATAGATAAGTTATTTTTATATTTAAAGAATAAAATATTTAATATTTTGAAATAAAAGAAGGTTGTCCACTATTTAGGTCATTAGAACAGATGAAATAAAAGTTTAATCCATTACTGATATTTCATAGATGTTTCAATTCGATAGAAATTTTGGATAATGATTTTTCATTTGGGTTTTTAAATTTATATATTATATCAATGATTTTTAACTTTACATTAAGTATTTCAAAGAGTCCATTTATCAAATATAAATTTATTATTTGACTTTGTCCTCCTTTCTTTGTTCTTGGCTTCACATAAAGTGCCTAGATGATAACTACCTCTAACTTGACCAAGATTGCAAGCAACCAATGGTTTCCATGGCTAAGTCATAATGCTTAATATAGAATTTCGTGATAAAGTTGTATTTGATGAAAGTCCTATCATATGAATGGTTGAGTAGGAACTTAACTTGAGTTTGTAAGTATATTTTCAATTTGGAAATTGAAACATCCAATTTATACAAATTCATGGTAATATTTTGCGACATTTACGTATAATTTTATAAAATTTTACTTATATCAATTAAAAATTTTATGAAAATACCCATTATCATTTTTGATAAAATAAAAATTTGAATATGCCAAATACATAAACGAGAAGATTTGTTTAGATGTTTTGCTAATATAAGATCTTTTATACATTAGCATACAAGTTAGTTCTATGCAATGAAAACAATAGAGTGAAAAGTACTCCTTTTTGTTCATCTAAATGACTTCAAAATGAAGTTATGTATGAATACAATATTTGGTTAAAATGATTGATATATGAAAGTTTATTGAATGTGATGGAAGTGCCCACCAATAATAGCTAGAGAGAGTGGGAGGAGGACCTAATCATTGGTTTGCAATGGTGCAATCTTTAACGGATTTTGAAGTACATTAGACTGCTCAACTATTGAATATATAGGTAATTGTAAAGAGCTAAGTCAGCTGCATCGAGATTTGCGCTTATTACTATTTGGATTTTTCTTCTTAAATCAATGATATAGTATAAACGGTTTAAACCATGTCCTAGGATGACTTAGGATATTTAACTTAATAAGTTTTAAATCTTTGTTAGTTGCTTGTATTTAACTTTACATTATAAGTGTTCAAAAAAATATCTGAGAAGAAGTTGTTTGGCTAAGATGATGGGTAGTGGCATATAGTTGAAATGCACAGTGCATAATGTATGATGTGTTAACTAATATGTTACTTACAATGTGAATAGGCTGAAAATGGTAGATATAGTGAAATTCATAGTATTTGCTCATGAAAATATCGTGAGGGGAAATTTGAGGCCAAAGTATAATTGGATCCAATGAAGATATTGAAAGTTAAGTCGAATGCGAATTTCTCTAAACTACTGCAAAAAGTTTGTCAAGGTTTTAGGATTGATCTCAGTACAGGGGGTGTTGAGTTACTATATAGACATCCCAGCTCATACTATAAAGTGGTGTCATATTCTCTAATTGCCATCAAGGACACCGATAATGTGGAAAATTTATTTAAGATAACTGAAACATTTAGGCAAACTCATATTCAACACTTGTATGTAAGCATTGGATAAGTAGAAAGTGGTGGATTTGTACATGCAGCACATGCACCACCTACTAAGTTTAATCAACTTGTGGCTAATGAGTTTGAACCACTACCCATGCCTACGCCTATGTAAGACGATGAAAATGTTGTTGACAAGATAGTTGGACCGATCCTATAGAAGGAGGTTTCACATGATCATGTGCTTCAACATGCAGGAGGGCTAGATGATGGAGATGATAATGATAATGATGAAGATGATTATGAACCCTATGGAGTTAAGGATGATGATGACGATAGGGAAAGGATAGTGTTCTTAAAATCACTAGTAATCATTATTATGTACCAAAAAGGCCTATTGCACATTCACATGCCCTTGGCTCAACTTCAATAGAGCCAATACCATTGCTAATACAGCCTTCAGATGTCTATATAGCCAGCTTAGGGATTAAGGATGTGATTCCCTTTTTCAATACTAGTAGAGATGATGGGTACACAAATTTTTGAGAGAAACGTTAATGCAGAGTTCAATAATTGGCACACTAGTGAAGATATCTATATAGATATGAGATTCAATACTAAATAAGGACTTATAAGAGCCATGAAGCACTACTACATCAAGTATCATGCAGACTTCAAATCAATGGAATTCAAAAAGAGCGAGTATTTCATTGTTTGCTCTAAGAATGAGGACAGTTACAAGTGAAGACTAAGGGCATGTAAGAAGAAGTTGGAGGGTGTGTTTGTAATAACCAGGTTAGTGGGACCCTATACTTGTATAAATCCCATTATGACTCAAGATCACCTGCAATTAGATAGCAATACGATGGCTAGGAAGTTTTTGAATGTTATTAGAGAAGATCTCGATACAAAAAAATTCTCATTTACGTAGCATTATCAATAAGCAATTTAGGTAGATGGTTACCAATAGAAGGGTGTAGGTTGGTAAGATAAAGGCTATTGAAGCCGTCTATTGTAATTAGGGAAGATCATGTGACGATCTTCCAAAACTTTTGAATGCAATCCAAATAAGTAACTCTAGGGAAAAAGGTTGATTGGAGTTGAAGTCCTTTAAGAGAGCCGAGGGATAATATAGTTGAAATGGGTTTAATAGTCTTTTGGCCCATGCATAAAGGTATGGAAGTTCTACAAACTTGTAGTTGGTATTGATGGTATGTCCCTATATGGAAAGTATCATTATAAGTTATTGATTGTTATTAATATGGATGGCATGAATCATATAATCCCACTAGCCTTTACATTAGTGGATGAGGAGACAATAGAGGCATAGGGAAGGTTTCTCAAGAGTTGAAGGCAATATGAGTATGCTGAGCAAGTAGGCAAGGGAACCATATGCTTAATATTAGATAGAAAGATAGGTATTCAGTTGGCATTAGATAGAGATAAAAATGGGTAGAAAGCCCCTTTTTGCGATGTAGTGTAGTGCATATATCATTTTGGTAGCCACTCATTTCCAAGTTTTCCATATGTCATCTCCTAATTACTGTTACGCCCCGAAGTCGCAAGGTCGCAACAGTCCCACCGTGTAAACCATTCTATGATAGTAACTGACCTCACAGTGCTTACCATAGAGATAATCTATACAAGGCGTCGACGACTCCTCGCTTTGAAGTAAACAGTTCGATTAATGATTATACAACAATTATGATAATTATCACAAAGTTCTATAAAACATAGATAATTATAAATAAGTCCACAGAGCTTCCCAGGAAGTTTTACATAATAACTACAGTTTACTAATTTACAGAATAACTAACAGTCTTCAACCTTTAACTATAAGGTCAGTCTAGTTACATATTATGCTAAATAACTTGATCCTCACACCCCTGGCTTCAAAAGGACTAACCTCTGGATAATTGTAGGGCGGCATAGTACTCGAAGAGATTACAAATCAGAACCTGCAAAAGGATCTATAAGGGTATGAGCAACTACAGCTCAGTAAGTTGAATTAGAGACTCATGAATGTACACAAGCACAAACAAGGTTAACAAACAATTATTTTCATGCAATGCAATGCAACAATCAAGTGTCATCACACAACGTAGTCCGGTCCGTTGTGAAATCAGAGAAATTTCACCCGCTCTAATCGGGGCTGAGGAGTTCTATGTTATGCAGTAGCTCACAACCAAACCCAGGCTTGTGCAATGGAGATCTTGCTCCTCCTACGACTACCTTCGAACCATTGACTTCACCCCCGCCGCGACCTCCTCTCCTGTCACTTAGTTCGACTGAGGATGAAAAAGGGACCATTTTGCAATTCTGCACTATCCCTTTCGAAGGGGTCGGTATTTAGTTGGAGAGTCCTATGATCCCCTAACGGGTTGCAATGCATGACATTTTCGGTTATTAGGGACGACTAAGATTAAATTCCGGTTAGGGTGTTCAACAAGTTCATACCAAGTCAATCAGTCACAAAATCATTCACAGTACAANTCCTTTAGTTGATCGCCCTAAACCTTGGGTTTTAAGCTCAAACCTATTGTTACTTGGCTTGGCTTTAGGGCTTACAATTACTCTCATGGCATGTAAGGCCCAAGGTCATACCATAATCAAAGGCAACATCAATCCAATCATCATATTTCTAATATTTACCTCATTCTTTTACCATGCTTCATTTAGATTTTATATCTGAAACTCTCGGAGCATATACATATAAATTAATTCTAAAAAAATGATTTTGTATTTATATACAACTAATGAGTATTCACCAGTAACATAAAAAGGGGCAAATGGACTCGCCCTTTTATTCATTTAATTCTCATAGTGAGCCTTTGTTGGTTGTAATGGTCTGATTTTCCTCTTATTGATTATGTTATCAAAGACATAACTTCTATAAGAAATTCTGTAGTATAATTATTCAAAAGTAACTGTATGATATCATTACTGTAAATTGTTTTGTGTTAACAATAGGAAAAGAAACTGTCAATAACTTATATAAAGATTATTAACAATTTCTTTCATTATTAATGTATCTTATTTATTGTAACTTCGAATGATTTATGATAATATAAAATTAAATATATTATATAATCGTTTAAGTGACTATATTATATTATAATTTACTACTTATGTAGACTTTGATCTTAAATAGCAAAAGGCGAAGGATTTAGTGACAAAGCATCAGACAAGATTCTTTGGAGATATTGCTGCATCCTTAAAGCCATTTAAGGGATTTTACATCACATGGCTCAAGAATTAAAACTTGAGCTCCTATGCCTTTGTGATCCGTGCACCGCAAGGCTTTGTGGGCACTGAAATTGACAAAGAAAAAAAATCTTGGCAGGTTATAATCAATATGCACATTGAATTGAGAAACTCGTCAGATAGGTTTTCAAAAGCTTGTAATTAATTGCCAGCAATTTGTATTAATACGTCGTATTCTCTGTTAGAATATACACGGACTTATTTTCAAAAAAAAAAATCTGTTCATAACACGATTCATTTATAATTGTATTTAAAACCTAAATATATAATCTAACCAGTTTAATAGGTGTGTTACATATCGAAAGTAAATCCATTTTTCAATTAAAAATTTCTTTCTATTAAGATGCAATAAAAAAAAATGTTCTTTTACAATATTCTTCAATTTGCTAAATATTTATAACAGACTATAAAAATCTTTCTAGTGCTATAGGACTAACACAAATAAAATTTTTTCTGACGTTAGTATTATGTAGGACCAATATACAACGATGAATAACTTTAAAAAATTAATTCATAAATCCAAATTGATTTTTATCAACAATAACAAGTGATTTCACTAATATTGGAATTTAAGGTATGTCAAGAAAAAAGATTTACATATAGAAATGATGCTTGAAATTCTTTAAATATCTAACACAATATACTTATTTTTTTGTTTTAATAATGTTAAAAAAGTTAGAGAATGCAAGAAAATCAAGATACCAGAGTCACAATGGACTGAGATGGCGAAGAGAGAGAGAATGATGACAATTAACAAGATTGATGGCGAAGAAGTAGCAATAGATGATGTTGGAGAGAGAGAGAGATGTGGAGATGGGCACTAGAAAAGATATTACAATAGGTGTATAGCATAGCGTAGATGTAGGTTTCTAAATAATATTGTCACATGAAAGTTGTATGAATATTGTGCTATATGTGACCTTAGAGAAGCGATGTGTAAATGACACTTGTAGAGAGGACGTGGAAAGAAATGACTGGGAAGAGAAACATGTAGTCTCAGTAGTTCAAGTATACTTGTGATAGGTGAGGGAGCTATTAAATATCAATCTCACTAAAATTAATTGAGTCTTGATTCTTTCTTCACTTGAATGTTGTTTTGATCATCAAGAGCAGACTATTCACTATCACTATTTCTCTTATTTTAAAGCTTCTGAAGTCTTTATTGAAGAGGCATGGTTGGATATTTATAAACTCTTGAGTTTGATGACAACTGTTTGATCATGTGAATGATCAATGATTGAAATTAAGCTTACTCATTCAAGATTATCCTGATGAGTTTACTGTGGGCTTAAGGCCAGTAGCATGCCTTATTAAGTGTATGACCTGCTTGATAGAGGTTAAGAGTGGATAGATCGATCCAACAATTTCTGTTATAAGCCTACCAAGTTAAATTTCCTTAAGTCATCTTAAATACAAACTAAGCTTCTTAGGCCCTATTACTTAAGCCAAGGAATCAAGTCCAAATAAATAATGCATTAATCCTTAGCTTAGGCCAATAAAAAATTAACTCTTTATATTTTGCCCTTTACCTAAAATTCTTGGATAAAGACTAACTATTTTTAGCATCAATTGCCTACTTTGATTAGTTAGGTCACAACTTTTTATGTATGCTTTTGTATGCTGTGAAGCGACTACACTACTCCTAAGTGCATCTACATAGCTAATGACTTTATATTGTTGATAGATTAGAACATGTGAGCTTATCACCAACTTGCAGCACCATCTAATTATGCACCATTCCATTTTTGCTAAAAAAAAAAAAATGTTGCCCTTAAGGTATAAAATTAAATAAATATTCCTCATTAGACAATTATGCTTGCATGACCTTACTCATTTTCTTAATTTTATTCATGTAAATCAACCGACTCATTAGGTAGACTTCCATGTACCAACTCTGTATTAGAAACTTCAATTGACTTCCTAATTTCAATTCGCTAAGATAAATTGATGTGTTCATTAGATGTGCATGAATATTCATCTTTATTATTATTATTATTATTATTTTCTTGATATCACAAAACTTAAATCTCTTTAAAGATACCTCAATAATCTAAAATCCATGAATCAAATATGACCTTTTAACTATTTACAAATCTTCATATTTTAGATATGATATGTGGAAATAAATAGTAATTAAATACTCTCCATCTTACTTCAAGATTTGAATTTCTTATTTCGTTGGTTTTGGGACCATGATTCATAATAATGAACAAAACTGTTCCTTCAATAATATCACTTTTTTTAGTATATCCTTGTAATATTCTTATATTTTTTAACCATATGATATTTGATATGAGACAAGTGCACCTATCGATTTTAATATAGCGGATATAAGTCTAAATCAATCTCTTAAAGACCTTTACTGCTAATACTAACCTTAACTCTATTATTTAATCGGAAAATTGTGATAAGTTGAGTTAATTAAAAATACTAAAATTAATAACTAATCTAATTATGAGACTTAATTAAGTAATTTATGAAGTGATAAAATTAAGAACGACTTTAAGAAGATAAATAACTTATTTAGGAATTTTTTTCCCTAGTGTTTAACATGTGACCGCTAAAAATTTATCTAATTCCATCTCTATTATTCTTGATTTGAGGGATTCACAATTGAAGTTACTACCTTTCTCAAGCATATTAACCCTAATCCTAAATTATTTATTGGAATCTCTTCACTTAGTAATCTAATTTAGAATTGCATTAATGTACACTAAATTCCCACACAAAAATAATAACTTTCTATAAGAATCATGCATCTTATCTCTAATTATATCATGATCTCATTACCCATGTCATTTCTCAATCATCATGCATAATATCATAAATTGATACTCTAGAAATATCAATTAATAATGAAAACACATAATTGAATCAAGAAAAATAGAAACTTTATTGAAAATTATCAATAAATTCAAAAGTCACATAAAAACTCTAGATTCCATAATCCTAAATACAAGAATTTGAAGGTATCATGATGAAATTAAAAGAAAAGTAGAGAAAAATCAAGAAGTAAAACATGAAAAACTCCTTTTATCGATGAGAAATCACTTTAATCTTAAAGTCGGGTGTTGCTTCGGCCTTTTTCTTCTTCTTCTCTTCAAGTCTCTTCTCCTTTGAACATCCAAAGTTGTGTGCAAAACCCTTGTAAGTCCTTATATAATATATAAGGAAGTTTCTTTTTTCGTCATCAAACATAACTTGGGACACAGTTGGGTCTCTAGGTTGTGTAACTCACTGACCTTAGTGCAAAAATTATCTTGGGTAGACACAATTGTATCTTAGAATATGTAACTTAATTTCTCTTATTGTATGGACACATCTCGAGACATAGTTATGTTCTAAGCTGTATAACTTCAAAACTTCATAATCCATTCATTTAAACTCCAAATTGAGTAAAACTTGATTCGTTTTTTTCGTTTTCAATTCGAAAACGTGTTCAAACCTTGAGATCAAAATTTTACTCAATTAAATATCAATTTCTTTAAAAAAAAACAAAAATATGAGAGAAATACTATAAAATCACCATCTAAAGTGTATTTAAAATAAGTACTATCAAACTTCCCTACATTTGAGCATTTGCTTGTCTTCAAGTAAATAAATCAAAACAAAAATTTTGGGACAAGAAACGCTAATTAAAATTTATCACTACTTAGGATATTAGTAAACAAATACACTTGACTCGAAGAAAATCATTTTCAATTAACTTGCAATAATAAAGTCAATCAATCTTGCCCTTAACAATTTCACAAGTTCACCTGACCATAGTCAAATGCTTTAACAATACTCAATACTAGAGTTCATTAGTTAATCTATGCAAGTCAAAATTTACCTGAGTTATTTAACCAAGGATTCCTAAACTTGAAATTGGATTTAACATCTTGCCAGTTGGGAAAGAATCATAAAAATTTTATTCATTTTCCTAAAGTATATAAAATTCTCTCTTCAGTCTCATCAAGTGCCATAATCCAAAACAAACACAGTTTACATCTACTCATCCTCTGATCATCCCCCTTGGTTTATGCTTTTTCTTGAAGGTTTTTAAATTTACTTTATTTAAGCACAATTATTTTTAAAGGATGATTGTGTAAATAGAGGGAAAAGATTTCGCTTTTCTAATGGACCAAGACCGATCTATACTAACTTAGCCCTTATATTAGTAGAGGGAGAGAACCTTGCTCTTCTAACTAACCAAGGCCGATCCATACCATTTTTTTTTTTTTTTTTTTTTTTGCATTAGTATTGGCATTGAGACTCAATCTCGCTCTTTTAACAAACCAAGACGAGTCCTTACCAATTTATCTTATTGGCATTGGATGTGGTATTCAACCTTGCTCTTCAAATAGATCAAGGTGAATTCTTACCAATTTTTTTTTCTTTTTATTTAACTATTTACACACTTATTATTACTTTCTACCTCCAATCATTACGATTTTTCAAAGGTTTCTCAAAAGAAAAATTCCATTTGTTTGTTTACTAATGATTATAGGGCTCCAAAAATTTCCAAGAGAAAGGTATACATTAAAGTAAATTTAAAAAAACTATGACTAACTCTCAACTAGTGATGTTACTCCAATCTCGAGTCCTAGAGTCCCGAGTAAAATAACTCATAACTATGCCCTCTAAAGACTCGACTAATCAATGCTAGTAAAGTATAATAAGATTAATAATTATCGAGATGAAATAGATGATATAGCCCAACACTTCAAATTCCAATAATTGCTAACCACCTATTGCAAGTTAACTTAAAAGTTAATTGGGTCAAATGTGAATAATTGGTCTCTTAAATAGTAACAAATTTATATATATCACTTCCCCACACTTAATAACATACATTGTCCTTAATGTGCACAATAGCAAGATATGAAACTATAAAAAAAAAAATCATAGGGAGAAAAAAAAAAGAAGAAAAATATATCAATTGAAAAAGAACTAACACTTCTTTGCTAGTTGAAAAGCATGTGAAAAAGTCCGTATCTAGGAGGCCATCATCATTACATGTCCAACTGTGCACACCCTTACCAACTAACTAATGCCAAAGGAAAACAAAAGAAGTGAAAAGAAAAAAAAAGTAAAACATGAAAAGAAAATAAAGGAGAAGTCTAACTATGTAGGTAAAGCATAATAAAGATGTCAGCCACTTATTACAAACATAGAAAAATAAACTATGAAGAGGGATTGTAATCCCCATCTCCATCATCCTCATCAGATGGTGCATTCACCATTTCTTCATCATCCCCTTCACCATTTCTCTCATTTCCTTCTTCAATACCCTCATCTTCCTCTTCTTCCTTGTCATTATCATTCTCCTCTTTACTTTCACTATCCTCATCATCTGCATCCGAGTCTTTCATTTAGAGAAATTTTCCCAATTTGTCTTGGCAAATTCTCGAATATAGCAAATTTCAAACATCAAGATATCAAATTTGTCCTCAAAGGTTGCCGAAGACATCTATCCTCTAAAGATGGTCCGTACACGCCTACCTTGACGTCTTGTTGTTAAAAGGTTTATGAGTCGAAAAGTATTAAGTCGCATAGGAGTAACTTGAGTAACAAAGATAAGGGAGGGCCAAACTACAACCTTAGTCTGCATAACCTACACTAGTAAAGTGATGTATGGGCCACAACAAATATGCCCCTTCTTTTTTGTAGTGGTTGCTTAGTGGCGGAATAGCTTAGTTAGCTTAATGGCTAAATTGATTGGGTGCTTATGAATAATACTGTATAAGTAGAGACAATCCTTGTTAGAAACTACATTGGTGCTTTAGCTTCGGCCGATCAACGTATGTGCAAAGAGCTAATGAAGAACATGATATTCAGTTTTGAGCATTTGAGAAGCCTTGCTCATTGTTGGATCATAAGCATCGCCATCAGTAATTTCATCCCAAAACTTCACAAGTGTCACTACATAGGAAAAATGATACGTTAAGCGCTAAAACTGTTCCATTCGTGTGAATTTATCCTCACAAGGACCAAGATACTTGCCTAATTGAGCTATTATCATGTGGAAAGGCTTACCATTGAAAGTGAAATGGAGTTTATGTTTTAGGCCCATACCGCTAACACCCTCTCTATCTAGTTTATATGTACATAAGAACTCCAATGTTAGCTCCTTATAAACCGAAGCTTCAAGAGATAAGAATCGCTCCCAAATGGTTCCTTCCAATAGTTCCTTCATTTCATTTGTTAGCTCTAGTTAGGCAATGACATCCTAATCCAAACGAAGTGTTTTGCTAAATGGCTTATTCTTAAGTAAGTTATAGCGAGTCGATTGGTATTCTTCTTTAAAATGGAGCATTGGGTGCTTTATTGGAGGGAGAGTGGCCAATGGTTCGACAATATCTTCTTGGGTGGAAGATGATGCTGCATACTTAGATTTCCTCCAAAGAGTAAGCTTTGCATGATTTTCCATTTGGTACCTAAGAAGAAACACCACACCAAATCAGAGATGCTCATCTTCCCTACACTTAGTTCAAACTAAGAGAGATTCATATAGAAGTAGAAGTGATGGATCTTAAAAAAAAATCTCATTGAGATGTTTGAACAAACATGTAGAGTGCACCCACAAAACTAGTTAAGTCAAAAGAAATGGATAGCAAATTCATTCAACTAGTTATACATTTGACTCTTTATAGCACAATTTTCTTAAGATGAAGGCTTTCCAACACTTCAAAGACTCTAAATGTCCCAAAATCACTCTCAACACTTCTAACCCTAAATACCTTAATTGAGTAGTTGACAAAGAATTTACAAGCTAAATTTGTGTTTGATAGATTATAAATTAAATTCTAGCAACAATGGGCATCACAAAAGCATGTAAAGCTATCAATACAAAGAAATATAAAAGCTCTATTCATAGGAGCCATTTGTGATAGACACAACTGTGTCTTGTGACATCAAGCAAATATGCATACTTATCATGAAAGAATAAAAACTAAACAAGTTCTTAGACAAGATTTGTGTTTAAAGTCACAAAAGCTCTAAATTTCTTTCACCTAAGCATACATAAACAATGACGAAATTAAAGCATGTACAATAGAAGACATAGAGAAGAGGGGAAAAAAAAAAAGAGTATGAGATGAACTTACTTAGATTGTATTAGATTCGATGAATAAATTAGTTGATGAAAAAATAGAATGTGAGAAGAAGATGGAGAGAAGATGAAAAGTAGAGTGATTATGTGTTTGTGCCTATGAGTGTTTGTGAGTGTATGTAAGTGTGTGTTTATGTTTTAAATGTATTGTATAGAGTGTGTATATCTCATGTATGTATTGGGCAAACACGGGATGGGGTACAACTGTATCTTATGCCCGTGTAACTTTCTATTTTGCGTATATGTTTCTAGGCGAACACGAGCTAAGATACAACCGTATTCCATGCCCGTGTAACTTTTTGTCAATTGAAGGGCCTGGGCGGATACGGGTTGCGATACAACCATATCCTACACCTGTGTAACTTTCTATGCCTTCTTTTTATTTTTTTTTTTCTTACCTAGCCAAATTCATGAATTTAAATGTAAAAAAAAAAAAATTTTCAGCAACAAAAAGTATTGAATAGAAAATGAGTTAAAGAAATCTAGTGCAAAAAAAAAAAAAAAAAAGTAAACTAAAAAGAAAAACCTATTATGTTGTACTTATCAATTTTAAAATTTCATTTAGCTTGCAGGGTGCTGCCTCGAAAACCTTGCAAGGGATGCTGTCCCTTTGATCCCCACTCGCTAACCGACTAATAGGACCACTGTATGCGTAGCACAATATAAAAGCGAACTTAAACCTATGACTAAAATTTAAACAAGAAAGAAATAAATAAAAGAAGGAAGGCAAAGTTATATGAAAACAAAATAAAATGGAATGAACTAAAATGCAATCAAATAATATTAAAGCAAAACACAAATAAAAAAAGAGTTAGGCATGAGTTGCCTCCCATGAAGCACTATAGTTAACATCAATAGTTTGACGGGATACGTTTGTAGCTTATGATTATTCCATCGTACTCTAAATTTCTACCTAAATATAGCTTTAATTGTTGCCCATTTACCTTAAATGTGTCCTTCTCTAGGTGTGTAACTTCAACAATCCCATACGGGAAAACTTGTGTAATCGTAAATGGTCTAAACCACCTAGATTTCAACTTAACTAGGAATAAACGAAGGCGAGAATTATACAAAAAGACATGATCTCCTTCTTTAAATTGTCAACCTTGTTTAATTTACTGATCGTAGTACTTCTTGGCCCTTTCTTTATATAATTTTGAGTTCTCATATGCTGCCACTCACTATTCCTCTAACTCATTCAATTGAAGCTTCTTGAAAGCACCTGCATACTTAAAATCAATATTAGCAGATTTAATTGCCTAATAGGCCTTATATTCAATCTCTACCGATAAATGACAAGTCTTCCCATATACAAGTCGATAGGGTATGGTTCTTAATGGGGTTTTGTAAGCAATTTTGTATACTCATAGAGCATCATCCAACTTTTTCAACTAATCTTTCCTATGGTTGTCTACAATTTTTTGAAGAATTCGCTTAAGATCTCGATTATTGACTTTTACTTAGCCACTACTTTAGAGGTGGTACGAGTGGCTATTCTATGTGTAACACCATAATGTTTCAACACTTGGTCAAGTTAGGTGTTACAAAAGTGTGTTCCCCTGTCAGTTATGATTGTCCTAAGAGTACCAAATTGAGAAAATAGGCCTTTCAAAAATCTTTTTACTACGCTAGCATCATTAGTAAGTAAGGCTTTAGCTTCTACCCACTTAGAGACGTAGTTAATAGCTACTAAGATGTATTTATTGCCATTAGAGTTCGGGAAAGGGCCTATAAAATTGATTCTCCATACATCAAATACCTTGACCTCTAAGATGGGGTTTTGTGGCATTTCATCCCTACGAGATATATTCCCTACTTGTTGACAACAATCACAAATTTGAACGTGTTTCTGGATAGCTTTGAATAATGTATGCCAATAAAATCCATCCTCTAAGACCTTGTGAGTTGTCCTATTGGCATTATGATGCCCACCCGTAGGCCTCGAATGACAGTAGCTCAAAATTTGCGATCCTTTGAGGTATGGTACACACCTCTTGATAACATGATTTGTACATACTTTAAATAGTTAAAAATCATTCCAAAAATAATTTTTCACATAAAAAAAATTCTTCTTATGCTGGTGTGAAAGTTCTTTTATTACAATCCTAGCAGCTAAAAAATTGGTGATATCTACAAACCAAGGGATTTCCATTTCGCTTACCTGGTTGATGACATAAAGTCGCTTCTCAGGGAACTCATCCATGATCTCTTCCTCGTCGAGCATTTTTAAGTTTGGATTCTCTAATCTAGATAGGTTATTTGTTGCTAAATTCTCAGCACCTTTCTTGTCTTTGATCTCCACATCAAACTCTTGCAACAACAAGATCCACCTACTTGGTCTTGCTTTGTATTTGGTTTTGTGAACAAGTACCTAAGGGTAGAATGATCAATATAAACAATCACTTTAGATAGAATCAACTAAGAGCAAAACTTATCAAAAGCAAAAACAATAGCTAGCAACTCTTTTTTCGTAGTGATGTAGTTCTCCTAAGCATTATTAAGAGTCTTGCTAGCATAATAAAATGGTTGAAAGTTTTTGTCCCGTCTTTGCCCCAACGCTGCCCTTACTGCGTAATCACTTGTGTCGTACATAAGTTCAAAGGGAAGTGCTTAGTCAAGCACTACCATGATTGGGGCATTGGTAAGTTTCTCTTTAAGGATGTTGAAAGCCCCCAAACAATCTTAAAAGAAAACATAAGGTATATCCTTCTCCAATAACCTAGTCAAGGGGCGAGCAATTTTCGAGAAGTCTTTAACGAATCATCTATAAAACCCTGCATGCCTTAACAAGCATCTTATGGCTTTAACCAAAGTTGGAGGTGGTAGCCTTGTAATAGCGTCCACTTTGGTAGTATCAACCTCAATTCCTTGATATAAGATCTTATGGCCTAATACAATACACTCTTGTACCATGAATTGGCACTTCTCCCAATTGAGTACAAGATTAGTCTCTTCGCACCTGGTTAGTACCTTATCCAAATGATTCAAACAATGGTCAAATGAGTTGCCAAAAATTGAAAAATCATCTATAAATACCTCTATTATGTCCTCAATCAAATCATCAAAAATAGCTATCATGCACCATTGGAATATAGCAAGTGCATTGCAAAGACCAAAAGGCATTCTTCAATATGCAAATGTGCTATAAGGACAAGTAAAAGTGGTCTTCTCTTGATCTTCAAGTGCAATAAGTATCTAAAAATAACCAAATAAGCCATCTAGAAAACAAAAAAAATATGTCTAGCTAATTGTTCTATCATTTGATCAACAAAAGGTAAGAGAAAATAGTCCTTACATGTACATCATTTAACTTTCTATAGTCAAAATATACGTCAACCTATTACCATTCTCATTGGGATTAGTTCATTCTTTCCATTAGAAACTACTATCGTCCTACCTTTTTTTGGAACTACTTGCACTAAACTCACCCATGAGCTATTAGAGATAGGATATATTATACTTACATTAAGGAGTTTGATAACTCCCTTTTTTATTACCTCTTTCATGTTCAGATTCAAGTGTCTCTAGGGCTGGACAACCGGCTTGTGGTTTTCTTCCATCAAAATCTTATGAGCACAAAAAGAGGGATTAATACCTCAAATATCAGATATTTTCCAAGCAACGGCCTTCTTATGCTCCTTAAGTAATTTCAACAACTTTTCTCTCTATTTTTCTTCTAAATTGGATGCTATAATTACTGGTAATTTAAAGACCTTCTCTAAGAAGGTATATTCTAAGTAGTCGGACAATTGCTTTAACTTCAATACTGGTGGCTCCTCAATCGAAGGTTTTAACCATACTCCCTTCATCTTTTCAATCTCTTCAACCCTTTCTCAATAAAGGCGGTTTATTTGCCTCTAATTGGGCTACAACCTCAAAGTGAACAGGATTTTCTGGAGCTTCTTCCATGCTTAATTGCATGCAACTCTTCAATGGATCTTTAAAAAGAACTTCCTACATATAACTTGAAACAGAAGTGTTAGTAACATCTAAAAGATAGTGAGTATCATCCTAATCAACAGACTTTTTCATAGTCTCTGAAATTTTAAACATGATCTCTTCATCTCTTACTCTAAAAATGAGCTTACCATCACTAACATCAATGATAGCCTTAGCGGTAGCTAAGAATGGTCCTCCTAAGATAAGGGGTGCCTCAAAATCTTCATCCATGTCCAATATCATAAAGTCAATTGGAAAAATAAATTTACCCACTTAGACTAATACATCCTCAATAATGTCTCTAGGATACGTCACGGATCTATCAACTAATTACTAACTCATATGTATAGGTTTTGGTTCCCCTAATCCTAGCTTCTTGAAAAATTTATAAGGCATCAAATTGATGCTAACACCTACATCAACTAAAGCTTTATTAACTAACAAGTTACCAATTTGACAAGGAATTGTAAAACTTCATGGGTCTTTCAGCTTCTTGGGCAACTTGTTTTGCATGATCGCTAAACATTCTACTCAATGTGATTGTAGAAAGCTCTTTAAGCTTCTTCTTTTTGGACAACAAATCTTTCAAGAACTTAGTGTACTTTAACATCTGTAACAAAGCATCAAGGTAAGTTAATATGTAATTGTTTAAAGAGATCAAGAAAGTTACTAAATTGTTGGTCATTGTGATCTTGCTTGAGTCTTTGGGGATATGGGATGGGTAGTTGGTATTCCTTCACCTTACATGACTTTACATCTTCCTTGGCTTGTATGTCCTCATTGCTTTCACTAGTCTCCTTGCTAACCTTCCTCTTAGTATGCAACTCCTTCCCACTTCGAAGTGTCACTGTCTTGACATGTTCTTTTGGATTAGTTTCCATGTTTCTTAGCAGTATTCCATGTAGTCTTTTAGAGATTAGCTTCGTAAGTTGACCAATTTGGTTTTCAAGGTTGCAGTTGAAGCCTCTTAATTCATCAACGATGATTCAATGTTGGATAGTAGGGCCTCATTGCCTTAAATATATTTAGTGAGAAGTTCTTCCAAATCAAACTTCTTCTCTTGAGGAAGGGGAGGTGGTAATGGTCTTTGAAATCTAGGTAGGCCAAAGTTGGTCTTCAGTTGGCCTTGGTTTTGATTTCCCCATGAAAAATTAGGATGATTCCTCCACCCAAGATTATAAGTGTTGTTATAGGGGTTATTTTGTTGCCTGGGTGGATTTTCTAGATAATCCACTTATACCTATTATTCTTATGCTCTAAAACCCTGCATGCTAAAATCATTTACATCTTCTTGTACTTGTTGAAGGCTAGTAGAGAGTGCATCAATCTTCTTACTCAATAGATCCACCTTAACTGCTAAAGCAGTGGTCAAGTTTACTTCATAAATTCCCACAACCTTTTGTCTGACTTTAGTGCTTTCCCATTGATAATTGTTCATTGCTATTCATTCAATCAGGTTTTGTAGTTACTCGGGTGTCTTTGTGTTCAAAATACCTCCTATAAATGCATCAATTATCTATTTCATAGATAAATTGAGAGCATCATAGAAGGTCTGAATCTACATCCATAGTACGAGGCCATGATGTGGGCACCTCCTAAGCAAGTCCTTGAACTGCTCCTAAGTATCATATAGAGTCTTTGATTCCAATTGGGCAAAACAAGAAATGTCATTCTAAAATTTGGCAGTATTTGTAGGTAGGAAATACTTCTTTAAAAATTTATCCGCCATTTCATTCCAAATTATGATTAAATTCTATAATAAAGAGATCAACCAATACTTTGCTCTACCCCTCAAGGAAAAAAGGAAATAATCGCAGTCTGATAGGGTCATCCATGGCTCTATTGATTTTAAATGTATTACAAATCTCTAGAAAGCTAGAGATGTGAGCATTAGGATCTTCATCTTGTAGACTGTCGAACTGAACAGATTGTTACACCATTTATATGATGTTAGGTGCAATTTGGAAGTTATTAACCGTGACGGTTAGCTTTATGATATTAGAGTCAGCTCCTATAAGTGTACACCTTGAATAGTTGAACATAGTCCGATTTGTTTCATCACCGTTGTTGGACATGGGTTCAGGATCTTGTGGTGGATTAAGTAGTGGATCTTCTTGATTGATGAATGGATTGTTGACCTCTTCACCCTGTTCCTTAACCTCAACAATTGACCTGTCTTCTATGGTAGTCATAGTTTGTCCAGGTCGGAATCTCAAAATTTGAAAGATAGTTTTCTCAATTTCAGGATCAAGTTCTACTAAATCTTTTGGGTTGCTTCGGTCATGTACTACAAGGCCAAGAAATATAGAATTAATTACAACTCAAAGTAATAATAATAAAAAAAAAATGAAAACAAAAGAGAAAAAAAAAATAGTTAAAGTAATAAAGCAACTAGTGTTCTTAATATCGAAATCCCCAACAATTGCACCAAAAACTTGATACAAGGCAAGTATACCCATCAATTTTAATATAGGGAACATGAGTTCGAGTCATTCCTTTAGAGACCTCAAGTACTAATATTAGTCTTAGCTTTATTATGTAACCGGAAAATTATGATGAGTTGAGTAAATTAAAAATACTAAAATTAACAATTAATCTAATTATGAGACTTGACTAAGCAATTTAGGAAGCGATAAAATTAAGAATGACTTCAAGAAAGTAAATAATACATTTAGGAATTATTTCCCTTAGTGTTTAACATGTGACCATTAAAAATCTATCCAATTCCATCTCTATTACTCTTAACCGGAGGTATTCAAAATTGAAGTTAATACCTTTTTCAGGTATATTAACCCTAATTCTAAATTATTTATTAGAATCTATTTACTTAGTAATATAATTTAGAATTACATTAATATACAATGAATTCCTACAAAAAATAATAATTTTCCAAAAGAATCATGCATCTTGTTTCTAAATATACATATAATTCTCTCTAATTATGTCATGATCTCATTACCCATGTGATTTTTCAATTGTTATGCATAATATTATAAATTGATACCTTAAAAACATCAATTAACAATAAAAACACATAATTGAATCAAGAAAGATAGAAACTTTATTAAAAGTTATTAATAAATCCAATAGTCACATAAAACTCTAGGTTCCACAATCCTAAATATAAGAATCTTAAGCTATCATGATGAAATTAAAAAAAAAAAAAAGCAACAAAATAAAGAAGTAAAACATGAAAAACCCTTTTTATCCATGAGAAATCTCTTCAATCTTAAAATTGAGTATTGGTTCAACCTTTTTCTCCTTCTTCTTTTCAAGTCTCTTCTCCTTTGAATGTTCAAAGTTATGTGTAAAACCCTCATAAGTTTTTATATAATATATAAGAAAGTTTCTTTTTTTATCACTAGATACAGTTATGTAACTCACTAACCTTAGCACAAAAATTATTCTAAGTGAACATAGCTTAAGGACACAGTTGTGTTCTAGACTGTGTAACTTTTTGACCAAATTTCTCCTATTGGATGGACACATCTTGGAACATAGTTGTGTCCTAGACTATATAACTTCAAATCTTTATAACTCATTCATTTGAACTCTGAATTAAGTAAAACTTGATTCATTTTCTTTATTTTCAATTTGAGAACGCATTCAAACCTTGAAATCAAAATTTTACTCAATGAAATATCAATTTCTTTAAAAATAACCAAAATATGAGAGAAATGCTATAAAATCACCATCTAAAATGTGTTTAAAGTAAGTGCTATCAATATTCAATTACTCATGCTTTAATATTTAGATTAATGTCATATTTTACACATCAACTTTATTAGTTTTTATAATTATATACTTAAAATTTCAATTTATCTAATTATATACCTAATTGAATATTTAATTGTTACCGTGTATACTTCATTTAACTCAAATTTACATTATTAGTTTAATCAAAATAATTAACTAATGAGATTATCATCTATGGCTTTAGAGGATTATGAAACCCCCTACAGGTGGCTGTTAACCATTCTTTACAGTCCTAACTCACTTAAAAAATGTGGGTTACGAGATCCATTAGTAACCATTGGTGGTCGTTCATGACTCTAAAGGAGTTGAGTGACACCGTTAAGCTTATAGTGTGATACTCTAATGCCGTGGATGGTCTTTCAATTAGATGATCGTGTTAACCAAACTAAAGTATGAAGTAGAATTAACTAAGATAAAGATAATGATAATTAGTTTTTCAATTGGATATATAATTAAATAAGTCGAAACTTTAGGTATATAAATGCAAAAAGTAGTAAATTAGAGGTATAAACCATGATATTGCCCTTTTTCAAATTTTATCTATTCCCTTACTCTTCCTCAATATTCTTGGCATTATCTACATCATTCATGCCATGTATATATGTGTGTGTATATAAACTCAACCCTTACTATTTCCTTCTAAAGAGATAATTAAATAGATGGGTATTAACATAACCTCATGCCAAATCTCATACCAAACTTTTTAAGAAATACTCATATGTCACGCAAGAAAAACAATTATAAAGATGCATATCTAATGAATCTACAAAGAAATAATAGGATTTCTCTCTATCTTATTTTTTTTCTAATTAAATCTTCAACCGAATCTCTACAACGTATAATATTCATCTCTTGTACATATTGTTTTTCTAATGACAATGCAAGTTTAACAAGTTATTCAAAAATTAATATTTTTCAACTTATGTAAGTTATGAGAGCATCTCTAAGTTACACTATTCACATATATTGATGTTGATACCTTTAGATTGCGACTATTCATGATATCTCTAAAATGTAACAATTGGTAACCTTATAGTGACAAATCACTAAAAAGAGTCACATCTTGATCGTAAAGGAGCAAGACCTTGTTCAACTTAATGACCTAGCAATAATAACATCAATTACAGCACCTTAGACTTACTACCAATGAGGTAAAAGTCTCCTTGATCAGTAATGAGGAGATTCTTTCTCCCTTTCTCTTCATTTATTTATTTATTTACTTATCTTTTCTACTCGTGTTTGCTCTTTATATCTTTCTATATTAATTCTTGACTCTCCATCATCAACTAAGGGTATTAGCAACATCAATTTGTTCAATCACAATAACAATCAATAGATAAAAAAGTTCTTAACTTCTTTTTGACCAATCACACTAGTGATTTTCCTCATCATAAATTTAACATTTTGATATCTTTTTGTTTTTTTTTTTGTCAACATTGATTTCTCTTTACTATCACAACTGTAGTCCCCTTCTTAAATTAGATTTGTAAGATATTGTTACATGCTTCTCTCCATCCATCCTCCCGTTTTTTTTTCTTTTTTCTTTTTTTTTGTTTGCAAAAATCGAACAAATTTATACAATAGGGAGGTCATTTACTTAATTGGCCTTAAGTACTTCAATAAGCTATATCCTTTATTGATTTATAAATAAACTTCAATGTAATACTTAAAAGACTTTAATATACCTTAATAATTTCTTTTTAAGTGTAATCTAATAGAGCCAAAAATGTATTATGAAATATTAAAGATATTGGTATATTTTGATCTTTTAGATATAAGAAAAACTATATTGCATAACTACACAACCCCACATACAAATTATTCATAAAAAACAAAATATCCACAAGCTTAACCAAATTTTAATATCACGTGGGAAAGAAAAGGTTATCAGCATGCCTTTGCTCCTAAAACATATCCATTATATAAATATATACATATAGACATCATTATGAAAGAAGCTTTAAAAAAAAATATATTCTTGACCATCGTTAGCTTGCAAAAAGCTGACAGTAATTACCTTCATAGAAAAAATCACCTGTTATACTATGAATATGCATGAACTGAAAATTTCCCCTACAGCATAAATTTATATCAATATTTTATTAAATCGGATCAAATTTCATCTACATCATAGCTATGCCCTAAAAATCGATATGAATAAAGTATATGATAAGATCGAATGGGATATTTTAGAAGCTATCCTATTGAAATTAGGTATGAGTTTTGCTTGGGTCAAATGGATAATGGAATGTGTCTCCATGATTGAATATATTGTTATGCAAAACGGAAAAAGTGTTGGAAGGGTAAAGCCGACAACAGGACTCGGCCAAGGGGATTCTTCGTCACCTGACCTATTTATTCTTGTTTCAGATGTACCCTCAAGAGGACTTATGCGAATCAAGGTCTGTCGAGAGGAGTTAAACTGAAGAGGAACTACCTAGAAATTTCACATCTACTCTTTGCAGATGACTCTCTGTTCTTTCTGGAAGTAAGCGAGAGGAACCTATGTATCCTGAAAACCCTATTGGTAGATCACTGTGAGGCGACGGGCCAGGAGAACAATTTCAATAAATCTTCTTTGTTCTTTAGTTCGAATGTGCCTACTCAGACAAGGAGGAGTTTAGCTCCAACATTTGGGATCCAAAGCTCAAATGACCTAGGGAGATATCTGGGTTACCTATGATTTGGGGGAGATCAAAAACGGAAGTTTTAAAGTTTGTTAAGGAAAAGATTGTGGCCAAACTCTTAAGGATGGAAGCAGAACGTGCTAAGTCCAGCAGGTAGAGAAGTCTTAATTAAGTCAGTGGCAAGCGTAATTCCGCTGTACTAATGGCTCGTTTTAAGTTCCCTAGGAAGTCAATAGTTTATTATCTAAATTTTGGTAAGGACAGAAAGGAGAGGAAGGTAAGATTCAATGGAGAGGATGGAGTGAGCTTTCCAATCCGAAAGCTAGAGGGGGAATGGGGTTCAAGGACCACCAGTTATTCAACCTTACCCTTCTAACTAAGCTGGCAGGAAGAATGGTTTCTCAACCTAATAGCTTATGGGCTCGATTTATGAAAGGTTTATACTTTGAAAGGGATAACTTCTTCATGGCTTCTAAAGGAGGTCGAGCCTCATGGGCTTGGTCTAGCATTCCTTAGTGTGGCCTTTTTTCCAGGACGGTATTTGCTTAGTTAAATCGGTCTACTACTTCCTATCTGAGCAAAAGAATATGATAGATATGGTGAGGCCGTCAACATCAAGTACCCTTTCGGAAAACAACTGGAAATGCTTGTGGAAAATAAACTCTCAAGCGAAGATCAAACATTTTCTTTAGAGGGCTGTTAGAAAGGCATTACCTGTCATGGCACACCTGCATAATCAACACATTGCCACTAACCCTAACTGTTCTTTCTACGGCAAAGCGGAAACAGTGGAGCACGTACTCATTCTCTGGCCGTGGTTCGGAAGTGAATGGTTTGGTGCACTAGATTGGAGATTAGAAGATGAATCGATAAGAGATCTATGGTCTTGGTTCCTACAAAAACTAGATGGCCATGACAAACAATCTGGATCTGACTTAGAAGGAAAAATGGCTCTACTCTGTTGGATCATTTGGAAAGAGAGATGCCGCGCTGTGTATGGAAGAGATGAACCTAAGTCAGAGGACGTCCTAAGCAGATTTAGGAGGATGAACAGGAGGAAGCGGATGTACTATGGACCCACCCCACCCCAACACAACCCCCCCACCCCAACTCTCCCAAGCCCATCGTTTGATATGGTGAAGCTTAATGTTGATGGATCTGGTCAGAAAGAGATAGAGTAGGGGCAATGGCTATAAGAAACTTAAAGTGGAGTCTGATGCTCTGACAATAATTAAGTCAATCACAGAACAGGTCCCCAGCGTGTGCTGGCCACACTTTGATCACATCGAGGAGATAAAATATTTGTTGGGCTCTTTTGACAGTATTGAACTGTTTTTGCTTTTAGATTAGCTAATAGAGTTGTTGACTGGGTAGCCTTCACTTTAGGCTTGCGATATGCCATATGGATGGGTGTTTTGACACCCCATCTCAACTGCGTGAGTTGGTAGATTTCGATTGTCGTTGTTCATCTTCGTTCCGTTAGGTTTGTAATGACTCTTTTGTTGTTTAATGGATCTATTTTGGCAAAAAAAAAAACAAAAAGAAAAAAAAGAAATGGAAACCGATTATGGTTAGCGATGGATTAGTCGAGAGTATGACTGCAAATTTAAAAAGAAAAGGATATGCAACTTTGTTTCAATTATCGCTGCTATCATTGGCTGTCCACAATAATTACTCCTACAAGAAGCAAAAAGGATCCTTATGAGGACTAAAAAAAAAAAAATGAAGAATAAATAAAGGATGGAATTCGGAATGGGAGAGAGGACTTACGGTGGAAGAATGTTGATGTTATGAGCAAGCAACGAAAATTGATGGGATGAATATGTAGTTGACGAGCAAGGATAAGAAGATAGATATTGGTGATTTAAATTTGATTTTCAAGATCTAACGGATGAGGATACAATTTATTGGAGTGCATTTGAGTAAACATTACTAGTGATTAAAATTTGATTTTCGAAACAGATGAGAATAGAATTTATTTGAGTGTATTTGAAGAGAAAAGTTATTTGGTGATTTAAATTTGATTTTCAAGATTTAACAAACGAGGATAGAATTTATTAGAGTGTATTTGAGTTTAAAGAGAAACATTATTGGTGATATGTCTTAGATTTGGATCAGGATGTGAAAAGGATTTGAATATAGAGGAATTATTCATTTATTTATATATTTATTTTTAATATAAGTATGTAGTTACACAAGAATAGAATTCGGTTTCGGCTGAGGCACGGTCATTTCTTGGTATACGGTGAAAATGAAGTCGGTGAAGAAAAACAATAAAGAAAATGTAAATTAAGGAAAAAAAAAAAAAAGAAAAACAGAGAGAGAGAAGCTTTTCCACTATGGCACTGGACATCCATTACGTGAATTACGTTGATCCATTTTTGATGTATTGATTGTTGGACATCGCCAGGGGGAATGTGATTCAATAGTTCGCATTGCATATTTGATTTATTTAAGATTTTTGTTAAAAAGTCAAAGAAGATTACCCCTACATGATGAATGATTGAAAGAAGGGGGACTTGATTGTGAGTTGATACGGGTTTGTTTTATTATGGATATTTATAGCGGGTTTGGAGGAAATAATACTATATTCCAATAGTATTTAGATATCGAGAGCATAATTTCGGAAGAAAATTTTCAAAAAAAAAAAAAGAAAGGGCTAAAAGCCATGGTAAGTGATGGAACTCAGTCTCAAAGGAAGGTGCCAATTGCAAAATTACCAGACTTTGATCATAATTACTTCCCTTTAGAAGAGCCGTATGCATGGCAGTTGGCACAATGGAGCCACCGGCTTACCACAATGGACCAAAATTAATAATAAAAAAAATCAACTAAAGTCCATAATGTAGAGCTAGTAGGTGGGAGTCAACTCATTAAGACTACCAATTCTCATGAATTAGTTCAAGAAGATAGATTAGTCTGTGCAAAGAACACCTATTGAAGAAGAATTATTTAATATATCGTCTTGGGGACAAATACTACTTCAGCAAGATTGAAGCAACGCACATAATTAAACATTATTGTGAGTTTGGTCACTGAAGAAAGAAATAACTAGTAAAATTGTAATGTTGTTGCCACACTCATATGGGGTATTAAAAGAAAAAGAAAAAGGGAAGGCCAAGTAACTACACTTGACAGCAATGGTGCTATTTCATAGTGCATATACACTAAGTAGTGACCAAGTCTTTTCAAAGTATGTAATTGATACCTAAACCCCTTTAATTCTATTCAAAGGACTTTGGTTAATGAGGCAAAATGTCAGAGGCTAAGAATGGTTTTATGGGCTTTAAGCCCAATAATAACCTAGGTTGGTTTTTTGGGTTAAATGACAGAGTTTAGAAAGTTAAATCCATAAAATGGGATGGCTTAAGAACCTTTGGTACGGTGGGCTCAAAGTAGTAATTGTTGGATCGATTCGCCTGTTTTCAATATTTCTTAGGAAAACTCATGCAATTAGAAAAACTATCTATGGGCTTGAACCCAACATAAGCCTATGGAGGAACCCATTAACATGAGAACTTATCTTGACCATTGATTGTCAAAGTTATTTGACGAACGTCCTCAATGGCCAAACTTTATAAATATCCAAGGGCTCCTCCTCATTTGGATACATTTTTTTTTTAGAGGTCAAAGAAACATTGTTGTGCTATTAGACTAATACATGTGCATTTAAGTTCTTTAAGATTGTCTACTCCTCCTTTCTACCTCTTTCTCTCAAAGTCATTTCTTCAAGTCACTACTCTGAGACCATATATAACGCGAGACTCACGCATTAGGTACGTAATCATTATAATTGAACCCCTCCTCTACGATTTTCATAAATCCCATTTAATAACAATATTAAATGGGATAATTGTGACTGAATTCTTTGAAGTTACTCTCTACATTTCAACAATAAGTTATTTAATATTTGAAATATAAAAAGGTTATCCTTGGTAGGTCATGGAAAATATGAAATAAAAGTTCAATCCACATTGTAGATCATTTATAGATGTTTCAATTGGAGACAAATTTTAGAAAACACTTTCCTATTTGGTTTTCCAATTTATTTATTATATGAACTATTTATAAATCAATTTATCGAATAAAAATGTATTATTCAGATTTATTCTCATTTCTTTCTTCTTCACTTCATCTAATTGGCAATAATAACTACCTCTAACTCGACCAAATTGCCGCAACTGATGGTTTCATGGCCAGATACATTGCTTTATATAGAATTTTGTAAAAAAGCATAAGCAATCTTTTCTTTAGAATTTGGGTCCTAAAAGAAGTGATTGTAGGCAGCAAAGAGAGCATGCAAATGTATGTCAGCAAGGATTTTACTGATGGATAGAAGGTTATAATGGAATTCAGGTACATATAAAACTTTAGTTAGTAAAATGTGTTAATTTATTTTCACATTACCAATTAAAGTAACATATTTAACTTGGGCATCAAGCAAATCTTTTTTGAACAGGGCCAGGAAGAACTTGTTTATTTGTCAAAATGTGTGGTCATATGATTAAAAGCACTAGTATATTCAAATTACTATATGAAGAAGCAAAAAAAGGAATAAGAAGTACTTGCAAAGTTGGTAGCAGCTGATCCAAATGATCCACATTCATCATTCAACTGTTGATTTTCTTTCATAAGCATCATTACTTCTTGAAAAACCTTCAAAATCAGATTGGACTCATCAAACACCCTGTTATTATGTAATGACATCCCTTTTCTTTGAAACTACTCATCAAGTGGAGTGTCTAATTAACCAAAGTCACTACTTCATGAATATTCTTATCCTTTTGATTCTTATACCAATCAAGATACCCAATAAGCTCAAAACAATGTTCAATTGTATGCCTGGATTTCTTACAATGCGTTTGATATTGATCAAATTGTTGCTTGTGTTTAATTTAATGCAATTGCTTCCAGATGAGAAAGATGCGAATGGTACACTATGGGATTGATGCTTCTGCTCAATAATCATTTGCTGTAAATACAAAAATTTTAGGTTGCATCTCCTACCATGGTGTGAGATATATATACTGGTTTCTAATCTATTCCCTCTATAAAATTTTCCCTTTTGTAGCAGCAAAGCATAAGCAGTGTTTCGGCACTGGTGAATTTTGTAGCCTTTCTTTGGCAATAGCTTCTTATTTTTGAAATCTTTGACTTAGGTAATTATTATATTGTATAAAATTATAGTATGACTTTACAAATCAAATCCTTCTTCTGTTGATGTTACTAATAGAAAAAATGAGTAACTTGAAAATAGAAGGTAGTAAATATATGGTAAGGAGAGAGGACTACCAGAAGATATGTTGGTCATGAAACTAAAAGGAAAATGGAAAAAAAAAATTGACTCTTAGAAAATAAATGTGGGAAGGCAAGATGAATTTAGGTAAAATGACATAGGTGAGATTTTAACAGTTGGAAAAAATATTTTAAAATGAAGAATACATATTTGGTTTTATGTCCTTCTGTTCCAGAAATAGAGCATTCTTAAACTAATGAAGACACTTTGTTACCCTTAACAAAAATTATAAAAAGCAATGTACACAAAAATAAACTATAGATACTAAATTGCTAAAAATTAAAAGTCAAAATGCCTCCATAGCAATTTTTTCTCCTTTCCACAAGGTACAATATGCTTATCAAATATAGTATGACACCCAAGAGATGACTTACTTTATTATGAAGAACTACAATCCTAAGACAGTTTCCAATTTATGTTTAAACAGCAACATGTCATCTTTGCCCAGGGTCACCCACGCCTCAATGCCATCATTCAGTTTGCTATCAATTAGAATTATGAGCTCAAGCGGTGCGACGGTGCTGCTCACTAAATCTGGTTTTCCCCAACCAAAATTCACTTCATAGAATGGGAACTTGCTCCAACTACTGAAGCGAATCAAAGTGATCTCCCCATCCTCGGCTTTCCCCCATGCCTCCGCGGACTCCTTATGTCTTTCCTCCACTAGAGAGCGAAGATCAACATTAGTTGCCGTTGAAAATTGCAATTTGGCTTTCCTTATTGCATCAGAAATCATGTTCCACATTGAAAGTGTCGTCATCCCGGTTTGTTCTACCTTCCTAGGCGGAGTTACAACCCTTGTGAAGAAATTACCACACGAGTTTTCTGCTATATGTAAATTTGTTTTGCCCCGCATGCTCATCGTATGATATACAACAAAAGGCTTTGAGTCGACACCACTCTTTGCCGATTTGATTTCAATAATCGCCTTACTGATAACCGCTGACACCACCTCAATCCGAGAAGCTTGGAAAGGAGTAGAATCTGGATTTGACTCATTGAACTTTTGGGTAATCTCAGCTCTCAGTTTTGAAATAACATCATTTCGAAATGTGAAATTCCTAAATGCCAGCTTTTGGGAATTTATTTCTGAAGGCGGAGGAGTATTGATCTTTCCGAAGGATGATTCGCCAATTTCTTTCTGAGGAAATAGGGATTCAAAGTCGAAACTAGGCGGAATCACTTGTGTTATGCTACTACGACATGCCATAGACCACGCACTCATGAACATGCTCAACGTGTACGTATCCGTTAACTTATGGTGAAATCGTACCCCGATGGCTAATCCTCCGCACTTGAACACATTCACTTGAATAACTATGAGGGAATTTCCGTTTTCCAAATCTGCTAGGAAGCTCGATAAATCTGCGAATATCTCGGGATCCATTTCATTATTATCAAGAAGAAGATCATCAATGTTGCCATCTACTTTGGCTACTACATATTCAACACCTTGGTCTTCACAGTCTATGAAGGAGCAGCCACTTTCTTCAAGGTATCTACCAGCAAAAGGATAGAACAGAACCAAGGTTTCTGAAAGTGACTTCTCTAATTTGACAAGCCTTTCATGGATGTCAGTACCATTGTCTCTGTAGTAAAAGATAATCCCGATATATACCGGAGGTTGGATTTGATCCATAAAGGATAGCTTGAGTTTGGTTTTGGGTGTAGAAACAGATGGTGTTACCATCTTGCTGCTCTCTTTTTGGACATTCATTTTCGCTGAATTGTGTCGCAGATTGTAATCTACTTTTCTTTTGCTCAGTTTTCTATCTTCCCATTAATTAGAATTCGGGATACTCGTTAAAATCCTAAAATCATTTTCTAAGTTTTAGGCATGCATTAAATAGAGGACGATGAATGAAAAAGTAAAGTTAAATTTGTTTTCATATTTTAACAAGTGTCGAAAGTGACCTATTAATATAAAAATACAATGGGACTGTATCATGAGTTGCCGGATTTGAATTCCATCGACAATGCCAGGACGGCTGGACCAAATAACTACACGTGGCATATGTTTTAAGGGCTTTCCAATCTGTGGAAGTCAATTTGACGCATCCGGAAAGTGTGTTTTATTTTTTTTCTTTTATCATTTTTATTTGTTCACAAAAAAAATTTATTTTACCCACAGTCCATTTTAACATTAAGATATCTAGTATAAGCAAAATTCTACTCTCCTATTCTCTATTATAACGAAATCAATTTCATCCTTTATCTCATAAAACTGTAAAAAAATCTAAAAAATTTTATAATTTCATCCTCTATTTTAATTGAACCAGTTCTACATTTTATCTCATCATTTATTTTCATTTCTTAAAATTCAAATTATTAAATTCACAATTTATTCAATTGTTCAACTTTAATAGCATATAAATTAAGAGTGAGATGAATAGTAAAATTGATCCCTAAAAAATAAAAAGGGGCCATAAAAAAGTTCCCTAATATAAAGTGTAAGGAAAAGAAATAAGAGGAGAAAAAAAAAAACAAAATCATCACTTTTGTTAAAAAATGTTTACATACGAAAATATTAGAAATAATTTCAGCAGTTCAATTTTAAAGCAATAAATCAACACAAGAAACTAAGATGTTCCCCCTTTTTTTTTTTTGTCTTTTTAATCTCATTTAAAAGTTGTATACGAGTAAATATTCTTGTCAGTGTTATGATTTTTAATTTTGTCCCACCCCCTTAATTTAAAAAAGAACTTTTATAACACATTTAATTTGCAAAATAAAATAAAGTAGGAAAAATTATAATTCTTAAGAAACAAAATAAAGAAATAATTGTTACTCCTTATAGTTTCTTTATGGTCTAATCAATAAATACAGAAATGAGTTAAAATAGATTAGAGAATAGCTATTTTTTATCATAACAAATTTGCTATAAGCTTATTTTGCAATAATAACATTTCAATAAAATATCTATACCGTCAAACAAATGCTGATAAAGATTTGTAGAAGGTATTTCATCTTTTGAAGTCAACCAAATATGCTGTTAGTTTTTCAGTTATGTAATAGAATAAATTAGAGTTGTTATCAAATTTTTCTTTCTTTCTCTCTTTGTTTCTTGTTTCTTTCTTTTTTTTTTTTTTTTTTGGATAATGGTACTATTAACTATTAAATGTGACAAATATAACTATAAGTTCTATCAAGTTATTTATATACCTAAATTCTAAAATATTTAATATTTAAATAGAAAAAAGTTATGTCTCCATTCTAATCGTAAAATCAAATAGACGGTTGATTTATCATTTATAATTCATAGTCATTCTGATTTGACATAAACTTGTGAAAACGCTTTTAATTTTTGAGCATATTTTGTGGATCATTCAGAGGCTTTGATATTAATACAGAGATCTTACTTTTTTAAAATCGAACCGACTGAAAATCAGATGAAAAGTTAATGTGGCATTGCCACATCAAATAAATTAAAAAATATATAATAAGAACATTAAAAGAAAATAAAAATGAAAAGAAATTAAGAAAAAATGAAATAAATTAGAGGAAAAAAAAATTAAGTTCCTCACTTATCAGCAAATTATTGCTTTAGCCAAAACGATTTGATCTTTTTTTCGACTTTTCTTCTTTAATTTTAAACTTGAAAACCTTCTGTTGATAGCCAATAAGAAAGAAAATAGATATAGTTGATGTCACATGCCCGTGCAGATGAGAGGAAGATGAAAGCAATACAATATTATTGATTGACAACTTTAGTAATTGGCTGCTTTCCGTGACGAATCGTTTGATTTCTTTTACAATGTTCTGCTTCAAAACGTAGACCTCACGATCTTTTCCGGGTCAAATTGATTTTGCCAAATAGGAAACTGACGAGTACATACAGATGAACGATGATCCCACACAACAACAAAGTACGATTAATTCTAGAGAGTGGCTCTTTCTTTTGTTTTTTTTTTTTCTTTTTATTTTCATGCTCATTCTTTCATACTTGGGTTATTTTTTATTTTTTTTCAACCATTACATTACAATTTTTAAAAATGAAGAATAAACATGACTCATTTCTTAGAAAACCAATATTTATAATATTATATTATAATGATTTTAACGTATTTAAGTTATCGAGTTGATATGAAGTATTTAGATAATAATTATCTCTAACTTGATCAACTTCCCTACAACTTTAGAAAAGAAAGATAAGTTAGATAGAATTATAAGGAAAATGTAAATAATCGTCTAAACTTTTTATTTAAGTATAAATTTATCCTCTAAATTTTTAAATATTATAAATTGCTCTTTTAAACTTTAATAAATTACTAAATTATCACTGTAGTTTATAAATGTTCCTCTAAACTTTAGTTTTTGTGCAGAGACATCTACTGAATTTGTTAATATATACTTTAAAACCTCATAAATTTTGACATAGTATTACCATTTTAACTAAAAATGAAAATATTTTTTATACTGTCAATTTATGAAAATTTAGATGAGAAATTTGCAACGTTTAAAAATTTATACTTTAATATGAAAATACTCCTTAAATTTGTCAAAGTGTATTTTGAAACTCCTTAAATTTTTACTATAGTATAACCTTTGTAATTAAAAATAGAAATTATCTCCTCAATTTATAAAAGTTCCTTTTTAAGGTTTTTTTTTTTTTTTGGGGGGGGGGGGGGGGGGAGAGGGGTGGGGAATGCGTATAGAATTCTGTGAGAAGTTGGATTGGATGAAAGTCAGATGTACCCGTTAGAAAGAAAGTTTGACCAACATGATGAACGAATATATTCTCAATCTTGAAATAGAATATAGATCCAATTTGAACAAACTTCTAATAACAGTTTGTAATGCTTGTTCAAATAATAAAAAAAAAGCTATTTACGTTTCCAAAATCAACTAAAAGTTAGTTCCAAGAACATATAAGTTTGATTCATTGTTTTTGATAGTTTGATCTATATTTTTTACTAGATGGTCCAAGATATAATATTTATTATATAAAAACTATTAAACACAAATTGATGATCTAATAGGTATCATATGAACTATGAAATAAATGATTACACGAGTTACGAAAAATGTGCAGACTGAAATGTTTTCATTTACGAAATACATGAATGCGAAGCTTTGACTAAATGTTCCCTTTACATAGTGGCGTTTACGCGTTTTCATTAAAGTTCGTTCTCTACGACGCGGACAAAAGAAATCGTGTCGATGGGACCGTGTCTTGGAATGGATGAAGCATGGACGCCGTGTGAGGAAAGGAGTTAAATAAAATCTATAAAGAATTTAAAATAAAACCATAATATCTTTTAAATTTTTGCGCAGAGACAATTTAAGGACTATCACTTAAAACCAAAAGGCACGGTTCGGTTTGTGAATTTTTTCAAATCATAATAGTAGGGTCTAATTCACGAATTGGATGGTATTTTTCAATTTAAGAAAAACTGAATGCATGATATGTAATATTACAATAGAAATACTAACTTCTTTTAATAGTAAGGTGTATCAATACTATTTAAGAGGTTCATAAAATCAATATTTACGTAACTAAGGATTTCAGAGGTACGGATGAGCGATTCTGACTAGAGTAGTCATATGCAAATCTCATGAGTATCGTACTATACATAACTTCAGAGTACTAACATGGAGATAATATTCAATGAGATGATTAGAAAAAGAGTGACAGAGAAGAGGAACATGCAATCTTTAAATCTCGAATGTACAAGTGATAGATAAAGGAGCCCAATAGACTCAGGATGTTAACCTTACAATTTTTTAGCAACCAAGACTGTTCTTTAACTTAATGCTATTTGATATTAGAGAGTAGAGGTTTTATAGTTAAGCATTGTTTTTTTTATCTTTAGAGTTGTGTCAAATAAGAAGGAATGGGTAAGTATTTATAAGTTCTTAGGATTAATGACATTTATTAGATCATCTTGGTGATAGACGAACGAGATAGAATTTTAATCATTCCATAATTATCTATAAAGAGCTTGCAAAGGCCCAAGACCAATAACTTTTCTCATGGTACATGAGCTTACTTAAGAAAGATTAGAGATGGATAGACCGGTCCAACAATCTGTATTCCGAGCTCACCAAGTTAAATCTTCTTGAATCATCTCAATAAACTGAACTCCCTTGACTCTATTGCCTAGCCCAAAAAGTCAAGCTAGATAAATTTTGGGTTTGGCCCAATAATAATATAATAAATTTTCAACCTTCTATATTTTGCTTTCTGATCAAAATTCTTAAACGGTGTGCAAGTATTTTGGACATCAATTATTTACTTTGAATAGTTAGGTTGCTACTTGGCACACGTGATTGTAAAGAGTCCTACTATTACCAAGTACACTCACATAATCGAAAACTTCATTTAATCTAACACCAATGTTACGAATTTATTTATTATATAGCCTAGTATGCAAGCTTGTGGTACCATTTGACTTCGCATGTCACTTTTTGGGATGTTGGAGAGATGTTGCCGCCACAACAATACTAATAAATAAATCTTCAATACTATACAATTTTCTACAAGCTAACTTTACTTTAATACATTATAATGCTATCTTGATTTTTTTTATTACCTCTTTTTTTTTTTTTAATCTTACTCCCTTGCAAAGAGTTAGTACAAACATACACACACACATACATAAAGACACACACACACACATACTCAGAGAGAGAGAGAGAGAGAGAGAGAGAGACACACACACACACATACACACATACACAAAGACACAGAGAGAGAGAGACGCACACACACACACACATACGCACACACACACACACACATTTCTTTCTTTCTTTCTTTTTTCCTACTCTCGCAACTTAATAATTATAATCCCTTCTCTGTCATTTGAATGAAGGAAATACTCCTCAACCCATCAACTTGATGGATCATAGCGAGACTCTTAAGGGAAAACAATTGTTTTAATAATTCGTTAATCTTCCTTCCTTCCTTTCTTTTTTTTTTTTCCTCTTTAATGAAGAATTGCTCCTTCTTGTTTCTATCAAGCTATTTATATTATATGCATTTCTTTGATGCCCATATTTCTTTAATCGATGAGTCACAACCAAACATGTCTTGGCTTTTATTTAAATTTAATTTGTTGGCAATTAAACAACAATAAGATTACTTGATAGAAAATTACTAGAGGGTAGCACCAACGATCGCGACCAAGCTACCAAGGCTTGGTTTTTCACTTTCTTTCCATACATCCAGAACATTGCGGCAGGACGCAAATCTACTCCTTTGCTTTTCTTCAATCCTTGTTATTTCGTACAACGTTTGGCTTTAACTTTCTTGGAGACATCAAACTGTCATGTGTAACTTATCCTTCTTTAAACGTCAATTATATTTATTATCACAAACTTCAAACAACTTATATCTTCTAAATATATGTCATCATTTCCTAGGTAGTTACATGCCTACAATCAATATATATATATATATATTTATCTTCTTGTATCCTTTCTAAACCTTTAGTCCATAACATATATCATTATCATATCTCCACTTGGCAGTATCTTGACTTTAAGAATACATTGATTTTTATGCTCTACCAAGAAGAGATGAAGACCAATCCAAGTCAAAGCATAAAAGTAGTGAAGTTGAAGGACTTGTTGGTGCATCAAAATAAATGTCCACCACTAGTTATGTATCCTTGGAACAAGTGATTGGATGAGACTATTTTTGAAGATATGTTCTGGGACAAAGCTAAGTGCTGAGAAAGTTGCACAACACCTCGCAATGATGTTGGTCTCCATTTTATTAAGTGTGAGTCTCATGTTGATTCTAGAGATACCATTAGGAGAGATTTAGAGTTACGCTTCAAAATGAGAGGAGAGCGAGCTACTTAATTTGCATTCCTAAAGGAGCCATTCATTGGATGGGATGATTAGATAACCTACATTGCAAAGAAGCTAAAGTATGTGACTCTTCCAAAGAAGGCAAAAGTCTTTTATGCTATTGCTACTTTTACTCTGTTGCAGTACCTGCAAACAAGTGGAATAAAAGTATAACAAACATGGTTTCCTAGTAGAGTATTAAGAGTTTCTAGATATATCATCAAAGGAGATGCAGTAGTCAACACCATTATGAGCATGGTAGGCTTTCTCTCATTATCTTGATTATGGCTTCAATTATTCTTCTTTTTCCCTTGTTGTTGAATACCTTATATGCCTTACCTTGTTAACTTCATTCCTTATTCTTCCAAGTATTGTCTCATAATCAATAATACTCCCAGTCAATCTCAATATCAACTTCAAGAGCCAAAACTAAGCTAAGCAGCTCCTTAGCAAGGAACTGATTTCCAACGAGCGAGCTTTAAATGTGGCAAGTCTTAGTAGGCCTTAAGCAAACAAGCCTTTAACGTAGTAGACTTTACATAGAGAAGCCTTGAGCATAGTAAGCTTTAGCAGGCCTCAAGTGTAGTGAGCACCTTGTACAACAAGCTTTGAATGTAGAAAACCCTAACAGCTCTCAAGAAGGATAGGGCTCTCATGCGGCGATTCTCCCTCATAATGAGACTGGAGGGGGGACTCTACAATCACCATTAAAGAAGACTTCGTAAGCCTTAAGCATTGTAAGCCTTAAGCAAGCGAGCTTGAAGAGTAGAAAGCCCTGACAGCAAAATTACTTGTGCATAATGAGCCTTATGTGTAGCAAGTTCTAGTAGACCTTAGATGCATTAAGTCTTGATTGCAGCAAGTCTTAGCAGGTAGCGTAATAGGACTCGCATACAACAAGCCTTGCACGTAGTAAGCCTTGGTAAAATTATAAGATCCCCATCAAAGGATATGCGTTTGCCTTCCTCCTATACCTAGTTTGCCTTCTTGAGAAAGGCACTTCTTGGATGGGGTCCTCAACGGCTTATTTTACATGAAATTACAGTATGTGGTTTCTCATGAAGATTATTAGGTTCCTTCATGCTAAAACTACTTCTACTAGACAATGGCTCTCATATGAGTGAGATGGAAGTGTAATAGACTAAGATCCATCATTACATCACTACTTTGATTCAATAACAATTTCCACACGTGTGCGAAGTGCCAAGGTATTGTCCAGGCTTAACACGTAAGAGCAGAAATGCCAAGGTGTCACTTAAGCTTGAGGCATGTAAGCTGAGATGTCGAGGCATGTGAGCCGAGATGCTAAGGCATTACCTGGGCTTAAAGCATAGAAGTTGAGATGCCAAGGCATCACTTAGGCTTAAAGCATGAAATTCGAGATGTCAAGCCATTGCCTAAGCTTAAGGCATAAGAGCCAAGATGCCAAGATGTTGCATGGGCTTGAAGCATGGAAGCTGAGATGCCAAGGCATCACTTAGACTTTATACATGAAAGCTGAGACACTAAGATATTGCTTAAGCTTATGGTATGAGAGCCGAGATGCCAAGGCGTCACCTAAGCTCGAGGCATAGAAGTTGAGATGTTAAGGCATCTCCTAGTCTTGAGGCATGGAAGGGCATCGTTTGGACTTTAAGTATAGGAATCGATATGTTAGGGCATTGCCTAAGCTTGAGTTATGGCAGCCAAGATGCTAGCAAGTCACTTAGTCTTGAGGTATAGGAGTATTGGAGCCGAGATGCTAAGGTGTCACTTAGGCTTTAAGCATAGGAGCCGAGATGCTGGGGCGTCTCTTGGGCTTAAGGCGTGGAAGCTGAGATGTCAGGGTATCGCTTGGGTTTTAGGCATGGAAGCTGAGATGCCAATGTATCACCTAGGCTTAAGGCATGGAAGTCGAGATACTAAGGCATCGCCTAGGCTTTAAAAGAGTAAGATATAAAACACAGAGATCAGTAAGATAATAAAAGTTTTATTATTGAGTAACGAAATTCGTTCTTTATTTACAAAAGCAATGCCATAGCTTGAACACATTTTCTTTTTCATACCTAACAAATCACTAATCACTTTTAAAGCACTTATGTGCTACTAAATTAGTATCATAACTTGGAAGCTGGTTGTTACGATTGTCATTATCTTTGATGATAAGCTCCCCATTTTGAATTCTTTCATGAAATATCTTTCTTAAGCCTTGGTAATCCCTAATGGAATGATTTACCGTTCTATAAAACCGATAATATTTGGAATTTCTTCTTTCATTCTTCGTAGGTTAGTGCTCAACTCTTGGCAACTTGATAACTTCATCCTAGAGCCAACAGTTAAAGATGGCATGTACCTTGCTCATTGGGCATGGAAATGAAGGAGCTTCTACATCTTTCTTAGGTCTCTTACTAGTATTAAAGTCCTCACTCCCAATTGAGGATACAAATGCTGCTTGTTTGTTAAGTTTGCTACTTTCCTCCTATTACTTTATAATAGAGTTGTTTGTCCTTCATGCATTCTCAACGAGTACAGTGAAAGAACATAGGGAGAGATTCTCTAAGTATATAGCATGCTTAGAGAACATCCCTTGGATGCAGATCTTCATCGGCTCTCTTTCATTACAAATATCTTGAATGTCTAGGATGCGTTCTTTAAAGCACTTTATATAATTCATCAAATCCTCTTTCAAGTTCTATTGTGTTCTTCTCATGTCTACAATTGTTACCCGTTCCTAAGTGGAGCTTGTGCACAATCACCCCATGAATCAATTGACTCCGAAGGGATGTTAACATACTAGGTGTATACTTTCTCCATCAATGACTTAGAGAACTCTCTAAGCTTTAGATCATCATCGAGCCCATAAGGCTCTAAAGTTTCAATAAATTTCAATAGGTGTTCCTTAGCACTTCCCTTCTTGCTAAAAAACAACATGAATTTAGGACTTATATAGTCCTTAGGGTATGACTTTGTTGCAATACGTTGATGATATGGGAATTTCAACTTTAGTACTCCCATAGATGACTTAACTTGTATTTCTTTCATATAAACATCTAAGTCTTCCCTTATTATAAAGGAAGTCCTTGAGGTAGAGGCTGTAGACATAGGTAGTAAAGCAGTAGTAGCATTGAGATAGGAAGTAGATCTATCTAAGGTTAAGATGGTAGGATTGGTTGAAGGAGTAGGCATGTGTAAGGATGAAAATCTGCTTAACTAAACTCTTGCATTCCCTGTTGCAATGTTCAATTGTTGTTTAGGTTCTAGCAAGGGTGTTTGGTTACCTCTTCTTTGATGGCAATCTTCCTTAACAGCTAGAGGATTAGCTGGTTGAGTTGAAGTAGTGGCACCTGGCTGTATAGCAATTATAGGATTTAACAAAGCCATACCTTATTAAGTAGCAATAGTGGCAACTATTCTGGTGATGATGGGTTTTAGAACATAGCTATGAACTGGCTTAAAGCCATTGTAACTTCTTACATTGGTTGCATTTTTTGTATGGGATCTAGAGGAGCCTCAAGCGCTAAATGGTCCTAGTTAGTGTTTTCAGGTGATAGGAGTGGATTCTGCTCGATAATTTATTCATGTCTTCTTGGCGTTTGGGGAAGGCCAAGCATGAAATCTATGCTTAGATTGTTCTATGGGCACTTAGGAATGGGCAGAGGTGTGAACTCTCCATACAGCTCTCTCCTTCCTTTCACATGTTTACATACCTCGCACCTCTAAAGAATTTGACGCACATTCTTCATTATCCCAAGCCAGTAGAAATGTTCTTTTAATATTTCAGTTGTCCTCGTTTCTCCAAAATGGTTGGCTAAGCCCCCAACATGAGCTTTTCAAACGAGTAGCTTTCTAACCAAACCACTCGATACATAAACCTGCTTGCCCTTCATCAAGAATCCCTAATTTAGGTAGAACCCATCTACAGCACCTCCAACATTACACTTGGACATTGATAGGAATCAGGCCCCTAGACCAATCATTTATAGTTGAGCTAAAGGACTCTAAGGATTCATATGGAAAATACTAGATCGAAACCAAAGCTGAGATGGGGATCCCTATGCCAAACTGATCTCTTACCGACTTATCTGTTAGATCCTTACATGTATCAAACATATTCTTACCCAGTAGCAAAGTCTTATTTCAAAAGACAGCTTAGGACTAGCCAAACTGAGCTCCCCAAATGACCATAGGCATCTAACTCTAATTCAGCTAACTTCTTTACTGGACTGATTAACTCCTAACCTGATCCAGATCAAGTTGACCCTTGACTACAAACGTTATTTTGCTTCCGCCTACCTTGTATCATATTCCTAATGTCTAGTCACCAAGTGACACATGTCTTCTGATACAATATTTCAAAATGATTCTTTCTTTTTTGTATTGAATATTCTTTGCCCCTTTTACCCCTTTTAGTATGTTTTATGTAACCTAATTATAGAATACCCTTTAGTCTTTCTATACATGTAAAGTAAACTTAGTAGATGGGTATATAAACCTCTACTTTTTTGTGTATAGACAATCAACTTATCAATATAGAATTATTCACTTTCAGCAACCTTAATGTTCTCGTTGTCATTCAACTCTTATCCATTCCATTTAGTAAGGAGTAATGGCAAGTGACCCTTTAGATTGGATCAATATGTCATATCTAGTGGACTGTTGATCGAGTAAGATCCAGTGGTGCGTCATATCCATTCTGGAGCTATCCGAATTTTGCTAACTTTTTCCCTATTTGTTGTTGGTTTGCTTTATTGTGGTGCTTTTCTGTATGTTCGACCAGGAGACGCATCAGTTTCACTAGTATTAGAGCATGATTCCGTAAGAGAGTGTGTGATGTTTTAGTTCGCTTTGCTATTGGTAGTTGTTGTCCTTCTATAGCTACTATAGTGTATTTGAGTGTAAGTAAGTGTAGTTTCATTATTACTATATTTTTCATTATGAAAACAGAGCAAGTTCGCTACTATTTTGTTTGAATGATTATTGGGCATTAAAGTTGTTTGTGAGTTATTAATCTATCTGAGAAGCATTACACCATGTCAAATTCGAGTGTTTAAGGAGTTATTGGTGTCTACCTGGTCATGGTCATAATGGTAGCAACACCCCAAGGTCAGTTGATGATAAACTTGATAGACTAACCAACGTTGTTGAGAGTCTAGTTACAGCAATACAAGTTAACAGACAATAACCCAATGGTGTATAGCACCATAACCCACAAGAAAATGCCCTTAAGAGACACAATGGCCAAGGTAATCGAATCAATCACCCAGTTTGACCGCAACGACTTGGAGGAGTAGCAAATTGAGCTACTAAACGAAGACTAGATTTGGAGGAGATTGAGGATGATGATGAGGAGCTGTATGTTGAAGAATTTGGAGAGGAAGAAGAAGGAGTTGACTATTACCAAGTGCAGGGATGAGGACACCAAATCCCTCAAGGGTTAGACCATGTCAAGGTTCAAATCCCACCCTTTAGTAGAAGTATGGATGCAGATGGATACTTGGAGTAGGGAGAGAAGGTTGAGAAAGTGTTTGAACGTTAAGAGTATACGGATGTTGTGAAAATCCAACTTGTTGCACTAGAGTTTACTAGGTATGCCACTATGTGGTGAAAAAACTTGAATGCAGCCAGAACAAGAAATGGAAGGCAAGGTGTTAGAACCTAGGGTGAGATGAAAAGGTTGTTGAGAAGTAGATTTGTACTCGAAACCTACCTATAAGATACGTTTGCAAAGTTGCAAGAGCTTTGCTGAGGAAGCCGATTATTAATGACTACGTTAGAGAGTTCTAAATGCTTATAATCTGGGTTAACGTAGAAGAACTCGAGGCTCACACCGTATTGAGGTTCATCTCTGAACTTCGATATGAAATTGGACACATCATGGAGATACGGAGGTTTTATACCTTGGAAGAGTCGATAAAGATAGCATAGAGGGTAGAAAAACAGAGTATAATTGCTCTAAGCCTACTTAGGTCAACATTCTCTTAACCCTTAGTTCTGCGTTGACCTGTTCAAGTAGAGCCGAGGAAACCATTTAGGATTGAGGATAGGAATGACCAATCTGATGACAACCGAGCAAGGTAACAAGGCTAAGCTAGTCAAACAGGCCGACTCAAGGTTAAGTCGACTCTAAGGATATATGAGAAAGGGCAAACCTCCAAACGGAAGACTAACAAGGTGAAATGCTTTAAATGCTTGGGCTTTGGACATATGGCTGCTAAGTATTTGAACTGATACATTATGGTGCTCCAAGGAGATGTAGTAGATAGCACCAATGAGAGCGAGCCTGAGAAAGAAGAGGATGTTAGAAAACCTAAAACCGAAGAGGAAGAGGAGACTTGTGTCTGTACTAACTAGGGAGAAGTGATGAGCCTAGTCTTGAAACGAGTATTGAGTTCCTTACCAAACTTTATGGAGGACTAAAGGGAGAATCTATTCCATACCAAGTGTACCATCAAAGGCCAATTGTGCCCAACCATTGTGGATAGGGGAAGTTGTACTAACGTCATTGTATAATCCTTTGTCCAGAGGTTGGGTCTATCGACCTCAAATCATCCTTGACCTTAGAAGCCACATTGGCTTCATGATAAGGATTCTTTACATGTAACTGAACAAGTGACCATGCTGTTCAGTATTGGGAATGTATACAAGGATGAAGTAATTTGCAATGTTGTCCTCATGGGAGCTTCACATCAACTGCTTAGATGACCTTAGTTGTTTGACTAACGTGTTATTCACGATGAGAATAAGAACACTTATGCCCTTTGATAAGGATGGAGGGAAAATTATGTTCTAACCTTTGATCCTGTCCCAAGTAAATGAAACTCATAATTAGCTCACCCAAGTTAGTAAGGAGAATGCCTTAGTGATGAGTCAAAGAGAGCTTTGAGTAGCTAAAAAGGTCGAAGAATATATGTTCCTGTTTATCAGAAAATTGTTGGAAATGAGAGATTTAGAGAATATCCTTTATGAAATCCGAAGCTTGCTAAATGAATTTTTTTATCTATTCCCTAAAGAAGTGCCTAAAGGACTGCCTCCAATCCAAAGCATTGAACACTATATTGATTTGTAGCCAGGTGTCACCCTACTAAACCGATTCGCATACAGAATGAACCAATAGGCTACTGAGTTGAAAAGATAGGTAGATGAACTCATACAGCAAGGATATGTAAGGCAATCTGCTTAGAGTTGTCACAGAAAAGAAGTTGAGGGATTGGGATCTAGGCCTACTAGTTATGGAGTTCACATACAACTGAACTATCCATAACACTACTAAGAAGACTCCATTCGAGGTCATCTATGGCTTAACCTTACTATTCCCCTAGACATGATTGGTGCTCCAACAGTTGTTGAAGAGAGTCAATTTGAAGTTGATCGAGCCCAAGAATTGCATGAATTACACCAGTCTATAACCAAGAAGATAACTAACATGAAATTGGTAGCCAAGGTTGCCAAACGATGTCCTTCCACCTAGGAGACTTAGTATAGATATACCTTAGCTGAGAACAATTCCCATACTTAAGATAGAACAAACTATCTCCTCGTGTTGATGGTTTATTCAAAATCCTAAACAAGATCAACCACAATGCTTATCAGATTGAGTTGCCTGATGACTACGGTGTTTCTTTTACCTTCAATGTGTCTGATCTGATCTCTCACTAACCAACAGAAGAAGACCCCGCGGACGCCCTAAAAGAAGAAGCAGAAACCACTTTAGATTTGAGGGCAAATCTTTTCGACCCTCAAGTAGATGATAGGAATCAAGCCCTTAGACCAATCACACGTAGTCGAACTAAAAGACTCCAAGGACTCACATGGAAAATACTAGCTCGAAACTAAAGTCGAGATAGGGATCCCTATGCCAAACTGATCACTTGTCGACCTGTCCGTTAGATCCTCACATGTATCAGACATGCTCTTACCCAGTAGTGAAGTCTTATTTTAGAAGACAACCTAGGGCTAGCCGAGCCAAGCTCCCCATCCAACTACAAGTGTTTGACTCTAATTCAACTAACTTCTTTATCGGACTAATTGGCTCTTGACTTGATCTAGATCAGGTCAGCCCCTAACTGCAAACATTATTCTACTTCCCCTACGTTATATCATATTCCTAATGTCCAGCCACTAAGTGATATGTGTCTTCTGACATAGTATTCCAGAATGATTATTTCTTTTCTATACTGAATATTCTTTGCTCCTTTTGTATGTAACATAATTGTAGAATACCCTTTAGTCTTGTCATACATGCAAAGTAACCCTAGTGGATGGGTATATAAAGCCCCACTTTCTTTTATGCAGATAATAAACTAATCAATAGAAAATTATTCACTTTAAGCAACCTTAGTGTTCTCGCTATCATTTAACTCTTATTTATTCCCTTTAACAAGGAGTAGTGGTGAGTAACCCTTTAATTTAGACCAGTGTATCCTATCTAGCAGATTATCGGTTAAGTAGGATTAAGTGGTGCGTCATATTCATTAGGTAGCTATCAGGCCTTTGCTAACTTTTTCCATATTTGTTTTTTGTTCGCTTTGTTGTGGTGCTTTCCCGTATGTTCGACCACTAAGATACATTAAACACTAAGTGTCCAAAATGCAGATCATGCTCATGCTGATCAAGTAAAGTGCCAAATCCAAGTTCATGGGCTTGCAATGTTGTAATGAGGGTATAATGACGAGAAAGAGTGTTTGCTACAATGTTCATGCTCCCCTTCTTATATTGGATGACATAGCTGATGCATTTCCGAGGTCGAATACATGGAGAGGCACCACAACGAAGCAAACCAAAACAAACAAAAAAAGGTTAATCGAGTTTGGGCAGCTATCGAATGGATATGATGTACCACTCGATCCTACTCGGCCTACAATCCACCAAATATGACACATCGGTCCAAATTAAAGGGTTACTCATCACTACTCCTTGCTAAAGGGAATAGATAAGAGTTAAATGATAACAAGAACACTAAGGTTGCTCAAATGAATAATTTCTGTATTGAAGATATGATTAATGTTCGCATACAAGAAAATGGGGATTTATATACCTGCCCACTAGGATTACTTTACATCTATGAAAAGATAAAAAGGTATTCTACAACTAGGTTACATAAAACATACTAAAAAGGGTAAAAGGGACAAAGAATATTTAGTATGAAAAAGAAAGAATCATTCTAGACCCAATACCATGTCAAAAGATAAGTGTCACTTAGCTTCTGGATAGGAAGAATATGGTATAAGGTAGGTAGAAATAGAGTAATGCTTGTGGCTAGGGGCCAACCTGATGTGGACAAGGTCGGGGACCAATTAGTTCTCTTAAAGAGGAGTTAGCTTGATTTGGGGTTGGATAGGGGGCCCGCCTCGGCTTCTCTTTGGTTATCTCCTGGAATAAAGCGTTATTGCTAAACAGGGGCAGATCTGACGTATGTAAGGATCTGATAGTCAGGTTAGCATGAGATCAGCTTAGGATTGGAATCCCCTTCTTGGCTATGGCCTAGAGCTAGTATTCTCCGAGTGATTCCTCGAAATCCTTTAGCTCGGCTACACATGATCGGTTTAAGGGGTTGATTCCTATTATCTGCTCGAGGGTAAAAAAGATTTGTCTTCAAATTTGGAGTTGTCTCTACTCTTTCTTCTGGGGTGCTTGCATGGTCTTCTTCTATTGGTTAGTGAGGGATCAGATTGGATACATTGAAGGTAGAGGAAACTCCATAGTCAATAGGCAACTTGATTTAGTAAGCGATACGGTTGATTTTCTTCAGCACCTTAAATGGACCATCAGCTCAAGGAGATAGCTTATTCTGTCTCAAGTATAGGAATCGTTCTCAGTTGAGATAAATCCATACCAAGTCTCCTAAGTGGAAAGAAATAGTGCGGCGGTTTCGGCTACCAATTTCATGCTGCCTCTGGTTGAACTTAGCGATTTTCTAAATTATAAACTAGTGTAGCTTATGCAATTCTTGGGCTTAGTCCACTTTAGATTGACTCTCTTCAGTAGCTACTGGGGTACTAATCGTATCTAGGGGAATGATAGGGTTAAGGCCATAGATAACCTCGAATGGGGTCTTTCTAGTAGTGCTATGAATAGTTTAGTTGTATGCGAACTCTATCACTAGTAGGCATAGATCCCATTCCCGCAAGTTCTTTCCTATAATAGGTCAGAGCAGATTGCCTAGCATCCTATTTACCACTTCAATCTAGTCATCAATCTGAGGGTGGCTACTAGAGTTGAATATAAGTTTATTTCCAAGTCTTCTCCAAAGAGTCCTCTAAAAATAGCTTAAAAATTTTTTATCTCGATTTGAGACTATAGTTTTCGGTACTCCATGTAGTCGGACAATCTCTTGCAAAAACAGATCAACAATACATAAAGCATCATTAGTTTGATAGCATATAATGAAGTGTGCCATCTTACTGAAGAAATCTACTACAACAAAAACAGAATCTTTCTCTCTGGATGTTTAGGGCAACCCTAAGACAAAGTCCATACTGAGGTCAGCCCAAGTTAAAGTAAGTGTTGGCGGTAGTATGTACTCTCCATGGAGTTCGCTCTTCCCCTTAGCACACTTGCACACTTCACAACTATTGACTACGTTATGGACATCCTTGGCTAAATTAAGCAAATAAAAGTTTTCTTTCAATAGGTTGGCTATCTTGGTCTCCCCGAAATGACCAGATAATCCTCCGCTATGAGCTTCTCTTATCAATAGCTTACGCATGGAGCAGTTCAGAATACATAGCTTACGGTCCTTGAATAGATAGCTGTCCTTAAGATAATATCCTCCAAATACTACCCTTCACAGCACTATTCAACAATTGGACCAAAATGATGGTCAGCAGCATACTACTCAGTGATAAGTGAAAATCTCAATAATTTTATCTACAAAGTGGTCAACAAAGTCTGCCGTCATGATAGAGCGTCAACGACCACATTTACGGTTCCCTTCTTGTGCTGTATGACATACGAGAACCCCTCCATAAACTCCAACCACTTGGCATGTTTCTTTGAGAGTTTGTTCCGACTCCTAAGATGCTTCAATGATTCATGGTCAGTGTAGACAATAAACTCTCGTAGTAGCATATAATGTTTTTAAACAATGAGGGCTCGGAAAAAGGGGTACAACTCCTTCTCATATACAAAATAGTTCAAGGCTGGGTCACTTAGTTTCTCACTATGATAGGCAACGGGCCATCGCTCCTACATTAGTACAGCACCAATTCTAACTCCCGATGCATCACATTCTAATTCGAAGGGCTTATCAAAATCTAATAATGATAAGACAAGTGTTGAGGTGAGTTTTTCCTTAATTGCTCTAAAGCTATGCTTAACTCGGTCATTCCACTTGAATCCTTTACTCATCTTTGTCAACTCGGTCAATGGGGTAGCTATTGTACTGGAGTCCTTAACAAATCACCTATAGAAAGAAGCTAAGCTATGGAAACTTCGAACTTAGTGACATTCTTCGGTGTCAGCTACTCCAAAATAGCTTAGATCTTCTCCTCATCTGCTTAGATTCCTTCCCTTAACACTACAAGCCCTAGGAATATCACTTCTCTTTGGCAAAACATGCATTTCTTTACATTCCCATACAACTTGATTCTCAAAATATCAAATACTTTACAAAAATGTTGAACATGGTTATTCAGGTCGGCACTGTATACCAATATATCATCAAAGTACATGACTATACATCTTCTAATTAGGGGCCACATTACATGGTTCAATAATCTCACGAATATGCTTGGTGTATTAGTAAGTTTGAACGGTACAACCAACCATTTGTAGAGTTCGTGCCTAGTCTTGAAAGTAGTCTTCCATTCATTACTCGACCTCATGTGGTGGTAGCCACTTTGCAGATCAATCTTTGAAAATATTTTGGTGCCATAAAGCTCATCTAACATATCATCGAGCCTCGGTATTAGGTATCTGTATTTGACAGTAATTCGGTTAATTGCTCGGTTGTCGATGCACATGTGCTATGAACCATCTTTCTTCAAAATGAGTAGATCTGGTATAACACAAGGGGTCATGCTCTCCTTCACATATCTTTACTCTATGAGTTCGTCTACCTATCTTTTCAACTCAATAGGGATAGGGATCAAAGACCAATCATGTGCTCCCAAGCTTGAAGGCTTTCCCAAGTGGTTCGCCAAGCTATCCGAAGTGAGTTAAGCGCCAAGGAGCAATGCTTTCCCTAGTCTAATCTACCGAGCTATTTCACTCTCCACACCATCCAGGATGCTGTTGAGGTGACTAACCGATATGCCAAATCAAACCCTCCATTAAGCATCAATCCAAGCGCTAAATTTGAATACAGCAATCTAAGTAGTGCCGATGCTAAGCTAATAGTAAATAGGAGCTGGGCATTCAAGGTAGACCTCAAACATGAGTTGCCCCAAAACCAACCTCAATCTAGTCCCGATTGTCTGAGCTACTTAAATGCCGATGTCACACTTACTTAATTAGAACCCACTCCTACTTAGCTCACAATGTTGTCAAAAGTACAGACTGAATTAAAATGCGTATGTACTTCTAGCATCTATACTATCATTTTTGATAGTAGATATTCTTTTTGCACGAATACGTGTTTTTTCTTATAAATTATTCTCCTTTTCTTAGCAAGTAGGGATCCATTTATGTACATTTTTGTAATTTAGGATTTACCCTAATTGGGTACTATAAATACTCGCATAAGGTAATAGCCACAATAACAACATGCAGAGAATACACTAAACTTTTACTCTCTTGAGCTAAGTGTCCTCCTTACTCTTGAGATATTCTTATCTAGCCTGAGCTCGTGTAAAGTGTTGGTGCATCATATCCTTCGTTGGTGCATGAGAACCCCCTAACTTTCGACTACCATTTACTCTTCGAGCCATCTCGAGGCCTGGACCTATTCCTTGGTTACGCATGATATTGGGTTCGTATGTTCATCCACAAATTCGTATCATCTTAGTATTAGAGCCTAGCTACATTCAAAGCCAAATTCTTGTTTCTATGATCTTAGAGTGATTTGTTACTGGTCTCGTGTTACAATGATTTTATTGTTAACCTTCGAGTGTAGTAGATGAGAATTATTCAGTGCTCTATTTTTCCCCTATTTTCGATATGCAAAAACAAAGAGTGGTTAACTATTCGTTTGTTGTGTAATTGACGTGTGAAGAATCCATCAATGTCAAACTCAAGTGCTCAAGGAATCTTGGGAAACTAAGAAAGTGGTACTCGACATGGCTAAGGACAAGAAGGAAGCTTTACACCTTAGCTAGTGGGTGACTACTTGGATAGGCTTACCAACTTGGTGGCTAGTTTGGCGATTGTCATCCAAGAAGACACACAGCGAGCAAGAAATAGCCCTACTAGGGAACATAAACAACAAGGGTGAGGCAATGGACAGTTTGGTTGAGTTAATGCCCCAACTTAACCACCCCAAGCTAAAGGAATTGCTAGGGATGCTAGACAAAGGCTAGCACTTGAAGAGATTGAGGAGAAAGTAAAAGGAGACAAAGAGCTAAAGGAATACTGCAAGCCTGAGGAAAGGGATGTACAAGCCCCTAGAGTCAAAGGACTAAAAATGCGTATTTTGAGTTTTTCTAGAAGTGGTGATGCCAAAGATTACCTAGATTGGGTAGATAAGATTGAAAAGCAGTTTAAATGCCACAACGTACCTTATAATGCAAAGGTTAGACTTGTTGTGTTGGAATTTACTGGTTATACCGCCTTATGGTGGATGAACTTACAAACCGGCAGAAGAAGGGAAGGAGAACGAGAGATTAGGAGTTTGGATGAAATGAAGAAAGTCATGCAGAGAAGGTTTGTGCCAAGCAATTATTTGCAGGATGCCTTCAAAAGACTACAAGAATTGAGAAAAGGAGGATTAAGTGTGGACGCTTATGTTAAGGAATTCTAAATGTTGATGATCAGATGTGAAGTCATAGAGCTAGAGGACTAAATTGTATCTCGGTTCATTAGTGAATTGAAGTATGAGATTGGGGATATCTTGGAAACCCTAGATGTTAAGACGCTTGATGACGCGATCTGAGCCACCTTAAGGATGGAAAGGTGCCGAACAAGAAGATTTTGAGCACTTGTTAGCTGACCAGGCAGTAGCCAAACTATTTCAAGTAAACCTGTGCGAATAAAACCAAGTAAGGTTGTTCAGACCTGACCCGTTTTGGCTACCCAAGCCAAGGAGAAGGAACCCCTAAGGAAGTTCGAGAAGGGCCAGAGTTCAGGGAGAAAGACAAGTGAGATCAAGTGTTTCAAATGCCAAGGATTTGGACACGTGGCCGTTCAGTGTCTGAACAGGCAAACAATGGTGATCCAAGGTAAGGTGTCAACTGTTGAGGTCAACAACACTGATGAAGAAGTCGAAGAGTTGAAAAAGGATGAACAGATTGGATTGTTTGAGGAAGAAGTTATCTACGGAGAGGAAGGCAACTTTTTACTGACTACTTTAGTATTGAGGAGGACGATGAGCATCCGTGATCTACCAACTCATCTACTTATTTCTTCAACTTAGCTGCTTATTCAGGATTGAGCCTATAAGCATGTCGATTCGGTAGGTTAGCTCCACGTTAGAGGTTAATGCAATGCTCAATGCCTCTTAAGGGGGGTAAACCTTTCGACATCTCAATAGGAAATAGGTCAGCATACTCTTGTAGTAGTAGCTGCACTTTGATAGGTAGGCTCTCGACTTCTCTAAACTCCAAGAGTCTCCTAACTAAAAGGAGCACACACTCCTCGACTTTAACTTCTCGAGCAAATTGAGCTCAGGAAATCACTAAGGACTTTTGCTGCAATGATATAGTAACCTTCTCTTATGCCTCCTACACTTCTTTAGGACTCATAAGGGTCAATATAATCTTCTTCTCATTCTTTCGGAACATATGTGAGTTCCTATACCCATCGTGTAATACCATCAAGTCAAACAGCCAGGGTTGGCCGAGTAAGATGTGAGAAGCATACATAGGAAGGACATTACACAACACTTAGTGCTTATACCTATCTCCAATGGCAATCAACACTCTAACCTACCCGGCAACTAGCAAACCTCCCTTCACGTTTAGCTAGTGAATCTTATACTGCTTAAGGTATAGAAGGGTTAACAACTTCATGGTCTTCACTACTCCTAATGCTATAACATTAGTGCAGCTTCCTTCGTCAATGATTAAGGCACATAGCTTGCCATTCACTTGGTAATTCATGTGGAAGAGATTTTCCCTTTACGCATTCTTGTTGGCTACAAAAGTGCCAAGAGATCGACGTATAACAAAACAATACTTGGCTCCTGCTTCAGGAGGTGTAAGGGCATTGGGGTCTTCTTGAAACTCCTTTAGCATTGGGCTAACTTCAACCTCCTCCTCTCCTTTACTAGCACTCTCCACTTCAAATTGAGGCTTATCTCCCTTGATCATCATGATACGTCGGTTAGGACATTGACTAGCTACATGTACATAACTGAGATATTTAAAGCATTTGATCTCTTAAGTCTTCCTTCCAGAACTCTGACCTTGGTCGCTTTAGACCTCAAGTTCCCTAGCCTTACCCTTACCTTGGCCTTCTTTAGGTCTGCTCGACACTTGTCCTCAGCAATCCATCTCGGAACTATTCGATGCTCGGCCATAGTCTAATTAGCTGAGCATGCTACTTCGGCTCGGCAATCTTAGTTAGCTAATCTAACTCCGCCTCTACCTCTCAACCCTTTGTGCTACTTGGATGGCCTCATCTAAACTCCTAAGTCTTAGTAGCCCCATAATATGACCAACTTCAGTCTTAAGCCCAGAAATGAATTGTGCTATGGTTCTGGTTTCAAGTTCATCGACATTACATTGAATCATCAGCAATTAGAATTCTCATACATACTCATCTATTAACTTGCTGCCTTGCTTTAAATCTTGGAGCTGTTAAAAGGTATCTTATTCATAGTACTCTAAAACAAACTGATTTCTCAAAATTCTCTTCATTTCATTCTACGTTTAAATCTCTCGGCGTGCTCTCTAGCGCTTATTCTGTAGCTTTTTCCATCACATTGCGGCATATCCAAAAAATTCCAATGTAGCTACTCTAATACAAATAGCATCCTCATAGTCATAGAAGTCAAATATCTTTTCAATCTTTTCCTCCTAATCTAAGTAGTCATCAGCATTACCAAAACCATTAAAGCTTAAAATTTGCACTTTAAGATGCTTGGCTCCTCAGGGTGCACTCAAGTTACACTCCTCAACATCATATTGTTCCTCATCATCAAACTCCTCGATTTTATCCAACTTGAGTCTTCTTGCAACTTTATTAACACGACAGGGTAAAGCTTGGTTCATACGAATTGGCTTTAGAGCTCATTGTTCATCTATTTGTCTTTTTGACCTACCTCTCATTTCTCAGCCGTGTTTAATGACAACTCCCTCTCATGGCCTAGTCTATTAGACTCTTTACACTAAGATAGCTAAATTGGCTACGACTTATATCTACTCATCAATAGTACATGGTGTTTGTTAGGTAACATAACCACAACCATGACCATGAGCATCATTCTTAGTATCGTTAATCTCCCCCTAAATGCTAAGATTTGACATTCTCAAAATAAAGCTTCAAAAAACACTCTATGTAGGAAATTATCATACACAAAAAATACCAATCGAACAATGAACTATAGACTTGCTTTATTCTTCTAGATGAAAACAGTGTATAACAAATAACAAACTAGTAAGAACTATCACAACATAGCTCTCGATCACAACCTCAAGCTCTTATATTAGGATTTTATGATGTGACTAAGAGCTCAATTATTCTAGGACTTACCGTAAGGGAAGAGAACTAAATAGGTCCTTCAAAGCCTCAAAGAAAACAGAATGGTAAGGTTGGCAAACTGAATACAATAGCTGACATAAAGCTGCTCGGTGAATGTGACTCACCAATAAACGCAACACAACTTGGCACTACACTTGATATAACGCACAAGTTAAAGCCAAGGTCTAACTACCACTAATCTTAAGCTACTTGATAAAACTAGATAAGAGTGTATGGAAATGGACTTAGAGAAAATGTCTTGCAAGGACCAAATATATTCAATATGTCTGTAAGGAATGATAAATGACTCCGGTTACAAAGAGAAAAGACTATTTATAGTAAGTCATTAGGGCATTATTACAAACAAAAAAAAATTACAAAAAGGTATTCATGAAAAAGATTCCTAGTATGTACAAAAATGGGTAAATAAGACAAATGACAAAAGGGGAAAAGCAGTACAGTATCAGGCAAAATAAGAAAAGTAGCAATAAGATATTGGTTTTGTACTGACAGCAAATGTAAGCGTCACTGTATAGAAGAAACAAAGATAGTAGGCTAACGAGCAAGGCTGACGTAAAGGGGATCTCATCACTCAACAAGTGGGCCTTGACTCTCGATACCTTAGCTTTAGCATAAAAGTGGTCTAGGTAATAAGTGCAGTTCTGTATGAATAAGGTCCTTAGCCTCAATACTTAGCTTTTCAACCTCAGCATTCAGCGGATAATGTTCAACACTTGGAGTCTTACAAAGTAAGGTATGGCCGAGATGAGCCCTCAAGGAGTTCTTCCACCATTCTCTTGTAAACTACGCCTCATCCTCGGTAACCTAATCAGAGAGAATTCTTTAGGCGAGTAACTGAAGGCCTCAAAGGCACACATGGGTGAGAGGACTAGTGGTAGGCAATCCATTACACCCTATGTTAGTAGTTGACTACATAAGTAGCTGGGAGGTCTCATAGTTCTTCTATGGTATCCATACTAGCTTGCAAGATGGACACATTCACAAGTAAGCCAAAGGACTAGTTTCTGAAGTTAAGGAGTTCTAACTCTATTGGTAGGATGACCTCTGAATATAATGCTAAGCGAAAAGAAGTTTCACCAATAGATGTCTAGTGTGTAGTTCAGTACCCCAATTGGATGTTTAGGAGCTCATTTACCCATCTAACATAGACCTACTATTTGCTAGCACAAATTAGCTACATGACATAACAGGTTAGTCGATAAAAGGATAGCTATGGTCATGGACCTAAACAGGTCGGCCCAAGTCTTCGGAAGGTCGATATGCATTTATAGGACTCATATACAAAATTTTCTACTAGCAAAAACAAAAGAGAATTTCAAAGTTTTTAGAACTACTACCTTTTGTCTCCTCTTCACATGGTTTAAAATTCAAATGAATTTAGATTGATGTCATTGTTGAATATATTATTTAGTCAAACTCATACATTTATATTCGGTATTGTCATTACATTTTGATATATGAGAAGTTGGGGTATTCTTACTCTCATGATTGATAGGAGAAGTTAAGAAAATGTATAAAGAATTAAAAATAAAATAATAATATTTTTTAAATTCTAAAATTAGTTTAAAGATAAATATTCATGTAATATCTTTTGGATCATATTACACATTACTATCAAATAAAATTTCAAGACTCAAATATATTCTTTTTTAAAATTTATTGTATTTATTCACTATTATTTGTTCATTCCTTATAAGGTTTCTATAATGGTTATTATAAAAAATACTTATTTGTTTCATTTTAAAAAAATGAAGAAGTAAAATAAAAAAAAAAGTTTGAGCACTAAAATAGAAATAAAATGAAAATTGATGTACTTATATTATTATTCTATCATTTTATAATAACAGCTATTATAATAAATATACTAATTTATCTTATTTAAAAAATTGGAGTATTAAAATGAACATATTCAATATCTAAGTACTAAATTGTTTTTAAAAATGAAAGTTTAAGTATCTGTATTGGTTTGATTTTTTTTTTTTTTCGATGTCTAACAAGATGAGATAAATTTACAATGTCAATATATAAGGAGGCGTTGACTATCATAAATGATTCCATCTTCATCATAATGTGAGTTTAGTCGCAATTTCCTAATATATAAAGGAGTTTCATAATGAAGTTACAATTGTTCTTATGGTTCTTAGGAAATCCAAATATTCAGCCATTATTATAGATCTTTATGTTTTTATTTAATGTGATGAAATAACCAATAATTTAAGATTACTCCTATTGATAGAGATGTGATCGAAGTAAGTTTGAAATGGGTTTTATAAAATTCGAACCTACCTTCGTTGCATTAATAGTTTTCCAAAACCCATGAAAAACCTTATAGGGTTTTTTAAGAGTAATCTGTGGCCCGCCCCTATTAATAAAAAGCTAACTAGAAACCCGACCCTACACAACCCTAAACACTAGACAAGATGAGATGAGAGAGAGGCCCTACGTACTCAATGACTATTAACTTATGAGTCATGACTCTTTGGGCAACACAGGATTTACATAGAGGAAAGACTAAAGAGAAGCCCTACATAGTGAATCATCATCACGATTTACATGGAAGAAAGACTAGACACAACATATAGGGGCATTCTAGTTTTTTTTAGCAATAATAATTAAGTCAATATTTATATTATTTATTTATTTATTTTTCTCGGGTTAGGTTTTCCATCAGGTTTTTTTTTTTAAATCCCATAACTCAATCCTAATCGCTATCAGGTTCTAAATCACTTTCCATAACCTAACCTTAAACCTTATAGGGTCAAACTTTATACGGTTTTTAACAGATCTAACGAATCGGGTACCTTATTATACCTTATTACATCTCTACCTATTGGTTCAAGTTCTATTGAAGCAATAGGACTTTTTTCCTTTTACTTATTCATAATATTTCTTTTTTTACTAACTTTTATTATATTAGAGTCTCTAATAATAAAGTGGGTGTAAAATAATAACAAGAAAAAAAAAGGCACATCATTTCGTTTTAACATAATAAAGATGGAAAGTTCATTTATTTTCACAAATTCCATTTAATAACATTATTAAATGGGATATGTGTGACCGAATTCTTAGAAGTTATTCTCCATATTTCATAAATAAGATATTTAATATTTAAAATATAAAAAGATTATCCCTAATTTAAGTTGTGGATTAAAGGAAATAAAAATTCAATCCATCATAGATCTTTTATAAATGTTCCAATTTGAGACAAATTTTAGAGAACGCTTTCTCTTTTGGTTTTCAAATTTATATATATATATATATTATATAAGTGATTTATAATTTTAGCTAAAGTACCTTAAAGAATCCATTTATTGAATACAAATTTATTATTTGGATTTATCCTCATTTCTCTCTTCTTGACTTCACCTAATTGCCAATAATATCCATCTTTAAGTCAACCAATTTGCCCGTAACTGATGGTTTCATTGCCAGATTACATTGCTTGATATAGAATTTCATAAAAAATCTTGAGCAATCTTTAGAACTTAGGTCCTGAAGGAAACAATTGTAGGTAGTAAAGAGAACATGCAATGTGTATGAGCAAGTTTACTAACTGATAGACGGTTATAATAGATTTCATGTACATGTAAAACTTTAACTGGTAAAATGTGTTCATTTATTTTCACATTACCTACTAAAGTAGTAGATTTAACTTGGCCATCAGACAATCTTATTTGAATAGGGCTAGAAATAACTTGTTTCTTTGTTAAAAGGTTAGAATGCAAGGTCATATGATCAGAAGTGCTAATATCTACTATCCTATATGAAGAAGAAAAAAAAAAAGTAAGTAGAGTACCTACAAAGTTATCAGTAGCTAATCCACATTCTCCACATTCATCATTCAACTCTTGACTTCCTTTCATAAGCTTCATTACTTCCTGAAAAACCTTCAAAATCATATTAAAACTCATTCAAGACACTGTTGTTGTGTAACGACATCCCTTTTCTCTGAAACTACTCATCAAGACGAGTACTAGATAAACCACAACTCATTTCAACATTTGGAACTACTTTATGAATATTCTTATTTTTTTTTTATTTTATACCAGTCAAGATACCTAATAATCTCAAAACAATGTTCAATTGTATGCCTAGATTTCTTATACAGTATATATATATAATCTTATTTCCAATCTTTCCTTTTCTTTCCCTCTTGTCTCTCATAAAATTTCTTTGTTAGCTTCAAACACTCAACACTACTAAATCCTCATTCCTAATTGTTAGTCCACTAAATTATTTTTGCTTTTCAATTTGGTAGACTAAATAGTATGCCTTCCTCACATTTGGTAAGGGTTTCATTGAAAGTATTTGATTCCTAACAATTCCATAGACATCATTGAGTCCCATTGAAAATTTAACCAACCAATTTTTGTCTTCTATATCTAAAATTTTCTCATTCAGTCTACAAGTACATCATTCAACTACTCCATATGTGCATTCTAGAATAACACTGATATTGCTCAATTTATCCTAGAGTTTTTTTAGCTTATTGCAGTAAATTTTTACAATCATTCCTCCCTGTTTAAGATTCACAATATCATATTGCAAATGAAAGAACAAAGGACCATTTGTTATGCCAAAATGTTCATTAGTATCCTTTCATAACTCTCTAGCCAATTTAGCATACATGATCACTTCAGCTAGATATTTGGACATACAGTTTAACAACCAACATCTAATTATATAATTACACCTCATCCATCGATGTAATTTGTTTGTATTATTAGTTGGTTTAATACATGATCCATTTATGAATCCTAGTTTCTCCTTTACATCTAAAGCTAATTCAATAGATCTACTCTAACTCAAGAAATTCACACCAAAAGAGCTTGCTTCGCCATTCCAAGAAATGTCGAATTAGAAGTAAATGAAAACTTATAAGATTATTGGATCAGGTAACTTTGATGCCATGTAGAAGTCCTCCATGATTGCAGAATGCATCAAAGAACAAGAAAAATTTAGTCTTGTGGAAGAAGATGAAAGAGTTACCATTGTATTATGTTGTGTTAATTAACGCATGCATATAACAAGTATTTATACAAGTCGTGATCAATACTAACAAAATTGAATACCTGTTATAAATTGCGACATGTAAATAAAGTAAATAAAAGTATAAGGCATAAAAAGAGTGTTTTACACCATTCCCCATGCTTGATCAAATTGCTGCTTGTGTTCGATTTGATGTAGTTACTTGCAGATAAGAAAGATGTGAATGTTGTACTATGGGATTGAAGTTCATGCTCAGTAATCATCTACTGTAGATACAAAAATTTTAGGTTGCATCTCTTACCATAGCGTGAGATATATATATACTGGTTTCTATTCTATTCCCTCTATAAAATTTTCCTTTTTGCAACCAAGAAGCATAAGCAGTGTTCCGGCGCTTCTGAATTTTGAAGCCTTTCTTTGGCAATAGCTTCTTATTTTTGAAATCTCAACTTAGGTAATTGTTATATTGAATAAAATTGTAGTTTGACTTTACAAATCAATCCCTTCATTTGTTGATGTTGCCAATAGAAAAAGAGAGTAACATGACAATAGAAGGTAGTAAATATGTAGTAATATGTCAATTTTGAAATTAAAAGGAAAAAAGGAAAAAAAAAAAAGACTCTTAGAAAATAAATGTGGAGAGGGAAGATGAATTTAGGTAAAATGACATAAGAGAGATTTCAATCGTCGGAGAATATATTTTAAAAGGAAAAATACATATTTTGTTTTATGTCCTTCTATACCCATAAAAAAAAAAAAAGCATTCTTAAACTAGTAGACACTTTGTTATCATTGATAAAAATTATAAAAAGCAACTACACAAAAACAAAATATAGATACTAAATTACTAAAAATGAAATCTATAGCAATTTTTTGTCCTTTCCACAAGGTACAACATGCTTATCAAATATAGAAATGACACCTAAGAGATGATGTACTTTATTATGAAGAACTACAATTGTAAAACAGTTTCCAATTTATGCTTAAACAGCAACATGTCATCGTTGTCTAGGGTCACCTACGTCTTAATGCCATCATTCAGTTTGCTATCAATTAGAATTATCAATTTAAATGGTGCGATGTTGCTGCTAACTAAATTTGGCTTTCCCTAACCAAAGTTCACTTCATAGAATGGGAACTTGCTCCAACTACTGAAGCAAATCAAAGTGATCTCCCCATCTCCGGCTATCCTCCATGCCTCCGCGAACTCCTTATGTCTTTCCTCCACTAGAGAGCTAAGATCAACATTAGTTGCCATTAAAAATTGCAATTTGGCTTTCCTTATTGCATCAGAAATCATCTTCCCATCCTTCAGTAGTTGATATATTACCAGTCTAGTTCGAGTTCTATCCCTAAGATTCATATTTTGCAAGTACCCAACTTGCCTTGGATTTTAAGCTATCTCTTCAATAGTGATGGGAAGACTGTTTGATGGGAATCAAGCTACAAGACCCCTGACCTACAGTTAAGCCTGAAGATTAGAGAGGCTAGTTCGACGGATCCTTATATTTCAACCAGCCCCTGCCGAAGCCAAATACTTCCTTACCAAGTCACCTTTAATGCCATGCCATATGACTGCCCATTATTATGTGGTATGCCGAGTTGATGACTACTCTCTAATGCTAAGCCAACTGTCGAGCCTAATTTTTCAGTTTCTGTTTTATTTAAAATTGATTTTCTCATTTTCGATTGATGCTAAACCCTAACCCATTTAACATTAATCCTTGACTAAAGAAATTGGGAAATTTTGATTTTTTATTGAAAATAATTTTTCGAGTCACCACCCGACCGAAGTCGGGAAAAGAAAAAGAAACCATAACCAATTGGGTGGATTGATTACGATTTGGCTATCGGTCTTTGATTTCAATTTTGAATGAAGAATTAGAGGATTTCGAGTTCGAAGGCTAACCTATTAAACCCTAATGGGTACCACTATCTATTTACCGAAATTAGGATTATTCTTTTAATTATAACATTTTTAAAGAAAAAATAAATAAATAATAAAAAGAAAAAAAAAACCTAATTTTTTACATATTTTATCGTCGCCCCGAAGGTGTCTACATACCCACTAATTGTGATCAGACGATCATAGTTCTTTTCAAAAAAACTTTAATGTATTAGTTTATTTTAATTTTGAAACCACCCGGGTTTATGTTTTAACTGATTCAGTTTACTATAAAAAATTCTAAAGAGGGTCCTAACTCATAAGCTATATATAAAAAAAAAATTTCTAAATGTCCTAAAATCTTTTTATAAAAAGTTTCCTTTGCTGATATCATTTCTCAAAGTTGATTTTCTATTTGACGATTCCTATATATAGATATATACATATTACCACTATTAAACGACTACTTATATAAATAAAACATAATATATATAAAAAAACTAATACCAAAAGAATCTACCAAGTTAATATACATAACTATTTACAACTAACTAAGGATCTAATATAATATAATAAATAAATAAAAATATATATAAAAACTTAAAGAACCAAACTTGACGTGCATGAGCTACTGTTTGGTGCATGGCTGCTTTAAGGTGCTGTCGTGGGAGTATTGTGTTGGTACAATCAATGTAGGCCATGCTCGTGTCACGATAGCCGTAGGTATGTGACGGTGGGCGACCTGCTTAGGAGAAGAGGGGATGAGCGCATATGGATTGATGGACGTACTTGCGTGGACTGCTACCATATGAGTGAATTCAACCAACGACGTACAGCTGGTCGGACGCTACTGTAGACATTGGTTGCGTGTTGTGCGTTCGTTATCCAAGCGAGTTGTGAGCGTGAGGCCGAGTATGTTCAGTTTGGCAAGGGATGGGTGTTGAAAAGGTCTATGCGCACAGCGGTAACGTACAGAGCAGTGGGCTTGACTGTGTTCAGCAATGGGCGTACACAATGCTAATTATGGATTGACTCAGCTCGTGATTTGCACCGTGAAGTTGCTGGCGTTGGTTGTTGTTGTGATCAATCATGGGCATGGATTGTCATACGGATGTGTATACCTGACTGTATTTGAGCAGTGTGTGTATCAATGGCATTGGGGATTGGTCGTCGGTGCCGGTGTATCCTGTCGCAATAATCAGAGTTGCTGTTAATGGAGGAGAGACTCGATCAGGCGTGCGATTTGGACGAGGACGTACAGGCTGTTCGTAGATGAGAAGATAGCGGTTGCTGTAGTTGTTCGTGTTGGTCAAAAGCTTGTGCAGCGAAGGGCTAGATGTGGTTCGTGCTTCATGGACGTGGGGATTGCGCAAGGATAGGGGCAGCCGTAGACTTATGTCATTGTCATTACTACGGTTTCATGTTGGTGTTCAGTCAGTGGTATAGACATGCTGTTACTGTCATAGTGGGAAATTTGAGTTATTTGTACGTGAGAGAAGACTACTACCTGTGCCTCCAAGATAGTGCTGTGATCTGTGAGTGTAAACTTGAGTGTGTGTCCAGGGAACGTGTAAGGTACAGGGGATTGACTTTTGATTGGAGTATGGAATTGTTGTTGTTGGACGTTTGGTCAAGGAGCTGTCATTGTCGTTGTTCATCTACTGGCCAACAGAGTGTGCTGATCGATGTGGTCGATGGAGTGCAATGGTCGCATGTTTAGGTGAGAGTGGAGTTTGGTTGTCACTGATCAGAATGTGATCCAAGCGTGCGTAGCTTGTTCGATGCTGATCTGTATGTAGGACTTAGGATGAAGCTCCGATGTTGGATTAAGGATGAATCCACAGGGCATTGTTATGGATGGTCTATTGTTGTTTGGGGGTTGAATTTAGCCCGCTGTCCCCTTTTCATGCTACGCTTCTCGTGTTTATAAAGCTTGAAACAAATCAAATCAAATCAAATCTTTTATATTGACATGAATCCAATCCGATAAAAATCAAATAATTTATATCGATTTAAACCCAATTTGATAAAAATTAAACTAGATTTAAATCTTTTATAATGATTTAAATCCAATTTGATAAAAATCAAATTAGATTTAAATCTCACATATTTTATTGCATTAGATTCAAAAGATTTGATAAGATTTAAAATTAAACCTGAATCCCATACACTCAACTAATTTATTTTTTTTTGTAAAAATAAAAAGATCGAAATAAAAGAAAACTAAGTATCTAGCGAGATTTGAACTCAAGACCTTAAATTAAATCAAATGCAATACTTCCATGCTTATTCGTTAGGCTGTTGGCCTGTACCTTGAGTATTTGAATTTACACTTAAACTATACGACTCTCTAAGATAATTATTTGAACTAAACGAAAACGATTAACTCTAAAATAATTTACTAAAAATCTAAAAAAAATCTTTTTAACATTTCTTTTTCTCACTTTTTTGGTATTTTCATCATTTGTTATTTTTTATCTTTTATTAATTTTTGTTATTTCTATTTACTATTTTTATTTTTGAAATAGGACCCATTTTGTAAAAATAAAAATTAGGACTACAGAGGGGCAAAAATTAGGTGTCTACACCAACCAATCACTTAGCATCATCCTTGCCAAGAAGCTAAGAGATAGAGGATCTGAACTAACTAAGCCATCCCTACTCGGACAAGCCCATTTGCTTATACTCTTTGTTCGCATCTCCTAATAACCTCGCCAATGCAATGTTGCCACATGTATAGTATCACATGTTGAATCTGTAGCACTAATGATTATTTTCCTTATATATTCATTTTTACCTTTTTATATCATATACATTACTTCTTTAGGAAATGTCTTTATTATCTTTTCCCTTTTGGGCAAGTTACCTTAACTTACGGGTATAAATATCTTTGTACTTATAGTTGTAATAGATTAGATTACCTTCAATACACTTGAGTACTTTGTTCCTTATGTAAACATTGTTTCTTTACTCTCAGCATCACTCTTATCTTTTCCCTTAAGCAAGCTTAGGTAGCGAGTAACCTCATCAAACCAATTTGTGTGTCATATTGAATTGTGCCGTAAGTCTTCGAAAGTTCCATTAGTGCGTCATATCTTCTAGAACTGTTCATAGGTTTGCTTACTGTTTTCATTCTTTGCTTTCATCATTTCGTACCTATCCCCATTAACCCTTTTCAAGCTTTCTATAAGCTCGGACCTATCCAACAACCAGCCTTGTCTATTTTTTGTTACGGTTCGCAACATTTTGGTATTAGAGAGGAGGTTTTATGTGAGCCATAGTTAGTTCTTCTTAAGTTCTACTATACTCTGTTTTACTTATGAGAAACAGAGCCAATTACTGTATTCATTTGACTATTGTGTTATTAGCTATTCACTTTCTGAAGTGTTTGTCTGAATTTTAAATTTATAAGGAAAAATGACAGACCCAAGTATGAATGTTAGTACTGGTGATGACAGTGGAGTTGTCTACCATAGATGATAATTTCAAGGAACTCATAGAAGCACCGATGAGAGACTTGATGAGATAGCTAACTTCTTAGTAAATTTGACCTGAGCTATTCATGCCCTATCTTATCGACTCACTGAAGCCGCACAAAATACTGTATAAGCTACTCAACTTGTTAGAGGTCAGAACCCAGCTTGACCAATTCAAGGTAAATGAGTTGGTGGACGAGTAAGGTGAATGATAGACCTGAGAGAACTTGATGAGGAAGAAGAAGAGTATTTGAAGAGGAGAATGTACGAGTCCCTAAAGCATCCGACCATGTGAAGCTTTGGAATCCGTATTTCAATGGATCTGGGAATGCTAACAAATATCTGGACTGGGAAGAGAAGGTAGAGCATGTATTTGATTACTATCAATATGAGGATTATGAGAAAGTGAGGACTGCTGCTGTTGAATTTTCTGGATATGTCACCATGTGGTGGAAGAATTTTCAAGCCATGAGAAGAAGAGAGGGGTACTGAGAGATTAACACTTGGCTCGAGATGAAGAGAGTGCTCAGAAACAGATTCATGTCGAAAACATATCTCTATGATACTTTCACTCAGCTTTAGGATCTGAGGCAAGGAGGCTGAACGGTTGATGAATATGTTCAAGAATTCTAAATGCTTATGATAAGATGCAAAGTGGAGGAACCATTAGCCCTTATAGTCTCAAGATTTATTACTGAATTAAGAGGAGACATTCGAGACATTGTAGAGCTCGAACGATTTGACACAATAGATGAAGTTGTTAGGATTGCCCAGTGAGTGGAGAGATAAAGAAGGAGTCGAGTAACGACCAAAATGCCAACTAGTTGACCAAGATAGGCGAGTCACCGAGCTCAATCTAATATTGAGCCAAGCAAAAGAGTTGATGTCAGAGCTGAATAGAAAAGCCAATCCGATGGTAAAGTGCCAACCTGAATGTATGAGAAGGGGCAAGAGTCTGGTAGAAAGATGAGCCAAATCAAGTGCTTCAAGTATCAAGGGTTCGAACATATGGCTGCTCAGTGCCCAAATCAAAGGACGATGGTCATTAAAAGAGACATCCTGAAGTTAGAAATATAGTATATAAATGAGGAACTCGAGGAAAAAGAGGTTCCTGTTAAGAAAGAAAATGCTGAAAAAGAACTTATTGATGAAGATGTGTTTCCTGAGAACTTAGACTAGTTACTCATGATTGTTCGGCACATTATGAGCATGGAACCCTTACGAGATAAGGAGTAGAGAGAGAATTTGTTTCATACCACTTGTAAGGTGAATGATTAGATGTGTACTCTCATTGGATAGTGGAAGTTGCACCGATATGGCATTGGCCGATCTTGTTTCAAAATTGAAGTTGCTAACTGTTACACATCCTCGACTATACAGGTTGCACTGGTTGAGTGAGAAAGGAGCATTACATGTCACTTAGCAAATACTGTTGCCAATTACTATAGGGAATTACTTTGACCAAATCCTTTACGACGTGTTGCTTATCTGCGCTTCCCATGTGTTATTGAGTAGGTCGTGGTTGTTTGATAGGAGAGTTACACATGACGGCTACAGGATTACGTATATTTTCGATAAGGATGATTGGAAGACTACGTTAAATCCAATGCTGCCGGGAGAAGTTAACAAGTTCCAAAAGAAACTTGCTTGCGGATTAAAGAAGGCTCTAGTGATGATTGGATCCGATCTCCAAAAGGCCATCAATGCTGATGAGTCGACCCTATTATAGGTCAGGCGACTATTGGAAATGAAAGAGTGAGGTAAGCTTCCCTAAGAAAATAAGGAGTTACTAGATAACTATGCCAACCTGTTCCCAGAACAGTTACTTGAGGGATTGCCCCCAACACGAGGCATAGAGCACTGCATTGACTTAGTACCCGGTGTTGCACTGTTAAGTAACCCAGCTTATCGGATGAATCCTAAGCAAGCTTCTAAACTCTAACGTTAAGTAAATGAGTTGTTGGAAAGAGGTTATATGAGAGAAAGTCTCAACCCTTGTACTGTGCCTGCACTTCTAGTGTCGAAGAAGGATTGAACCTGGCAAATGTATGTTAATAGTCGAGTCATGAACAAAATCACGATCAAATACAGGTATTTGATCCCAAGGCTAGAAGGCATGTTAGATGAATTAAGTGGAGCCAAGATTTTCAGTAAGATTAATCTCAAGTTTATTTACCATCAAATCCACATGAGGTTAGGAGACAAGTAGAAGACTACATTAAAGACTCGACATGGACTTTATGAGTGGATGGTCACACCCTTTGGCTTATCAAATGTCCTAAGCACTTTCATGAGACTTATGAACCATATAGTTAGACATCTCATCAGGAAGTGTGTCGTGGTGTACTTTGACGACATCTTGGTCTACAGTGCTAACATACTAAGTCACTATGAACATCTTAGAGCAGTCTTAGATATCCTTCGTACCAAGAGACTATTCAGCAATTTAAAGAAATGTTACTTTTGCCAGGAGGAAGTGGTATTCTTGGGGTATGTCGTCAGTGGAGGAGGCTTGCAAGTCGATGATGAGAAGATTAAAGCAATTGTCGAGTGGTAGACTCCTACTACTTGTGCTAATGTAAGAAGTTTCTACGGACTGGCTTCATTTTACAAAAGGTTTATCAGGAATTTCAACACCATCACCGCACCACTTACCCAGCTTGCGAAGAAGAACACCGATTTCCGAAGGGGAGAAAAGGAGGAGAGGGGTTTTGCTGACGTGAAAGAAAGATTAACCTTCGCCCTGGTGTTAATATTGCCTAATTTTGACAAAATTTTTAAGCTAGAATGTGACGTATTAGGTGTTGGAATAAGCGCTGTCCTGATGCAGGAAGGCCAACCAATTAGCTTCCACAGTAAGAAGCTTCAAAGACCATAGTTGAATTACTCTATGTATGACAAGGGATTTTTAGCACTGATATGAGCAATGCAAGTGTAGCAACATTACTTATTACCGAGAGAATTTGTCATATATACTGACCATGAATCGCTGAGGTACCTTTGAAGTCAGACCAAGTTATCGAAGCGGCAGGCAAGGTAGGTTGAATTCCTTAAAGGATTCAATTTTGTGATAAAATACAAGTAAGGAAAAAGTAACGTAGTTGCCGATGCTCTTTCAAGGAGGCATGTGCTCTTATTAGTACTGCAGACTAAGCTGTTTGGTTTTACGAATATCAAAGAACAGTACTCTAAGGATCTACACTTTGGACCAATAATTTCGCGATGTGTAGATGGGAGGACAATAGATGAGTATTATGTAGCGGATGGTTATTTGTTTCAAGGGGGGAAACTGTGCGTGCCAACTTGTTCCTTATGGGAATTATTAATCAAGGAAGCTCATAGCAAATGACTCTTTAGATACTTTAGAGAGAAGAAGACCTATAAACTATTGAATGGCTAATTCTTTTGGTCGAGAATGTGAAGAGATGTGCATCGAGTTGTCGAAAGCTGTGTTATTTGCAAGAACACCAAGTGCCGAGCTGAACAAGGGAAAGTAATGTCCCTACCTGTTTTGACGAAGCAGTGGACTGAATTGAGTATGGACTTTGTTCTTGGACTACCGTGAACTACCCGAGGCAAAGATTCTGTAATAGTCGTCATGGATCAGTTCAGTAAGATGACAAACTTTGTACCTTGCACCAAAACTAACGATGCCTCGACTATTACTTCTCTTTTCTTACAAGAAATTGTGTGGATACATGGTATGCCGAGAAGTGTAGTCTCTGACAGAGACCTAAAGTTCTTGAGCCATTTCTGGAGAACCCTATAGCGTCAGTTGGGAACCAAATTACTCTTCAATACCTCATGTCATCCCCAAACTGAGGGCAAAACAGAGGTAGTTAATCGTACTTTGGGGTCACTACTTCGAACTGCAGTAAGCAAGAACTTAGCTGATTAGGACATTTGCTTACCAGTATTTGAGTTCACCTATAACCAAACCGTATATGACACCACTAAGCAGACTCCCTTGGAGGTAGTCTACGGATTCAATCCCAAGTTATCCCTCGACTATGCCCCTGTACCAACACCCATGCAAGAGGACCCTGACGCCTCGACCAGAGCACAATTTCTTCAATACATCTATAATAAGGTTACCCAGCACATTGACAAAGCTGCTAGAAGAATGCGAGAAAAGACCAAGGGTAGGTCGGCCAAAAAATTTTAGCCAAGAGACTTAGTATGGCTACACCATAGCAAGGAATGGTTCCTGAACAAAAGGAAGAACAAATTGTTTGCAAGAGCAAAAGGACCTTTTAGAATCCTCCAAAAAATCAGTAACAACACCTATAAGTTGGAACTGCCTGAGGACTATGGGGTTTTTGACACCTTCAACATTACCGACCTTAGTCCATATCACCCTGACAAAGAACTAAGTGAACACCATTCGGATTTGATCCCAAATCTAAAACAACCCGGAGGGAATGATGGGAATCAAACTACGAGACCCCTGACTCGCAGCCAAGCCCGAGGACTAGAGGGGCTGGTACGACGAATCCTTATGTTCTAACTAACCCTTGCCGAGGCCGAGTATTTCCTTACTGAGTCACCTTTAATGCCGTACCATATAACCACCTATTATTCTATGGTATACTAAGTTGATGACTACTCCCTAATGTTGAACCGACCAATCACTCGGCATCATCCTTGTAGAGAAGCCAATAGATAAAGGATTCAGATTAGCTAAGCCAACCCTGCTCGAATAAGCCCATTTGTCTGTACTCTTTGTCTGCATCTCCTAATAACCTCGCCAATGTAGTATCACCATGTATACAGTATCATATGTAGAATCTGTAGCACCATTGATTATTTTTCTTATATATTTATTTTTACCCTTTTGTATCGTGTACATTGCTTCTTTAAGAAATGTCCTTATTGTCTTTTCCTTTTTGGGCAAGTTGCCCTAACTTATAAGTATAAATACCTTTGTACTTGTAGCTGTATTAGATCAGATTACCTTCAATACACTTGAGTATTTTGTTCCTTGCGTAAACACTATTTGTTTACTCTCAACATTACTCTTATCCTTTCTCTTAAGCAAGGTTAGGTGGCATCTCATTAGACCAATTCGTACGTCATATTAAATTGTGTTGTGAGTCTTCGGAAGTTCTATTGGTACGTTATATCCTCTAGAGTTGTTCATGGGTTTGCTTACTGCTTTCATTCTTCGCTTTCACCCTTTCGTACCTATCCCCATAAACCCTTTTCGAGCTTTTTGTAAACTCAAACCCATCTAGTAACTGGCCTTGTCTATTCTTGGTTATAGTTCGCAATACTATCTAGATTAATCTCTGGTTCAGAAACTTCAGCAATGATCATATTAATTGAATTTCCATTATTCGGTAAAGGGTTACTACCTACATTAGGAGTAGAAGTTTGAATGAAATCCAATTAAACCAATTTAGAGTCAATTAGATCCTGGATCTTATGTTTGAGTCTCCAACACTGATCTGTAGAGTGCCCCACTTGTCCCAGATGATAATCACATCGCAGCTCTGTGTTATAGCCCCTTGGTCTTTGTCCTTCCCTCGATATTTCAAACGTTAGAAGGTTCTCTTTCCTTAGTCATGCAAGAACTTAACTTAAAGGAATGGGAATATGGGTAAACTATCTTCTTTGTGGGTGATTGTTATGATTCGGATTTGGCGAGGAATCATATCCTCCAGTTATGGCTACTAAGGCTGCGGGTTTGATAAGGTTACCGATATTGACAACGCTTATGGTAGCTTCTTTGGCTTTGTTGGAAAATCTTGAGGGAGGTATCTTCTTCTCAACTACTTCAGGATTAAGAATCCTTCTTGTAGCAATAGCTTCCTTAATTCGGTACCTTGAGGTCATAATTTCTACAAAGTTAGAGGCGGGAAGCCCGACCAGATGTTGGTAATAGGGGCTTCCAAGAGCATTAATGAAAGCAAAGGTCAAGTCCTTTTCTGTTAAGGGTAAAGTTACCCTAGCTGCTACGCCCCTCCATCTCTGAGCAAATTCTTTAAAGTTTTCGTTGGCCTTCTTTCGTAGATTATTTAAATCCTACATGGATGGGGTCACTTTGATGTTGAATTTATACTGGTTGTAAAAAGTCCATGCTAACTTATCCCAAGTATCTATCTCATTCAAATCCAGTTAGGCATATTAAGTTAAGGCAGGCCTAGTCAAGCTGTCCTGAAAAGTCTAGACCATCACTTTGTCATACTTGGTGTATTTTCCCATTTTCTTGATGTATAGCCTAGTATGGAGCTTCGGGCAGCCAATCCCATTGTATTTCTCAAATTCAGGCACTTTAAATCTTTTTAGGAAGTCATCGTCTTCATATGTCGACAAATTAATCATCTCCATTTGTTCAAACTTGTTAACCATTTTCAGGGTTTTCATTTGCTTAGTCAACTTCTGTGTGAACTTTCTTTCCATCTCTCGTTGTTTCTCCTCAATCTCTTTCCTCCATACTTCAACATTAAGGATTAATTCTTCATCTTCTAGTTTAGGGGGTAAGGTCGTTTTTGCATTTTGATTTAGGTTGACTTGAGATCCTTGTCTATTGTTAAGAATCCCGATAGCCTGAGTAAGAGCTTGAATTTTGTTCAGCCATCTTGTTCATGTTTTCTTCTAGAGTTGCTACTCCGGGGTAAGGCTCGATTTGATTGGCATTTCCAGTACCTTGAGTTGACATCTTGACTTTAAAACGAGTAAATGTCGGGCTTCTAGTTGAGTCTGCTTGTTTAGATGCTATCTTTGAAATCTTACATGAAAACCTAAGTTTTAGACTTTTTGGTGAATTAATTTTTTTTTCTTTTTGGTTTTTGTTGTTCTGTTGTTTGCCTCTTTTATTTTGTTCTTTTTTTTTTTTTCAAATTTTCTCTATTTTTTTCTTTTAAAAAGTCAACTAAACAAATAAATGAACAATAATAATAATTTGTAAGAGACTACGCAATTAATGAAAATTTTATTTAGTAAAGTTGCAAATTTATTAATCATAAGATCCAACTTATACAATGGACTAAAAGAAAAGAGAAGAAAGACTCCTAACTAATCTTCTTAAAAACTTAAATCTTATATTTATAAGAGTCGACGGTTCTGGTTAAGATGGGCTTCATCAACTTCCCTCATAAGTCTTCATATTGTAACATCCCTTTCTCAGATCTTGCTTCTTAAGAATTGATTTTCCTCCAACAGTCTCTCATTTTCAAACTTTAACTCTTCTACGATTCTCCTACTTTCTTGGAACTGGGCTTCAACTCTAGCCTATATCGTGTCCTGGTAGGCCTACTCAGTGGGTGAAAGATGTGCTGGTTTTGGCTCATGTCTAAATACGTTCGAAGTTTCATATCGTATCTTTCCAGTCTTCTCCAACTGATCATAAATAAACTACTTGGTGGCTCAGTATTCTCCGACTTTACCTCTCAAAGTTCCTACGTTAACCATCTTTTTTACTTCTCTCTGTTCCCGCAGCTTTACGTGTTCTGCCAGTTGTTGAATCAGAGCAGTTGTGGGTAAATAAGGATCTTAATAATTTATCGTAACGACATCCAAGGAGTCTCTATAGGCTATCTCTTGAAGTAGACCCAGCTGTCTGGTGACACAAGCTAGGAAGTATCATGTACAGCCAGTAATACCGATAAGGGGGACTCCTACATAGTCAGTTTACCTTAAGATGGCTTGAGTGTAATGGCTCCATCTAGCTGTTTACATAAAGTCTATTGGCTGCAATTTGCTGATAACCAACACCCATCCATTAAATTGAGCTTCATCTGGTACCTTGAGGTGGCGAGAAAAGTCGTCAATTAGATTCATATTTTCAGTTAAGGATTCTCTGAGAAGATTCCCCCCATACCCCTGTATATGATTGAGAAACCATACGGTAAGAATTGTGGGGTTAGCCGTGAAATAGCCATGCCCCTACTTTTTTAAGTAGGTAAGTGTCTTGAATTGTTTTGCTAGTAATGCCGGTATATAGGATTTATCAGCTAGGAATTGAGTCACTAGCTCGACAACTCTATAATGGACTTAACCATATCTAAAAGGAAATAGCACTATTCCAAACACTGCTATAATAAATGCGTTTACCTCTTCTTAGCCTACAATTCATATCCTTTATAGAACATCTAACGATATCTTTGATAGGCATTCAGGCTTGAAAACCACTCCACTAATCTAAGGATGCTGAGACATTTTTGGCCTTTTGAGGATAAGAATAGGGCTAAGGCTGACTTTTTGACTCCCAACAATGTCATGAAAGCTTTCTCGAGCTGAACTCTGAGATTAGGGATAGCTATGCCTGCTTCGAGGGATGGGGCATTGAGTAGCTATGAGTACTCTTCTATAGTGGGTGTCAATATGTGTGAGTCGAAGTTGAAAGCTGCAAATTCTGGATCCTAGTAATGGATAAGGGCTTGAATGAGAGGTTAATGGAGCTGGACTCACATAAGGGATATAACTGGCCCGATCTTCTTGCAAATGTGGTCTTGCTTGGCAGGCAAAAGCTGGTTCAACTAATCTCTCAAGACAGCCTCGAGGAAGGAGACTTATCCAACTGAACTTTATGGCCGGGCTTTGGACTAACACTACCCTAACTCTCTATATCTATATTACAAAAAATATTTAAACAAAATAAAAGGCAACAATTATTTACAACATAGCCACTAAATTTAGAATAAAGTTGGATATAATGTTAATAATTTTGTGGTTTTTTCAAAGATTTTCTTAGAAATTGCATAGCCTTTCACTGACTAAGGAGCAATAAAATAAAAAAAAATAAAACACATATAACATAATGAAATAAAATATTAATAGAGAAACAAGTATAACCTAACATATAAAAAATGCAATATATTACACACAAATGCAATGCAGTAGTGTTAGTAATTAATAAATTATAAGAAGTATGATGAATCCGCAGTTAAGGAGCACCCTTATATATAAGTAGGTTTGAAATAGGATTTAAAAAAAAAAAAAATGAAGCTTACGAATACTTATATATAAGAGTTACTGGTTTTTTTTTAAATCAATTTCCCTTTTTTAAAATAAGAAAGTCGAACCGGTAGTAGATTAATTGGGCTTTTCCTATAATTTAAAAATAACTTCCTTTTTTTTTCAAAAAGGATTATGCAAAAGGGTAGGGTCTACAGGTCCTATGCTTTGTAGCTTTAAAACTTTCCGAAGAGAAGCCTAGTTGGCTACATTGAAACCTGAGTGGACTCACTTATCACCGCTAGGCGGAGGTAAAGACCTTAGCGACCTGAGGGTTACATAATGGTGGCCCGTCTTAAGTTCCTAAGGTGGCCTAAGTCTGACCATATCTAAACACACAAATAATTAATTAAAAAAAAAAAAACCCTAATTCCCCTAGAAGGCCCATTGGGACAAGCTTTTTTCTTATGAAAGCCTGCATCACTAAAAAACAATTAGTACAATTATAATACAAAACAAAAAGAAAATAATAGTATAAAAGCCCATTAATCATTTTTTAAATTTTCACATGGCTAGCTCACCAAGTTTCCCTAGTGGTGTTGCCAATTTTATCAAGCCCTATTTCAGTTTCCTTAATTTAACCTATATCAAGCCGAGCCCACTTAATATAAGTTACTTGATATTAAATTAAGGAAATTTTTTTTTAAAAAAAATAGAGTCACAAAAAAAAATGAAGTTACCAACCAGTTCAACTATTAAAAAATTAAAATTAGGGTTTTCGGGTGGAAAAATTCTAATTTGACTACTAGTTTACGAATGTTCTAAAAAAATTCATTTTTAGAAAATTGAACCAAAAAACCGGGTTTAAGAGCTAACTTATTAAGATTAAGCCACCATATGAAAATTAAAGCAAAAACTAATGGGCTTTATTTTTGTAATTTTTCTAAAAATATTAAAAATATACCTAAATCCACAAAATATAACTAAAACTGATTTTTTATTGCTTATTTTATTACGAATTTTTTTAAGAAAAAGGGAAAAAGTTTTTTTTAGATGGTTACCTCAAAGGTATCTACATATCGACTAGTTGGGATCAAATTAGCAGTAGTTTTTTTTAATAAAATTTTTAATGAGTGGCTTATTTTTATTTCGAAAACCGAGCTAAGTTTACATTTTTTATCAATTTATTATTTTAAGAAAAAAAACCTAAGAAATCTAATTTTTCCAAATTAAATAAAAAAAACCTTAACTAACTAAATCTTTTTTTAGAAAAAACTCAATTTAGATTTTTTTATTTTTCAAAACCCTTTCAAAAAGTATTTTTCTTAAATCTTAACTTTCAAGATATAATCTAGATATGTTTATTTCCCAAAAAAAAAAAAAACACGATCTTACTAAAAATGTAATTAAGTTTATCTAAAAAATTATGCATTACGAAAACAATAAAAACTTGCACTAAAAAATAAATAAATTAGTAAAAATAATTAAATTAACTAATAAAATAAAAAATAACAAAATAAGAAATTTTACCTATGACTCAAGTCGTACGTTAAACATTGTTTTCAAATGATCACAGATGTGATCGAATGCGTGTTGGTTGTTGTTTTTACTTATCATAAGTGTGATCAAGAGCATGTTGGTTGTTGTTTCTACTTATCATAGGCATGATCAAGGGCATGTTGGCTTCTGTTTCTACTGATCATGGGCGTGATCAAAGGCGTATTGGCTTCTGTTTCCACTAATCACGAGCGTGATGGTTGATGCATTGGTTAAAGGATATCTAGATTGTGACTGTGCATGTACTGGAGAGCGTAGGCGTGTACGTAGATTTGGGCGAGACACGAGTGACACTGGGCGAGACGCAAGCTTTGACTAAGTGAGAGCATGGGCGACATTAGGTGATAGCACAGGCAGTAACTGGGCGAGAGTACGGGCAACAGTACAGGCAATGGACTCGATGGTAATAGGTAATGGCCTGAGCAATGGCTTGGGTAGTGATGGGTGATAAACTGAGTGGTAATGGGCAATGGATTGGGCAGTGATGGGTGAGAGGTTGACGGTGGCTTTTGGTGGTTGGTGCGATGGTGTACAGTGGACTAGGTAACAACGGCGATGGTTTAGGTAATGTTAGGCAGCGCGTGTAAGTGGTACAAGGCAGTGGCTCCAGCGGCATTGGCAACGCGCGTAGTGATTTGGGTAGCACGTATAGTGGTTACGTATGGTGTTTATGAAGGAGTGTGATTAAGAAAAACCTTCTTCAACTTCTTTGTTGACATGCTATTTATAAACTCATAATCGAATCTTTTGTATCAAAGATATGAAAGTTTCAATTATGATTTGTCAGGGATTTACCCTAATTTCTATAAACCCTAATTTATTTTGAGCTTATTTTATTTTTTTGAAAGCCCGATCTGATCCAATCCGCTACAATTTAACCTAATAATTCCCTAATCTGATTTGAGCCCCTAAATTAGATGAATTTTTATTCTATATTGATCTAGCCCAAAATTAATTAATTAAGCCCATCTTGTCACCTAATCCAATAACCCAACTTAATTCAATTTGATATGACTCGACTCGACTCATAACTTAACTTGCTATAACCTAACTTGATCTCCTTTTTTATTATTTATTTTTCATTTTTTCTTTTAATTTTCGTTTCTAATTTTTTTTATTTTTATTTTATTTTTTCTAATTTTTCTGTTTATTTATTAACTTAACTCAATTAATAAAAAATAAAAAAATTGGCAAAAATGAGGTGTCTACACTCGCCATCCAATCTTTCCAACTTGTGTGCTCTATTGCCTAGCTTCTCCCTCATTCTAACCGAGTCATTCCAATTGGAGGCCAACTTGCCTTATCCTTCACGTGAGCCTATAGCCTCTAGCTTCTAGCCTCTAGTTTTTGGCACACCGGGTTACTAATCTTGAACTCCTTATGTCTGACCTTCTGGTAGTAATATCAGGCAGCTCGATGTTGATATGCGGTTACCATGTGACAACAAGGTCTCTAATTTCCTATATTGTATCAATGCTTGCCTGCAGCAGTAAGTCATTGAAGGTAACATTGAAACTTTGAGTTTAGATGTTAAGGAGCTCAAGTTAGATAGGGAAGACCACTTTCGAGCCGAAAGCAAGCTGGAAGGGGGTCTCGTTCGTAAATGTATGGTGGGTAGCCCTATACCCCCACAGAATGTTGGGTAGTTCGTTGGCCTAGGCGCCTTGGATCAATCCGTGAGCTTCTTCAAGCTATCTAAAATGACCCAATTAGTAGCCTCCACTTGTCCATTTGATTAGGGGTAGGCAACTAAGGTGAAGTGCAGAGTGATGTGGTGCTTGGCATAGAACTCCTTAAACTTGCAGTTGTCGAATTGTCGGTTGTTGTCCATAATCAATGCATGGGGGACTCTAAACTAGGAGAGAATGTTGTTTTTAACAAAGGAATCTACACTGCTCTCTATGATTCTAGCCACGACTTTAACCTCTACCCACTTCGTGAAGTAGTCTACGGCAACAATTATGAACTGTCGTCCTCTTGAGGCCTTTGGGAAGGCGCTGAAGATATCGATTCTCCATTGTGCAAACAGCCACAAGCTCATTAGGGGTTGGAGAGTCGTGTTGAGGGCATAGCTGATCGAGGAGTGCTTCTGACATTGGGGGTGCTTTTAAGCTATGACCTTTGCATCTTGCCTCATGGTAAACCAGTAATATTTGAGCCATAACGCCTTAAGGTATAGGGCTTGGGACTGAATGTGATAACTACACACTCCGACATGCAGCTCTTCCATGACCTACAGCCCTTCCCCTTCTCGGAGGCATTAGAGCAAAGGGATGCCTACTCCCCTACAGTATAGGATGCCATCGACCAATGTGTAATTGGTGGCGTGATACTAAAGCTTCTTCGCTTCCTTCGTGTCTTCTAATAGCATACCTTACTCCAAGTAGATCCGGATAGGATCCATCTAGCTCAGCTCTGGTGCTGTCGTGGTTAGTTCCAAAACTTTGGCCAAGCTGGGGGCTATGCTCTTTTCTGGTAGGTATTCTATGAAGATCTTGTTGTCCTTCATCTCAAGTTTCCGTATACCAGTGGAGGCTAGCTTGGATAGCCAGTTCATCGCAGAATTTTCCAATCGTGGGATCCTCATGATGTCCCACGAAGGGAATTCTCCTAGGAGACTTTTCACTTTATCAAGGTACTTTGCCATGGTCTCGTCTCATGCTTCATATTCTCCTCAAACCTGTTGGACAACTAGCATGGAGTCCGAGAAGATCCGTAACTGCTCAGTACCGATCTCTTTAGCAAGTTTGAGACTAGCTATAAGCACCTAATATTTGGACTTGTTGTTACTGGAATCAAATCCGAACTTCAAAGCGTAGTAAATAGTGACCTGGTGCGGGCTAGTTAGAACCAAGCCCGTGTCTCCCCTTACCGAAGTGGAGGATCCATTTACGTGGAGAGTCCATATCGGTTTATCATCACTTGGTGGTGCTTCCTCCTCTCCTATGTATTCTATCACAAAGTCGACCAATACCTGTGCCTTATAGGTTGTTCGTAGTTGGTACTGTATTCCGTATATACTCAACTCCATCATGTACTTCATCATTCATCCGGACACATCAGGTTTCTACAGCATGGTGCGTAGTGGCTAGTCTATGAGTACGATCACTTGGTGCACCTAGAAGTAGGGTCTTAGTCATCGGGTAGTGATGACGATGGTTAGCGCAAATTTCTTTGCCTGGGTGTACCTAACCTCAGGCCTGTACAATATAGGGCTGACGTAATATACTAACCTATGTTCTCTTCCATCTGCTCTGACCAGCATAGAGGAGAGTACCTGATTGCTTATAACCAGGTACAAAAATAGGTCTTCTCTTTGGATAGGCTTATAGAGGACCAGTGGATGAGCGAGGAAGTCTTGGAGCTGCTGATAGGCAATAGTGCAATTAGGAGTCCATTCAAAACCCTTTAGTTTTTTGAGGATTTTGAAGAACTCAGCACATCTGTCAGTGCTCTCCAAGATGAATCTGCTCAAGGCAGCCACCATGCCAGTGACCTTCTATACGTCTTGGACTGAGGTCCAAGGCTTTATTCCCCTAATGGCTATGATCTTTTCGGGGTTAGCCTCAATACCTCTCTACGTGACCAGGAATCCAAGGAACTTACCAAAGCCAACACCGAAAACACACTTCTACGAGTTCAACTTCATATCATGCATGTACATTCGGTCGAAGGCTTCTTAGAGGTCCATGACATGATTGACTAGCTTCTGGCTCTTGATGATCATGTCTTCGACGTACACCTCCATGTTACGCCCAACATGGGGCTTCAACAGCTTCATTACCATTCGTCAGTATATAGCTCCAATGTTCTTCAATCCGATTGGCATCGCAGTAAAGTAGTATGTACCATAGTCGGTGACGAAAGAGGTATGAACTTCATCCTTCCAGTCCATTTTAATCTAGTTGTACCTTGAGAAGGCATCCATAAAGCTCAACAAAGTGTGTCCTAACGTAGAATTGATGAGCTAGTCGATCCTAAGGTGGTGGAAATAGTGTTTGGGGTACGCTTTGTTAAGGTTGGTATAATTAGTACACATGTGCCACTTCCCATTGTTCTTCTTAACTAGTACCATGTTTGCCAGCCACATTAGGTACTTTTCCTCCCTTACGAAGACGGCTTTAAGCAGTTCTACACTTCTTCCTCAATCGCGGCCTATTGTTCTAGGGCGAATGCCTCTTTTTTTGTTTGATAGGCTACGTTGTAGTGTCAATGTTAAGGCTGTGGATCACTAGGTTGGGGGAAATACCGAGCATGTCCGATGTTGACTAGGTGAACCTATCTAAATTTGCCAGTAATAAGGCAACGATTTCGTCCTTCACTTTGACTGGGGTCTTAATCCTAACTTTCGTGGTTTGGTCGAGAGAAGCACCGATCTGGACATCCTCTATTTTTTCTTCAGGCTCGCCCCTCTTAGCCGGCCTCTACTGCAGGCTTATTTCTAAGGGCCCTAACATATAGCTCACGTGAGAGCTTTTGATCACACCAACATACTCCTACCCTGGTAGGCGTGAGGAATTTGGCCTTCAAATGCAGGGAAGATGTGATCATCTCGAATGCGTTTAAGCTTGGTCTTCCCAAGAGTGCATTGTAAGAGGAAGGGCAATCTATCATAACAAACCCCATGGGTCATTGTGCTATGTAGTCTTCATCGCTGAGTTATATGTCTAGCATGATGATGCCCTTGGCTTGGACCATGCTTCTATTGAAGCCGATCAGATTGTGGTGGTACGGCTTCATTTTTACTGGTAGCTTCTTCTTCATCGTCTTGTATGTATAAAGGAAAAGGATGTCAGTAGAGCTATTGATGTCCACCATGATCTTCAAGACTTCAAATTTTGAGATCCTTGCCCCAATCATGAGGATGTCTTGGTAGGGAGTGTCAACCCCTTCAAGGTCAGCATCAGAGAAAGAGATGGAAGTGTCTAACATCTATCTCTTCTCCCTTATTGCCAACACCTCTGATGGGGCGTTAACCGAGCTACTTGTGCTTGGCCAGCTCCTAGGGTACAGTCCCCCCATGATTACATTTATAATGCCATTGGGGTTATGGTCATTACGGCGGATGTTATTCTACCCGGTACAGACATCCTCGATCTGTCACCTCCGAAGTGTCTTATCTCCATCATCGTCTAAACGTTCGTCACTCTTCTAATGGTCCACATATTCGTTGAAGAAGCTGTGTTGAATAGCATATTCAATGGTGTTATCCAATTGGTGGCACTCTTTAGTGGTATGGCTGTAGTCATCGTAGAACTGACAATATTTGTTAGAGTTCCGATGGCTAGGGTTCCTTCATATTTTGTGTGGCCTTTGGAGCAAGTTCCAGTCCTTCACTTTGGAATAGACCTGAGTAATCGGCCTATTCAGGGGCGTATATTGGCTGTAGATGGTGGGCGGGAGTGGGTCGTGCTTAGCCTGGTGCTTCTTCTTCCTTGAGCTCTCCCCATTTGATGTGCTTAACAACCTACTGCCAAGTCGATCCTTTACAGACAATTTCTCCTTATCTTGCTTTCCGTCCAACCTTTCTCGATCAGCATCGTGCCTGGGTAGATGTTGTCTTCCTAGTTGATGTACTTTTAGGCTTTGTTCTAGAAGTCGGCTAGGGTCTTTGGCTTGCTCTTCACAAGTGATCGGAAGAAATCTCCCAAGGGTTAGATGCCGAGTTATGTGACATGGACAGCAGCTTCTTCGTCCAGTTAAGGGATCTTAACAATGTCATTATTAAACCAAGCTACATAATCGCGTAGGGACTCGCTTTCACCTTGCCTCGCTAGGTGCAAAGATGATGTGTCCTTAGACAGGGGCTTACTAGCCCTGAAATGGAGGCTGAACTTCCTGGCTAGGTCATCGAAGCAGTTGATCAAATTGTTGGGGAGGTGGTTAAACTACGTTTATGTTGCCTTCATTAACGTGCCTGGGAAGGCCTTACATATTATAGTATCCCCATAATTGTAAAGGTTCACGAGGGTGTGGAAATGGAGAAGATGATTGTTAAGGTCACCCATGCCATCATATTAGTCCACGGATAGAAGTTTTCCATTAGGGGGCAGCACTTCGTCTTGGACACCTTTGGTGAAGGGAGGTCTTGTTACTGGCGACCAACCTAGTGTTGCTTGTAGGCTCACTCCCCTATTGCTTAAAGAGCTACCTTACCATTACATAGAGCTCGTTCAGGTCAACATCGTCTGTCGAGTGAGCTCATCGTGTAGCCAAGTGAACCTAGACTCCTTACAAATCAGTTTCCTACTCATTGCCAGCCAGGGCTTGGTCACGAGTAGCCACAGACCTTACTGGCTATTGGTGTAATGGCGAATCAAGTTGCTGATCCCTTCCATTCTATTGCTACTGCTACTGGATGTTGTCTTGCCTTAATGTGGGCATCTAAAGCTTTAGGGTAGTGAGTTTGTACGCTGTGGCGCTCTACTTTGTTTAGGCAAGTGTGAAGCTCCCTGTTCTGCTCAACATATTGCTCAGCCAGGCACTCCATGTGCTCCAAGCATTCTTCCAACACAGCTCTTAGGAGGGGCTGGCTGCCCCCAGGTTGGTTGTTCACCAATTGTTGACTTTCTTGCTTATCACGTTGAGACATGATGTAGAAAGGCCTGATGTAAGCTATGTGTTTGGTGTATTTAAGATTTCGGGTGTAGGAATTCTATTTCCTACAAATTATGTCAAATGTTGTTTCTCAGTTCTTATCGGTAGTCGATTGAGGTCTACACGTATTAGGCCTGCAAAACAATGCATACTGAGGGGATACTGGGGGGTTATCTGACGTAGCCACTTCGATACTTAATTTAGCAATGGGCTTTTAATGGAGTAGAATATGTGATACGCAAGCTTAGAATGCAGAGTTTGTAGAGAGGGTTACCGTTGGACAATGGCTTGGTATTTATAGCAGAGTAGAGCCAGCAATTGGAGATCAGTTGAGAGGAGAGATCTTCTCCCGAAAGCGTAGGAGAGTGGGTCCATCATGCCCAACGTATCCTTGATATTCAGGATGTGACTGTTTTATCTTTATCTTATGAATTATGGTTGTTAAAGTGTTTCATGGGCTTGAGCCGTTCAGGTCTCAAGTCGAGGCCTATGGAGGTGAGACTAAGGCGGTGAGGTCTGGCAGATCTGGTCGGGCCTAAAGGGTCCATGCCTAAAGTACCTTGTCAACATATAGAATTAATTGGAGAATTATAATGAAGGGGATTAGCATTTGGGAATAAATTTAAATAAAAGATTAATGTCTCTAAAAGCTTAAATAAGATTTCAATATTTCATAAAATGATACAATCTAAATGATTAGACGAATACCGAAAAATATGTAGATTAAAATGTTTTCATTTACTAAATAGATGAATTGGAAGCTTTGACTAAATGTTTCCTTTGCATGGTAGCTTTTACGCGTTTACATTAAAGTTCGGTCTCTCCCATGTAAACAAAAGATAATCCTTTGTTCAATAGCAAAAACCGTCTCGATGAGACCGAGTCTTGGAATGGATGAAGAATGGACGTCATATGAGAAAAGAAGTTAAATAAAATCTATAAAGAATTTAAAATAAAATATAAAAATTCTTAAAATTTTACCATCGAGACAATTTAATCTCTATCACTTAAAACCAAAACGCACAGTTTGAGTTATAAATTTTTCCGAAGCCCAAATCATGAATTGAATAGTATTTTTCAATTTAAGGAAAACTAAATGCATGATGTGTAATATTAGAAGTAATAATGCCTCGTTTACTTTAAGAAATAGAATGAAAGGGAATAGAATTGGAATTATAAAGAATGGAATAAAGATGTAATACATATTATTTTATTTAGTTGGATTTAGAAGTAATTTAAGAATAGACTTATAATATAATCTCAATGATTAAATTATCTTTGGTCCATTTTTTTTCTTAACTAATCTTAAAATAATAGGCAGCGATGGTGGCAACGGTAGCAGCAACAGCAGCAACGATTGGTAGCGGTGGCAGTTGATGGTAGTAATGGTAGTGGTGGCTATGGTGGTGATAGTGATGGTAGTAGCGACAGCAGCAACAACAGCAATGATAGTGGTTGGTGGTGGTGATGGTAGTGGTGGCGGTGGCGGTAGCTATTTGGCGGTAGCTACAGTGACTGGTGGTGGAGGGCGACAACGGCGGTAATGGCAACAACGGCGATAAAAGTGTCAACAACTATAGTGATAGTAGCGGCAATAATGGTAGTGGCTACGATGGCACCGGCGGTGGCGGCGGCGGCGGAAGCGGTGGTGGTGGTGGTGACGATGATAGTAGTGAGAAATCATAATTTTTTAATTGAATTAAGGAATTTCTATTACTTGATTTTAAGTAATAAGGATTTTTATAAAATTACAATTTCATAACAAAAAATCAAGTGAACGAATTTCTATTACTTGATTTTAAGTAATAAGGATTTTTATAAAATTACAATTTCATAACAAAAAATCAAGTGAACGTTGTAATAAAAAATAATGAGAGAATATAATTCCATGAAGTGAACATGTGGTAAGTCTTTTGGTAGTAAGGTGTGTTAGTACTATTTAAAAGGTTAATAAAATCAATATTTATGTAACTAAGGAATTTCAAAGGTATCTTGATGACTAATTTTATTAATAAAGTTAAAATATGCAATAAATTTTGGATCAATCTATATACATATTTTAATAACCAATGGTAACAAAAGTCATATGCATTATACATTTCATTATACATTATGTTCATTTAAATACTATGTTATAGCTAAAGAATGCTTTCAATTACACGAAACTCATTACTGTTTTTCTTAAAATGGTTCGATTTGGTTTAGCTTACTCTTCTAAACCAATAATAAACTTTTGGCTTGGTTTAAATAGAGAATCTTCTACATTAAATTATATATATATATATATATATATATATATGTTTGGTTTGGTTTGATTTAATTTATGGTTTAGCTTAATTTGATTGGTTTTTTTTTTTTTTTCCAGCTTTAACGAGATGAAACAATATGAGATGAATTTACGTCGCCATTTGTGATAAGGCATTGAGTTTTATAAAAGATTTTACTTCCATCTCAATCCGAGTTTTAGTAGCAATTTCAAAACTCAATTAGCCAATGATATACAAGCGAGCCTCTTACAATGAAGCTGCAAGTGTTTCTGCGGTGCTCAGGAAATCCACATAGCCAATTGTTATAGATCTTTTTTATATTTTTGTTTGATGTAATGAAATGAGCAATAATTTAAGATTACTCCTATTGGTCTAAATTCTTTTGAAGAAAGAGAACTTTTTTTTTTTTTTAGTTATTCAAAATATTTCTTATTTTGCTAACAACTGTCATATTAGTATCTCTAATTATAAAGTGTGTGGAATTAATAAATAGAAGAAGAAAAATGCACATAATTTTGTTTTAAAATAATAAACATGAAAGGTTGATTTAGATTCCGTTTGGTTCATATTTTTCTATCTTATTAGTGTCTTTTTGGTGTCTACTTGAATATTATGTTTAGTAAGAGTAAGGAAAAAAAAATGAAAATATAATTCCATATATAGTCTTTTTCTAAAATTAATTATCCAATTAAAATAATCATCTTTAATGCATAAAATTTATTTTTCCAAATCTTTTTTCTTGACAATATATGAAATTCCATTTTTTAATTTTGACACTTCAATCACTACATTAATTATAATTATGAAATAAAAGTAAATAAGATACAAGTAAATTATTTGATATATTTCATGAATAAAATATTTAATATTTGAAATAAAAGAAGGTTGTCCACTATTTAGGTCATTGGAATAGATGAAATAAAAGCTTAATCCATCACCCATATTTCATAGATATTCCAATTCGATAGAAATTCTAGATAATGATTTTTCATTTGGGTTTTTAAATTTATATATCATATCAACGATTTTTAACTTTACATAAAGTATATCAAAGAAGCTATTTATCAAATATAAATTTATTATTCAACTTTATCCTCCTTTCTTTGTTCTTGGCTTCACATAAAGTGCCTAGTTGATAACTACCTCTAACTTAACCAAGATTTCAGGCAAACAATGGTTTCCATGGCAAAATCACAATGTTTAATATAGAATTTTGTGATAAAGTTGTATTTGATGAAAGTCATTAACCTAAATTTGTAATTATATTTTCAATTTGGAAATTGAAAGATCCAATTTAAACAAATTCTTGGTAATATTTAGCAACACTTGTGTATAGTTTTATAAAATTTTACTTATATCAATTAAAAATTTTATGAAATGTATATAGTTTTGGAACCGTATAGCTTTTACTCCTTAATGGATTGTTGAAAATACCCATTATCATACATAAACGAGAAGATTTGTTTAGATGTTTTGCTTATATAGGATCTTTTATACATTGGCATAAAAGTCAGTTCTCTACGATGAAAACAATGGAGAGTCAAGAGTACTCCTTTTTGTTCATCTGAATGACTTCAAAATGACGTTATGTACGAATACAATATTTGGTTAAAATGATTGATATATGAAAGTTTATTGAATGTGATGGAAGTGCCCACCAAGAATAGCCACAAAGAGTGGGATGAAGACCTTATCATTGGTTTGCAGTGGTACAATCATTAACGGATTTCAAAGTACATTAGACAAGGTAATTGGAGTGATCTTGTAGAAGAAGGTTTCACATGACTGTATGCTTCAACATATATAGGAGGGCCAGATGATGACGATGATGATGATAATGATTATGAGCTTGATGGAGTTGAGGATGATGATCAAGGAGAGGATGGTGTTCCTAAAATGACTAGTAAGCATTCTTATGTATTAGAAATGCTTGTTGCACATTCACATGCCTTGGGCTCAACTTCAATGGAGCCAATACCATTGTTGATACAACCTTTGGAAGTTTATATGGCCAACATAGGGATTAGGGATATGATTCCCTTTTTCAATGCTAGTCGAGATGATGGGTACATACGCTTTGAGAGAAACGTTAATGCGAAGTTCAATATCTTGCATACCAGTGAATATCTCTTTATTGATATAAGATTCAATAATAAATAAGGACTTGTAAAAGCCATGGAGCACTATTACATCAAACATCATGTAGACTTCAAATCAATGGAATTCAAAAAGAGCAAGTATTCCATTGTGTGTTCTAAGAATAAGGACGATTACATGTGAAGACTCAGGGCATGTACGAAGAAGTTGGAGGGTGTATTTATGATACCAAGTTAATGGGACCCTATATCTATGTAAATCCCATCATAACTCAAGACTACTGTAGCTAGATAGCAATATGATGGTTGGGAAGTTTTTGAATGTTATCAAAGAAGATCTCGATAGAAAAATTTCTCAATTATGCAATATTATCAGTAAACAATTTAGGTATATGATTACCAACAAAAGGGTGTGGATCAAGAAGATAAAAGCTATTGAAGCCATTTACGGTAGTTGGGAGAGATCATACAACGATCTTCCAAGACTTCTTAATGCAATCCAGATGAGTAACTCCAAGAAAAAGGTTGAGTGGAGGTGGAGTCCTTTAAGAGAGCTGGGGGATGATATAGTTGAAGTAGGTTTGGTAGTCTTTTGGCCCATGCATAGAGGTATGGAAGTTCTACAGACCTGTGGTTAATATTGATTGTACGTTCCTATATGGAAAGTACCATCACAAGTTATTGATTGTTATTAATATGGATGGCACGAACCATATAATCCCGCTAGCCTTTGCATTAGTGGATGAGGAGACAACAAAGGCATGAGGTTAGTTTCTTAGGAACTTAAGGCAATATGTGTGCTGTGAGCGAGTAAGCAGGGGAACCATATGTTTAATATTGGATAGAGAGATATGTATTCAGTTGGCATTAGACAGAGATGAAAATGGATAGAAACCTTGCTTTTGTAATGTGGTGGTGGTGCATATGTCATCTTGCTACCCACTCGTTTCCAAGTTATCCATATATCATCTCCTAATCACTCTCATGATAGATAGGGCCTAAGGTCACACCAAAATCAAAGGACAACATCAATCCGATCATCATATTTCTAATATTTACCTCATTTTTTTACCATGTTGCATTAGATTTTATATTTGCAAATTTAAAAGCATATACATATAAATTAATCCTAAAAAGAATGATTTTGCATTTATATACAACTAATGAGTATTCACTGGTAACACAAAAAGGTAAAAAAGGGCAAATATAGTCGCCCTTTCGTTCATTTAATTCTCATGATGATCCTTTGTTGATTATAATGGTTTGATTTGCCTCTTATTGATTATGTTATTAAAGATATAACTTCTATAATATTAGAACTATAGTAAATTGTCCCATATTAATAGTAGTAAAAGAAGCCGTCAACAGCTTTTATAAAGACTGTTGATGATTTATTTCATTATTAATGTGTATTATTTACTATAACTTAGAATGATTTACAATAATATGAAAATAAATATATTATATAATCGTTTTTTAGTTACTGCATCGTATTATAGTTTACTACTTAAGTAAACTTTGATCTTACCTACCAAAAGGCGAAGGATTTTGTGACAAAGCATCAAACAAGATGCTTTGGAGATATCACTGCATCCTTAAAAGCCATTTAAGGCATTCTACACCATGTGGCTCAAGAATTAAAAGTTGAGCTCCTATGCCATTGTGATCCGTGCACAACAAGGCTTTGTGGGCACTGAAATTGACAGGGAATAAAAATTTTGGCAGGTTATAATCAATATGCATATTGAATTAAGAAACTTGTCCGACGGCTTTTAAAAGCTTGTAATTACGACTAATATTTCGTATTAACAAGTAGAATTCTCTGTTCGAGTCTAAATGGATTTATTTTTAAAAAAATCAACTTATAATACAATTCATTTATAATTATATTTAAAAACCTAAACGAATAATCTAATCAGTTTCATAAGTGTGTTACATATAGGAAGTAAATCCATTTTTCAATTAAAATTTTCTAGCTATTAAAGGTGCAATCAGAAAAATATGTTTTTGACAATATTCTTCAATTTGCTGAATATATATAACAGAAACCACCTTAAAGAATATAAAAATCTTTCTAGTGCCGTATGACTAACACAAATAAAAATTTTTCTAACATTAGTATTCTGTAGGATCAATGTACAACATGTGATGAATATCTTTAAAAAATTAATTCGTAAATATAATTTGATTTTTATCAATAGTAACAAGCAATTTCACTAATATTGGAATTTAAGGTATGTCAAGAAAAAAGATTTACATGTAGAAATGATGCTTGAAATTGTTTAAATATCCAACATAATATACTAATTCTTTTGTTTTAAAAATGTTAAAAGTTAGAGAATGCAAGAAAATCAAGATACTAGAGTCACAATGGACAGGGATGGCAAAGAGAGAGAGAATGACGACAATTAACAAGATTGATAGCGGAGAAGTAGCAATAGATGATGTTGGAAAGAGAGAGATGGGGAGATGGATACTAGAAAAGATATTACAATAGTTATATAGCATGGTGTAGATGTAGGGTTCTAAATGATGTTGTCAGGTGGCAGTTGCGTATATATTGTGCTATATGTGACCTCAAAGGAGCAATGTGTGAATGGCACTTGTAGAGACGACATGGAAAGAAATGACTAGAAGGACAAAAATGCAGTCTTGGGTAATTCAAGTACACTTATAATGAGTGAGAGAGCTATTGAGTATCAATCTAACTAAAATTATTGAATATTGACTTGTTCTTCACTTGAGTATTACTTTAATCTTTGAGAGCAAAGTGTTCACTATCATTGTTTTTCTTATCTCTAAAGCTTCTGAAGTCTCTATTGAAGAGGCATGGATGGGTATTTATAAACTCTTAAGTTTGATGGCAATCGTTCGGCATTGTGAATAATTAGAGATCAAGATTAACTTTACTCATTCGAGATTAAGCTTACTCATTCAAAATTATCTTGATGAGTTTACTATCAGCTTAAGGCCAATAGCATGCCTTATTGAGTGTATAACCTGCCTAATAGAGATTGAGAGTAGATGGACCAGTCCAATAATCTTTGTTCCAAACTCACTAAGCGAAATCTCTCTAAATCATCCTAAATATAAACCAGATTCCTTAAGCCCTATTACTTAAGCCAAAAAGTTAAGTCTAAATAAATAATTGGCTTAGGCCAATATAAAATTAGCCCTTTATATTTTGGCCTCTGCTCAAAATTCTCACATAGACACTAAGTATTTTGGGTATTAATTGCCTACTTAGATTAGTTGGGTCGCAACTTCATATGTATGCTATTGTATGTAATGAAGCAACTACACTATTCCTAAGTGCACCTACATAACTAATGACTTTACATTTGTTGATAGATTAGAGCATATGAGCTTATCACTAACTTGTAGTCCCATCTAATTGTATGGCATCACTTTTTTGCTTAAAAAAAATGTTGTCCTTAAAGGTACAAAATTAAATAAATATTCCTCATTAAAGAATCATGCTTGCATGACCTTACTCATTTTCTTCATTTTATTCATGTAAATCAAATGACTCATTGAGTTGACTTCCATGTACCAACTTTATATTAGAAACTTCAGTTGACTTCCTAATTTTGATTCGCTAAGCTAAATTGATATGTTCATTGGACATGAATGAATATACATCTCCAAGATTTTATTATTATTATTTTATTTTCTTAATATCACAAAACTTCAACCTCTTTAGAGATCTAAAGTCCATGAATCGAATATGATCTTTTAACTATTTACAAATCTTCATACTTTAGATATGATTTGAGGAAATAAATAGCAATTAGGCACTCTCCATCTTCCTTTAAGATTTGAATTGCCTATTTTGTTGGTTTCGGGACCATGATTCTGCGATAACATACATAATTGTTCCTTAAATAATATCACTTTTTTATAGTGTATCTTTGCAATATTCCCATTTTTTAATCATATATTATTCAATTACTTATGCTTTAAAATTTGGATTAATATTATAATTTACACCTCAACTTTATTACTTTTTATAATTATGTTTAATTATATACCTAATTGAAAATTTAATTATCGCTGTCTATAACTCATTTAACTTAAATTTATATCATTAGTTCAATTAGTATGGTCAACTAATAGGATGATCGTCCATGGCCTTAAAGAGTCATGAAACCCTCTATAAGTGGTCTTCAACCATTCTTTGCAATCATGATCCACTTCAAAATGGGTTATGAGGCCTACTAGTAGTCATTGGTGGCCACTCACGACTCTAAGGGAGTCAAGTGACATTACTAAGGTTGTAGTGTAATACTTTAGGGCCATGGATGGTCATCCAATTAGATGATCGTGTTGACCAAACTAAAGTATAAAGTAGAATTAACTAAGGTATAGACGGTCACAATTAATTCTTCAATTGGATATACAACTAAACAAGTCGAAACTTTAGATATATAAATGTAAAAAGTGGCAAACTTGAGGTATGCTTGACATAATCCCTTCAAAATTTTATCTATTCCTTTATTCTTCCTCAATATTGTTGCCATTATCCATATCATTGACACCATATATTTATATATATATGTATGTATGTATGTATGTATATAAACCTAAATCTTACTATTTCCTTCCAAAGAGATAATTATATAGATGCATATCAACATAACCTCATGCTAAATCTCATACCAAACTTTTTTTAAAAAATACTTATATGTCACTAAAGGAAAACAATTATTAAGATGTATATCTAATTAACCTCCAAAGAAATAATAGGATTTCTCCTTTCTCTCTCTCTCTCTTTTTAAGTTAAATCTTCAACCAAATCTCTCTCTCTCTCTCTCTTTTTCTTTTTATTTTTTTTAATATTCTTTTTCCTCTCATAATTCAGTTCTTCTCCATGTCAAAATTAAATCTTTTATTTATTCTTATCCCCAACTCTATAAATACTTCTATATATTCAATTCTTGTATATATTATCTTTCAAGGTCAACACATCTATAACAACGTATAATATTCATCTCTTATATGTATTGTTTTTCAAGGACAATGTAAGTTTAACAAGTTATTCAAAAATTAACATTGTTCAACTTCTTTCGCCTCTCTCTCTTCGTCTCTCTTTGTTTATTTATTTAATTACTTATTTTTTCTACTCAGTCTTTACTTTTCATATCTTTCTAGATTAATTCTTGACTCCCCTTCTTCAACTAAGGGGTTTGATAACATTAATTTGTTCAAAGACAACAGCAATTAATTGATAAAAAATTGCCTAACTTCTTTTTAACCGATCACACTAGTGATTTTCCTCGTCCTAAATTTAACATTTTGATATCTTTTTTTTTTCTTTTTGTCAATATTGATTTCTCTTTACAATCACAATTGTAGTCCCATTCTTAAATTAGACGTATAGGATATTGTGCCATGCTTCTCTCTATCTATCCTCCTTTTTTTTTTTCTTTGGAAAAATTGAACAAATTTATGCAATAGGGAGGTCATGTCCTTGATTGGCCTTAAGCACCTCAATAAGCTATTATCCTTTATCGATTTGTAGATAAACTTCAATGTAATACTTAGAGACTTTAATGTACCTTAATAATTTTTTTTAAGTGTAATTTGATAGAGCCACTAATGTCTTATGAAATATTAAAGATATTAGTTTCTTTTTTTATTGCATACTTTGATCTTTTAGATATAAGAAAAACTAAGCTGCATAACTACACAACCTCGCATACAAATTATTCATAAAAAAAAAAAACAAAATATTCACAAGCTTACTCAAATTTTAATATCATGTGGAAACGAACAGGTTATCAACATGCCTTTGCTCCCAAAACATATCCATTATATAGTATATACATATTGAAATCATTATGAAAGAAGCTTTTGTTTTTTTTTTTTCCTTTTAAAAGTTCATGGCCATCATTAGTTCACAAGAAGCTAACAATAATTACCTTTTCGTAGAAAAGGCCACCTCTTGTATGCATGAATATGCATGAACTAGAAATTTCTTCTATAGCATAAATTCATATCAACATTTTATTAAGTCGTATCACACTTTAAATATGTATATTTTAAGATCCATGATATTACCATGTCCTTTTAATCTTACCTATTATTATTTAATAGCTATGAAGGGAGTAAGTAATAGATTTAAAAGGTACGATGGACTTATTTGATGAAGAGGACCCTTGCTAAGCTCGTGACATGCTTCATCAATTTGAAAGCCTCATGCCATCTTTAGGAGGTAGAGCACCAAGTCTAAGATAACTTGATTGTCATCAAGTGCACGCAAGACTACTAATACTAAATCCCTTTGATTCCTCTACCAATAATGGGACGACTTCATCGAACCTTAAATCTAAGATTCTAGTTTAATAGGGTGGAAAATTTTCATGTTAAGGTACTGAAACCTCTTTTTAAGCCCATATATAGTGAAACCTCCCTCATTGGAAAGCCCCATATGCCAATGTCCTTCCTCATTTAGTTGTTATGTCACAACAGGACCTAGCAGCAACTCTTACAGTAGTAGCGATGTAAGAGAAGAACACTTTCTATCATCAAGCCTCCCTTTACTAAAGCAATATGGAGGTGGCTTGCTAACTTAACCATAATGCAATATGTCATCTGTAGCCATTTAAGTAGACAAGTCACTCATGAAGAGATTTATCAAAGTAAGGAAGCTTTGCTCTTGCTTTCAAAAGCATTGTGCCTTTAAAAACAACAATAATGTAATGCCAAAGAACTGCTTGGACTTGAAAAGTAAAAACTATGTACTAGGAGAGTATATACACTTAACCATGCTAACTGATATGCCAAGTATTGCTTAAGCCTAAGGTAATGAAGTTGACATGCTAAGGGTGTGTCCTTGTCTTAAAGAATGTGTAGTGTTAAGAGAGTATTCTGGTCTATAGAGAATGTATGATGTTAAGGGGTAAGCCTTGGTCAAAAAGTAAATGATTGTAAGAGGTGTCTCTTAGGCTTAGAAGAATATGTAGTGCCAAGGGAGTGCTTAATCTTAAAGAACAACAGATGATGCTAAGGGAGTGGACCTAACCTTGAAGAAGCATATAGTGTAAAGAGAATGCCCTAGTCATAAAGAAAAGTGTAAGGTGCCAGGAATGTGTCAGTCTTAAAAGAATGTACAATGTTAAAGGAGTATCCTAGTATAAAAGAAGAGGGTGAAGCACCAATGAGTACCTTAGTCATAAAAGAAGTGGGTGGTGCCATAAGGGTTTTCCTAGTCTTAACAAAGTGTATGATGCTAAGGGAGCACTTTGGTCCCAAAGAACGTATAGTGCTAGGGGAATTCCCTGGTCTTAAAGAAGAATATCTAATGCTAAGGAAGTGCCTTGATCTTAAAGAAGAACATGTGATGTCAGGAAAGTGCCTTAGTCTTAAAAAAAAAAAAAACACTTTAAAAGAAAATCAAAATTATTGACATAGAGTTACATTACAACTTTAATGTATCCTTTTGAAAATAAAAATAGGGGAAAAAAATATGGCTGAATACTAATTAACCCATAGGTTAGCCATGAATTGTCTTATACCTTTATTGATTCAGTCTATGTGCTACCATGCCAGGCATCACGTAGTGAGGTATTGATGCAGACATTGCTATCTTCAATAATAAGCCTCCTAAGTCTTACTCTATCCTTAATATTTTCTTTAAATTCCTACACTCTTCGATAGATGGTCTACTATCTTATGATATTAACAAAACCTAGGGTAATTACGCTTACTCTTGGTAAGTTGGCACTCATCTTCTGGTAGTATAATGTCTCCATCTTGCAACCATTGATTAAGTATGGTGTGTACTCACCTTATCAGGTATGGGAATGGAGGGACTTTCGTTAAGACGTCACTCTATCATTTCTTGTTGGTTCTGAGGTCACCATCTTCAACTAAATCTATTGATGTTTTGTGTTTATTGAGCCTATTAACTTCTCATTGTCTCGTTGTGGAGCTATTAGTCCTTCATGCATTCTCTATGAGTACAACAAAAGAGTACAAGAAGAGGTTCTCTTAACGTATGGCATACTCAAAGGACATCGCTAGGATACAAATCTTTATTAGCTCTTTTTGATCACACACATCCTGAATATCAAGAGAGCATTCCCTAAAACGCTCGATGTACTCCATAAAATCCTCCTTAAGGTTTTGCCTAATTTACCCCATGTCAATTAAGGTGACTCTTTCTTGTGCATAGAAAAATTTCTCTATGTTATCTTGCACATACTTCTCTTCGAGTCTACCAACCTAGTAAGAAGGTTGATGTACAAGTGTATGCTTTTTCAGTAAGCAATTTAGAAAATTCCTTCAACTTTAAGTCATCGTCTAAGTCATAGATGTCTAACGTCTTGATGAACTTCTTAACATGCTCCTTAATGTTTCCTTACTTGCCATTAAACTTAATAAATTGGACACACATAGTCCTTTGGATATGACATAGTAGCAATGCATTGATTATATGGGAGCTGGAGATTGAGTATTGTAGCAAGTGGCTTAGCATGCATTTCCTTCATATATTCATCTAGTTCTTCCCTTATATTAGAGAAAGATCTTGGCACAGTCGTAGACTTTACGGCAAGTGCTACAAATTTTGTTGGCTTAGAAGTAATGAGGTTTAGTTGGCCAGTAGACCCTCTAAGTACAATGTGAGGATCAAGGTAGGAAGAGGAAGAGCCATTTGAGTAGACTTTCCATTCTCTACCTCAAGTGGTGGGTTTTGGTTAATTGCAATTGTCGATGCAATAATGGCTTAGTCATCTCCTCTCCAAGGCATGTTCTCTTAAATGATAGGAGGATTGAATGGTTAAACAAAAGTGGTAGATCCTTATTGCGTTACAACAGATAGGCCAAGCAAGCAACACCTTATTGCATGGCAACAGTAGCCATTATTGGCATGAAATTGGCAAAAGTAGCCTTAAATTGATTCAATGTTATCATGGCTTCTTGTACAATTTGCATCATTTACATAGGATCTAAAGGGTTCTTAGGTATTAGATTACTTTAGTTGATAAGGTTGTTCTTGTTAGTAGGGTTATCTTGGTTAGCAAGGTTGTTTTGATTGGCATCTTCAAGTGGTAGCATGAGTCTCTTACTCTTAGGAAGTGGTGTTAGGTATGCTAGTATTCCTTTTCGGGGGTAGTGTGTAAATGTAAGGTTCTAGATAATGTTGTCACATAGAAGTTGCGTGTATATTGTGTTGTATGTGACCTTAAAGGAGCGATGTGTAAATGGCACATTTACAGAGTACTTGAAAGAGAAGCAACTGGGAAAAAAAATAGGTAATCGCAGTAGCTTAAGTAAACTTCTAATGGGTAAAGAAGCTATCAAGCATCAACCTCACTAAAATTAATTGAGTTTTGACTCATTCTTTACTTGAGTGTTATTTTGATATTTAAGAGCAGAGTGTTCATAGGATATTACTATCTCTCTTATCTCTAAAGCTATCAAAGTCTCTATTGAAGAGGTATGGTTGGGTATTTATAAACTCTTAAGTTTGATGGCAACCATCAAATCATGTGAATGATCAACGATCGAGACTAAGTTTGCTTGTTCAAGATTATCTTAATGAGCTTACTATAGGCCCAAAGTTGGTAACATGCCTTATTAAGTGTGTAACTTACTTGAGAGAGGTTAAGAGAGAATAGATTGATCCAATCGATCTAATAAATCCTTGTTTCAAGCTCATTAAGCCAAATCTTTCTAAATTATCCTAAATATAAATTAGGCTCTACAAGCCCCATCACTTAACCCAATGAGTCAAGTCTAAAAAAATAATGCATTAATCATAAGCTTAAGCTAATACAAAATTAACTCTCTACACATGATATATGTTAAAGGGCAAACTATTTAGGTGGAAATTGACTTACTAAACTTTTTTGATAAATATAGACCCATTAATTTGAAGTGTGAGTTTACTTCCCAAGGCCTTTAAAAACACACGCAAATAGCCAAAATTGTCACTAAGACTCAAATGTTTATTCATCATCTTTTTAGCAATAACTTTCGCTTTGTAATGACATTTTAAAGCATGTATACATATCTTCAAAAGTTATGAGGAGTAAAATTATATTTTGATAGTTTATGAAGTATATTAGCTTCTAACCAATAATTTAGGTAGTTTATTTACAATTATCCATAAAACTAAACAACAAATACTAAGGTAGTGTTTGATTAAAAAGACTAGATTAGACAAAAAGATTTGGGTATGACAAATACAAAGAAGATCGAACGGTATAAGTTTATTGTACCATATTTGATTTATATAGTACTAAATACAAAATTTTGTACTATCTCTTAGTTGGTATACGTAAGCACTAGATTCGTTATTATATTTTGATTTTTATGTCCTTAACGTCATCTAATGTATATTTTAATTATATTTTTATATTATTTAAAATATAATTTGAATGAATTATTAAATTCATATAATTAAACAAATTATATATAATATTAAATAAAACACTATAGATTTGTTAGCAATTAAAAATTTAATTATTTATATTATAAAATAATTAATTTTTTGTAATATTTAATAAAAATGATATTAATTAATTTACTATTATAACACAAATGGATATTTTTAAGAATGCAAAATATTTTTATTTTTATCCAGTGAATTTTATTTTTTTAACCATGATATAAATAAGATAAAATTTAGACCTTTTATCTAGTTCATTATTTTGATTTTTAAAAAAATCTAGTCATCAAATAAAATTACAACCCAAATATAAGACAAAAATTTTCATTTAGTCTAGTGCCAATAAAATTATACAAACATACGCTATTGAAAGTAACAATTTTAAATCAATCCACGGATTAGAATCGGGTATGCTTGCAAGGCTTATTTATTAAATGAAATTAGATCCTGGACCCAAGTCGAGACACGTTTATAAGCAAGACCATATGGGTGTGACCGTTTACAAACCATTTTACAATCGTTCCGTGCCATGTTCTGGTTGTTGAGTTGGATGCCATATTGTCAGCTCTGCTTGCAGTATTAGGAAAAGGAAAAAAAAAAAAAAAAGTGTAAGTTGAGACGGGAACGTGAAAATCGGCCCACCTCAGGCTTTGTGGATCCAACACCCATCAAGGCTCAGTCCATAGACCAGAGTACTTACTAAAAGAAAAAAGAGATCCAGAGCCCGGTGGAACGGAGGACCCGCCCATGTCTAGGTTCGAATCTTGCGCAAACAATGACTGAATTATGGCTTTGATGAAAAATACCTATTTTGAACGAACGATGACTCAAAATATTAAAATATAAAATAGTGGAAATAACGAACATATTGCGTGGTTTTATTTTGGAAATTTTCTATATATTTTAACATTATTTTTTTGAACTTTGTCACATACTGTAACTTATTCTTCTCCTTTATGCAACTTCCCTCCTTTTTTCTAACAAGTAATATTAACAAAAATTTTAAATACTAATTAAAAGCTTTTAAATAAAAACTGTTTAAACTTTCTAATATTGATAACAAATTATTGAAAAAAAAAAACCTTGTTATTTTCTGTAGAGTCCATCTTTTTATTCACCATAGGAGGACTCGCTAAAGTATATAAAAGGTAAAAAGATTATGCATTTGGGATCATCCAATGTGATATAAAAAGTCTCTTAATATTTTCCTTTTATTTTTATAAAGCTTGTAACTGACTTTTTCTGTGAAAAACTTGACTTACACAAGACATTATTTAAATTTAGAGAGTTCAATATTAAAAATACAAAATTATGGCTTATATCATAAATCCAAGCAAGTTGTTGGATTTCAACACGCTATCGTGATGCTTAGACTAGTAAATAAAGAATTTTCTACTATCCCATTTATATTATTAACAAAATCAATTTAACCCTTTATCTCATCTTCAATTTATCTCAGCAGTAAATATATCTTTAGTTTAATTATATTTTCAATTATTTGGATCTAATAGATATAAACTAAAGACTGGATAGAAGATTGCATCTATCGTCTCAATGATCTTGTCACAATTGGTTAAACAGGAAATGAACTTCACATAAGTAGTAAGGCTTACAAAAAAGAACATAGTAAGGATACAGTAAGGAGTTGTTCGGCATGCTCACTCTAATACTTAAGTCAGTTATGGATATTTAGAGAGTATAAGAGCTTGAAAGCAATTAACAGGCGTAAGTGTATAAAGTATTAAGTAGTTTACTGTCAAGCCTAGAATTTCGGTCTTCTTTAATTTAATTTGATTTAATTTTATTTCCTATTTTCTAATTAATATTAAACCCTAACTCATTCAATATTAATCCTTGACTAGAGAAATTGGAAAATTTTGTTTTTTATTAGAAAAAACTTTTAGAATCACCACTCGACCGAAGTTCGAAAAAAACAGAAATCGTAATCAATTAAATGAATTGATTATGATTTAGTTACCCATATTTGATTTTAATTTGATAAAAAAAAAAAACCAGAGGGTTCTGAATTCAGGAGCTAATCTATTAAACTCTAATAAGTACTACTATCTATTTTTTGAAATTAGGTTTATTTATCAAAATTGTCCTTTTTAAATATTATTTTAAGAAAAAAAAGACCAAAATAAAAAAGAAACTAAGTTTCTACGGATTTTAATGTCGCTCCAATGGTGCATACGTACCCGCTAGTCGAGATCAAACGACCATAATTCTTTCAAAAAACCTTTAGTATATTGGTTAATTTTAATTTTAATTTTGAAAATTGACCGAATTTACATTTTAATTGATTTAATTTATTCAAAAAAATCTAAAGGGGTCCTAATTCTTAAGTGTTTTTATTTTATAAAGAAATACTCTAAAAATCCTATTTTTTAAAAGAGACTTTCATTAATTTTTATTTAAAGAAAAACGACTTTCTATGCGATGAATCCTTAAACAAGACTTAATCCTAAAAAACCAATCCTAACAATCCCTAAACTAATACATATATATATATATATATATTTATATCCATATTACTACTATTAAATAAACATTTACTTAAATCAATACTTAATTTATATAATATTGAAAACTAATGTTAAAAGAAATATCCTAAACTATTATATACATAAACTATGCTAAATCATTAAGGATCTAATAATAATATGATATAATATAATATAATAATAATAATAATAATTGAAAAGAAACTGAACCTGATTATTATTCTCCAACGTGCGGTGAAGCAATGAGGATAGTGGCTATGGCATGTTTTCTGATTACGTATGTAGCTATGGTCTTGGTCGGTGATTGGCATGGTTTGTTTTTGTCTTCATGTGCAGCAGCGGTGCAGTGATCTTGGATGTTGTGTTGAAGTACTGATTGGAGTTGGCGTTGGGGCTAATTGTAGAGGGAGATCCTAGACGCCATGGCTGTTGTATGCATAAGGGAGTGGCGTATTGAACAAACTTAGTTGCTATTGGCTGAGTGTAGTTAAGGACTGAGGTTACAGTGGTCTATGTTATGCATGATTACTGCTACAGTGAAAAGAAGATGGAGCAGAGGACAGGGTGATCGGAGCTTGGTGCTGATCCAATGCATGTTGGAGAGAAGCTTGCTACAACAGTAGAGGATCAATAGTGGATGTTGTATGTGTTGCAGACAATACATGCGAGCACAGAGTAGCGATGGATGGAGCAATAGTGGACGGATCAACAGTAGACGTCATGTACTATTGTGCGTATAGCGGCGTAGGCGTTCGGGAAGGGCTTATTGCTTGTGCACCAGATGAAGGATAGGTTGTGTAGTATAGTGCTGACTTGCAGTTGGATTCGGTTGCAGAAGGAGGATGTTGGGGAGGTGTTGGTCAGTTGTCGACGATGAGGATGAATGCTATCGTGTGTCTCACAGGTGCTATGTTGATGTTGTTGTGATCGAACTAAGATGATGGAATAGCTGTTGTTGTGTGTGAGTTTGGCTAATGGCGTAGAGCTTGATGATCGATGTTGTATTAGCCATCGCTGTTACAGTTGCGGTGAGGATCATAGCGAGGGTTCGGAGCTTGAATATGTCAGCTTGTGAGTTGTTACACTAATTTGGTCGCTAGTTGAATGTGGGACTTGCTATTCGTAGATGTGGTTTGCTAATGTATGAAAGAAGGTGCAGCGATTGGTAGTGCTGGGGGTAGTATGTTCTATTCGTCAATCAACATGCCGAGTTGCTACTACTATGTTCGTGTACTGTGTTTGTGTGGGGCGGTTGTTAGGCAGTCGGTGTTATGCAGCTGTAATTCACTATTTTAGGTTAGCATTGGGAAAGAGATCATGAATTGGAGGACAATTGCTTTGTGACTTGTGTGGCGTATGGGCTATCTTGGGTGATTGTGTGAATTGTTAGTGTTACTTACAATGGCTATTCGTGAATGTGAAGGATGGAGAAAGAGGAGAGTGTTTCATCCTTTATTATTTATGTCATACGATTCGTATTTATAAAGTCTAAAAACAAATCATATTAAATCAAATCTCTTATATTGACCCCGATTTGATTTGATAAAAATCAAATTAGATTTAAATCATTTATATCGATTTAAACCCAATTTGACAAAAATCAAATTAGATTTATATCTTTTACAATGATTCAAATCTAATTTAATTCAAAATATTTAATTTGATTTAAATTCTGTATGCTCAACAAATTTTCACAAATGAAAGAAAGAAAAATAAAAAGCACATAATGCCTTGTAATGATCTTAAGCTAATTCAATATCAATGCTCAAATGCTTATTCGTTAGGCCATTAGTCTGTGCTTTGATATTTAGTACAATTAAACTGTACTTAAACCATGTGACTCTCTAAAATAAACTATTTGAACCAAACTAAACCTAAATCAATTAACCTTAATCTAAAAAATCTTTATAACTTTTTCCCAATTTTTTTATTATTTATTATTTTTTTATTAATTTTCAATTTTTTATTATTTTATTATTATTTTTGTATTTTATCATTTTTTCAATTTATTTATTTATTTTAGAATTAAGACCCTATTAAAAAACTTAGAACCACAGGGGATAAAAATTAGGTGTTTACAGCTACTCCTCTTTGTGGTGAAGTTTAAATAAAACTTTGCCTTTGTTACAAAGATAAAAGAGACACCATTTTTGCCTCAAGTATGACTCTATCCTAAAAAACTCTATGATTAGTTATCTGTAGTAGGAGTGGTCCATTGAGGATTTTGATGACGATAAGCTTGAAACAAATAGAGATGAAGGTAGTGCCCATGTGAGCTAGCAAGAACCCCAAAGAGAATAATGAGAACTTGGTCGTACCTCCTATGAATTGACTAACCAAAGTGAGTAAAGCATTCTTAGAGAAGATCAAGACCCTAAAATGAATTTAGAAAACTTGGTCCTACCCTAATGAGTTAACTAACTAAGATAGACAAAACGCTCTTAAAGTTGGCTAAGACCCTAAAAGAATGAGAAAATTTAGTCGCGCCTCAATGAGCTGACTAACCAAGGTGGATGAAGTGCTCTTTAAGCTGGTAAGGCCCTAAACTGGATGAGATGGGTAAGCGCTCTTAGAGTTGGCTAAAATCCTAAAAGAATGAGAAAACTTAGTCGTATCCTAATGAGCTGACTAACTAAGGCGGGCGAAGCACTCCTTAAACTAGCTAAAGCCCTAAATGAATGAGAAAACTTGGTCGTGCTCTAATGAGCTAACTAACCAAAGCAGACGAAGCGCTCCTTAAGCTGGTTAAAGCCCTAAATAAATGAGAAAACTTGGTCGTGCTCCAATAAGCTAACTAACCACGAAGTATTCCTTGAGTTGGCTAAAGCTCTAAACTGGATGAGATAGGTAAGCATTCTTAAAGATGGGTAAGCGCTCCTAGAGCTAGTTAAAATCCTATAAGAATGAGAAAAGTTGGTTGTACCCCAATGAGCTGACTAACTAAGGCAGGTAAAGTACTCCTTGAGCTGGCTAAAACCCTAAATTGGATGAGAAAACTTGGTTGTACCCTAATGAGCTGACTAACAAAAGCGGGCAAAACACTCCTTAAGCTGGCTAAGACCCGAAAGATTTGAGAAAACTTGGTTGTATCCCAATGAGATAACTAACCAAGGTGGGCAAAGTGCTCCTTGAGCTAGCTAAAGCCCTAAACTGGATGAGATGGGTAAGCACTCTTAAAGCTGGCTAAAATCCTAAAAGAATGAGAAAACTTGGTCGTGCCATAATGAGTTGATTAACTAAGGTGGGTGAAGTGCTCCTTGAGCCGGCTAAAGCTCTAAACTGGATAAGAAAACTTGGTTGAGCCCTAATGAGCTGATTAACCAAGGCAGGCAAAGGGTTCCTTGAGCTAGCTAAGACCCTAAAGATTTGAGAAAACTTTGTCGTGCCCTAATAAGTTGACTAACCAAGGCGGGCAAAACACTCCTTGAGCTAGCTAAGACCCTAAAGATGTGAGAAAACTTGGTCGTGCCCTAATAAGATGACTAACCAAGGTAAGCAAAATGCTCCTTGAGCTAACTAAAGCCCTAAACTGGATAAGATGGGCAAGTGCTTCTAGAGTTAGCTAAAACTCTAAAAGAATGAGAAAACTTGGTTTTCTCCTAATGAGCTGACTAACTAAGGCAGATAAAGTACTCCTTGAGTTGGCTAAGATCCTGAAATGAGAATATGAATCGAGATAGTGCTCCATGAGTTGGCTAAATCCCTAAAAGAGAATGAATAAAGAGTAAACACCTTATGAACTCACTAAAACTCAATCTGACATTTGAAAAAAATATCACTAAGGGACATGATTGATTTGAAAAAGTTCTTCATTTAAGAAATTTACAAAGGAGGACATTGGTGAAAACCATTTATAACAAAAAAAAAAAGGCATAAAGGATAAGGTTGGACGTAAAAAAAACTACACCATGGAGAATGACTTAGTTAGCAGAAGACATGAACTAAAGATTTGGTCACTTGTGCCAACATGGATGGAAAAACTTGTAGCATGCCTTTACTTTCTCTCCCTCTTTTCCTTCCTTTTATCTCTCTTCTCATTTTTTCTTTTTCCTTGAAAGTTTGCTAATGGACACAAATTTTTATTTAAGAAATAAGTGTTTTAACTATCCCCTTCCTTGGTAACCGTATAGGGTATTTCATATCCGTCTTAGTTTTTAGCCCTAATATTGAGCTTTTTGGATAAGCCTTAAATATTCATTTCCTAAGAAAAGAGTAACTCACAATTAGTCTAGTCGAAGAGGACTTCCTTGTACACTCTTGGTTTAGATTTCGCTTTTGACTACTATTCCAAAAATTATGGTCCAATTTGCAAGTGATACGCTTTGATAAATCTGTTACGTCTTTTAGGTTCAATATTGTGAATTGGGCTTTTGGTCAATGGTTTCAAAAGGGATTAGTGAGAAGGCCTATTTTAAAAGAAGCACTTTGATCCAACCCGACTGTATAAGTTAAGAACCCTTAGAAAAAACTAGATGTGTACTTGCCCTAGTTTCAAAAATAATTTTTATTTTAGATAAATTATTCTTAGAAGAGCTTTGAGTAAGGAGATATTGTGGGTGAGGAGGTCTTCTGTTTGAGATTCAGGTGAACAAAGCATGATTCTAAAATGGGTATAAGGTGTTTGCCTTGTGGTTGAGAATGTGATTCTGAAATAAATATGGGGTTTTATGTTTTTGGTTGGAAATGCAATTCAAGACCTTATGTTTTTAGAGCAACTTAGACTATTGGGCCTTCTCTTAAGCTCAATGTTTGGGCCTTTCTTCCTCTTTATTTCTTGTGTTTTTTTTTTCTCTCTTTTTCTTTTTTTCTTCTTCATAACTTTGCCCCATTATTTCTTGCTTTTTTTTTTTTTCAAAAATACTTATCACGTTTGTCAAGCCTTTGTCTTTGATGACTCAAGGCCCTAAATCTATAGGTTTCAAGTGTATGGGCTCAGATAAGGTATGTGTAGTCTTAAGATATTTAGACAAGTATTAGCTCTTCTTCAAAGGGAACAATTTATTGAAAACAAAAATTATCCTTCAATTATTATTACTAAGGTAAGTACAAATCAGTTTTATCCTTCTCTTCTAATCAATTACCCTAACCTCCGAATTGTCCCACTATGGGGTGGTTCTTGACAGGGATTACATTTGAAAGGTCTCCAAATTAGTTAATGGGGTTAACAAAGGATAATTGTGTTTGGGATTTGAAAATGGATGCCTAACTTCATTTCGGTTTGCATATTAAGTTCAAAATGGACCTCCATTAAGGAATGAGTCCAAAATATCCTCACCATGATATCTCTCATCTCTCAAAGTGTTTAAAGGTTAGTGTATGGGATATAGGCCGCCTCTTTTTATTCTAAACATTTTAAAAGTGATTACCAATTCCCTATGTAAGAGTTGATTGACCTTAGGTTGATGACTAACTTTACTCCTTAATTTCTCGAAACATGCCCTAATTGTAAAACAATACCTTTTACTTGATTTAAGTTCAACATAAAATTTGAAAGACCCAAATGCCCTATGACTTTCGTGTTCTCGCTTAAATTTCCTAAAACTCATAGGTCTTAATATCCCTTAGCTTCCATACATGATTTCAGGTTTGGTTCTTTAAAGTTCAAACGTGTTGGCATTGACGAGTTTTGAAGTAGAAGAGATTGTGAAATGCCCTTTTTGTTTGCATTGGAGATCAAGTTCAGGATTGTATTTCATGGTATCATGTTTTTACCTAGTTCATGGTTAGACTTGATGGCTTAGGAGCTTTGAGTTGGTTCAACTATCTTAAGGGGTCAGGGGTCCATGTTTGGTTGGTTGCTTTTTCGAGCCAAGTGGATGTGTTTAGGTTAGCTACCTTAATGGGTTAAGTGATTGTGTTTGTCTCAAGCCCTATAAGAATTTGTAATCGTTAGCTACCTTCTTTTTTCTTTTTTCTTTTTTTGAAAGAGAGAGAAAAGTTAGGGCTTTTATGATATAAGGACCAAGTGATAGAATTGTAAATGGATGATTGTTTTCCTAAGATTCTATACTCATGCCTACAGAATTTATTTACCTATAAAACAAAACTACTAAGGGTTTATTTACAAAAGAGAAATCTTATAGGATGAAAAATAAAAGACTAAACAAAAAATATCTAAATCCTGTTTATTGCAAATAAGAAAGGCTATTTACAAAGCGTTAATCTATCCAAAAGGATAAACATTCTTAGCTGGTAGAATACTTAGTAAAATGGTAACTACCTAAAATTATTTTATATGTTTGATTCTTTTTGTTTTATTTATTTTTTTATTTACTTTGCAAGGGTTGGGCTTAGCTGATGTGGACTGAAACAAAAAGCGACAGATTCAAGCCCGCATAGATGTTTTAAGGCTTGCATTAAGGTAATATTTACAAGGGTCTTTTTATGGGGACAGGATGGACCCAATCTTGTTCTTAATAAACTATTACCTATCTAAACTGAAAAGTTGGAACCACATCTAAAGTAATTTTTTAGGCCAATGAAGTGGGTAGACATGGATCTGTTTAAAATCCCCTTAACCTAATCTATCTACTCCTATCTAAAATTAAATTACAATCAAAGTCTATCTTAAACTTTACATGGAATCATTACAAGCTATTTATAAGGAAATATTAAAACGAACAACCGCCCTCATCTATCTAAGACTGCCACATTATAGGTTCTTGTAATTTTTGAAAAAAAGTCTTCATGTATGCAATGGGTAGGTTCTAAAAGTCCTTAAGTTCTATAACTACCATGTCTTTCAAAACAACGGTTCTATGATCATATTTAAACTCGAGTTAAGTAGCCTGATCGACCTCGGAAGGTGGTTGCTTCACAACATTTGAAGCTTACACAATGGCTCCCCTTTAAAGATCCTAAGAAGGCTTGGTTCTGACTATATCTACCATACATTAGTGTTATAGAAAAATAAAATAAAATAAAATAAAGAAACCTTGAAACAACCCCCTTAGGTAAACTGTAAAGAGAAATGTTAGTATAAAAAAAATAAAATAAATAAATAAATAAAATAACCAACTTTCAGTGTTTCCTTTTTTCCTTATGAAAAATAATCCTAGTTTCGGTAAATTTTAGTAACTAATCCTCTTGATTGCAGTCCTCAGTGGAGTTGCCAAACTATCAAGCTTAAATTTTCGGTTTTCTTTAATTTAATTTGATTTAATTTCATTTCTTATGTTTTAATTAATACTAAACCCTAACTCATTTAGTATTAATCATTGATTAAAAAAATTGGAAAATTTCGGTTTTTTTATTAAAAAAAACCTTTTGAAGTCACCATCTGATCGAAGTTGAGAAAAAATAGAAATCGTAATCAATTTGGTAGATTGATTATGATTTAACTACCAATTTTTTATTTTAATTTGATAAAAAAACTAGAGGGTTTTGAATTCGGGTGCTAATCTATTAAACCCTAATGGGTATTACTATATATTTTCTGAAATTAGGTTTATTCATCAAAATTGTCCTTTTTAAATATTGTTTTAAGAAAAAAAAAAGACTAAAATAAAAAAGAACCTAAGCTTCTACGGATTTTAACGTCACTCTAATGGTGCATACGTACCTACTAGTCGATATTAAACGACTATAATTCTTTCCAAGAACCTTTAGTGTATTGGTAAATTTTAATTTTAATTTTGAAAATCGACCAAATTTACATTTTAATCGATTCAATTTATTCAAAAAAATCTAAAGGGGTCCTAACTCTTAAGTGTTTTTATTTTATAAAGAAATATTCTAAAAAATTCTATTTTTTTAGAAGGGACTTTCATTAATTTTTATTTAAAGAAAAACAATTTTTTATGTGATAAATCCTTAAACAAGACTTAATTCTAAAAAACCAATCTTAACAATCCCTAAACTAATACATATATATATATATTTATATTCATATTAATACTATTAAATAAACATTTACTTAAATCAATACATAATTTATATAATATTGAAAACTAATGCTAAAAGAAATATTCTAAACTATTATATACATAAACTATGCTAAATCATTAAGGATCTAATAATAATATGATATAGTATAATATAATAATAATAATAATTGAAAAGAAACCGAACCTGATTGTTATTCTCTAACGTGCGGTGAAGCAATGACGATAGTGACTATGGCATGTTTTCTGATTACGCGTACAGCTATGGTCTTAGTCGGTGATTGGCGTGGTTTGTTTTCGTCTTCATGTGCAGCAGTGGTGCAGTGATCTTAGATGTTATGTTGAAGTACTGACTGGAGTTGGCGTAGGGGCTAATTGTGGATGGAGATCCTAGACGCCATGGCTGTTGTATGCATAAGGGAGTGGCGTATTGAACAGACTTAGTTGCTATTGGCTGAGTGTAGTCAAGGACTGGGGCTGCAGTGGTCAGTGCTTTGTGTAATTACTACTACAGTGAAAAGAAGATGGAGTAAAGGATGGGGTGACCGAAGCTTGGTGCTGATCCAACGTGTGTTGGAGAGAGGCTTACTGTAGTAGTGGAAGATCAGCAGTGGATGTCGTGTGTATTGCGGACAGTACGGGCGAGGACAGAGTAATGATGGACGGAGCAACAGTGGACGAATCAGCAGTAGACGTCGTGTATTACTGTGCATATAACAGCATAGGCATTCGGGAGGGGCTTGTTGCTCATACACTGGATGAAGGATAGGTCGTGCAGTGCAGTGTTGATTCGAAGTTGGATTCGGTTGTGGAAAGAGGACGTTGGGGAAGCGCTGGTCAATTGTCGGCGGTGAGGATGAGTGCTGTTGTATGTCTCGCAAGTGCCGTGTTAAGTGTTGTTGTGATCAGACTAGAAGATGGAACAGCTGCTGTTGTGTGTGAGTTTGGCCGATGGCGTGGAGCTTAGTGATCAATGTTGTGTTAGCTACCGCTGCTACAATTGCAATGGGGATTGTGGTGGGTGTTCAAAGCATGGATACGTCAGCATATGAGTTGCTGTGCTAATTTGGTCGCTGGTTGAATGTGGGACTTGCTGTTCGTAGATGTGGTTTGCTGATGTGCGAGAGAGGGTACAGCAATTGGTAGTGTTGGGGTTGGCGTATTCTGTTCGTTAGTCGGCATGCCAGGTTGCCGTTGCTATGTTTGTATGGCAGTTGGTGTTATGCGGCTGTGGTTCACTATTTTGGGTCAACATTAGGAAAGATATCATAAATTAGAGGACAGTGGCATTGTGACTAATGTGGTGTAAGGGTTGTGTTAGGTGATTGTGTGAACTATTAGTGTTACTTACAATGGCTATTCATGAATGTGAAGGATGGAGAAAGAGGGGAATGTGTCATCCTTTTTTTTTTGTGCCACGTGATCCATATTTATAAAGTTCATAAACAAATCATATCAAATCAAATCCCTTATATTGACCCCAATTTAATTTGATAAAAATTAAATTAGATTTAAATTATTTATATCAATTTAAACTCGATTTAACAAAAATCAAACTAGATTTATATCTTTTACAATGATTCAAATCTAATTTAATTCAAAAGATTTGATTCGATTTAAATTCCGTACGTTCGACTGATTTTCACAAATGAAAGAAAGAAAAATAAAAAGCACATAATGCCTTGTGAGATTCGAACTCATGATCTCAGGTTAATCCAACACTAATGCTCAAGTGCTTATTTGTTAGGTCGTTGGCATATGCCTTGATATTTAATATAATTAAATTGTATTTAAATCACGTAACTCTCTAAAATAAGCTATTTGAACCAAATTAAAACTAAATCGATTGACCTTAATCTAAAAAATCTTTACAATTTTTTCCCTTTTTTTTGTCATTTTTCAATTTTTTTACTAATTTTTATCTTTTATCATTTTTTCAAATTTTTATTAGTTTTTTATTTTTATTTATTTTAGAATTAAGACCTTATTAAAAAACTTAGAACTACGGAGGGCAAAAATTAGGTATCTATATTTACCGTTGGGCAATGGTCTTGTATATATAGAGAAGTGCTGCTAGCAATTGGAAAGTAGTTAGTAGGTAGATCCACTCCTATAAGTATTGGAGAGTAGGTTTATGGCATCTGACGTAGTCTGAATATGTAGGAAATGGTTGTTAACCTGGTCTATTAGCTTTATTCGGAGTTTTCTAGCCAATAGAGATTTACCATAGTTGGATAGGCCGAACTCTAAGTTTAGGTTAAAGGCGAATAGAGGTGAGGAATGAGTTTAAAGAGATCGGTACGAGCTTGAGGAGTCTATATCCAAAAGGCCCTATCGACACTTGCACCCCCTCTCTTGATGGCAATCTTGTTACCGCAATAAAGGCAAGGAGAGGAAAAATGGGCTTTTCAAGTGTATGGTTGATTTAGTTGGACAAAAGTCTAAGGCGAAGGGGTTTGAGCTATTGTAGAGGCTAAGGTAGAGAGATCCGATCTGACTGGTGTAGGGGTTAAGCAAGTGCAATGTATCCAATCAGGTTGCCTTCCAAGTAGAGATGAATTAGACAGTTCCGCAATGGGACACAAAAGGTCCAACCTCTTTAGACTAAGGAGTATCCCTTTCATCGAATCTGAGTAGGGTACATAGTTGCCAAACTTAACGAAGCGACCCGAGGTAAAGACTTCACAAGAGTCGTAGAAGAGAGGCACTTAGTGGACTGGGCCAAACTAAGCTGGCCATTGTTTGGGCAGGATACATTTCTAATCCGAAGAGTAGTTCCAATAGCGTATTGTGTAAGTTCTCTTATGGAAGTTGAAGGGGCCTCGAGGAAACTTCTTATGGAAGTAACTTTTCAAATGCTTATTTTATTACGCCAACTTTCAATGCATTTAATGTGATGCAACAAGCATCCTATCATAACAAACTAACATACAACTACATGCCTTTTGTCTTTCAAATGTAGTCGTTCGATCAAAACTGACTTCACGTATCTGTACAGTAGTATTCTAAGGGATTTGTGCTTGTACAAATCCTTATAACCGCTGATATGGTTTCCAAGATAATTGGCCTATAAATACCATAATTGTATTGAGAGCTTACTTTTTCACAACTTCTCTGTTCTAATATTACAAACTCCACTCTCTCTTTCATGGATCTTCTTCACAAACTTTCCAACAAAGTTCTTTCCTTTCCATCTTCTTTAATTAACTATGTCAACTAATACAGGTGAGACACCTTCGAATGCATCAAAGTACAATGTCACTAACTCTAAAACCATAAGGAGCAATCCTCCCCCTACAATAGAGGATGAAGTCTTGTCATTGGCACAACTCAATGACTCCACTAGAATGGCATTGGAGGCACTAGACAGAGCAAGGCTCATCAATGCCATCCTTAGGGATGTATACGTATATGCTCTACTGCTACATCTTAAGGATTTGTTTGAGGTGCTTGAGATAGGCAAGGGCTTGAGCGGTTGATTAAGTAGGAGCAAGGCTTTTGCCTCCAATTAGATCTTAAGCAACTTTATCATTAAGTCAATCCCTAAGTAGAAGATATGATTGCTAAGTAAGGAAGAAAGGGTGGCCTTGCTGTCAAGGAGGCATTTTGCACTTGGAGTTTAAGCAGCGCCTCCTTTCGAACAACTTCAAGAATGACCTCTTCAACTTTTACCGGTGTAATCTAACATAGGTCCCTCCTAATGGGTGGAGGGTATTAGAGGCCTTCCAAGTGCTTTGTGAATACTTGGTGATAAGAGCTACCCTTAAGCTTTTCAACCACTTTTATATGTGGAAAAGCGTAGTGGGGGGTAGCCATACCTCTAACCTCGTCCGGGGAAGAAGTTATTTTGTGGCTTTATGGATTCTGTCAAAGGCTAACAAGATGACTACATGTTAGTTGAGCTACCCGAGGAGATGAATTTTTGGATGAGGTGGACCAAACTAGTTCGAACTAGGGCTCAAAAAGAGGTTGGCCCCAGTGATGCCGAGGCTGAACAAGAGATTTAAGCCTTCATGGCCCTTAAGAACAACAATAAAATAAATGCCACAGAGACGGTGGAGAGATACTTTCAATATCCGATCTTTAAGCTCTTCCACAGTATGAAGAAGGCTATGATAAAGAAATGGGTTGAAGGTACATGTTTGTTTTTTTTTTTTTTTAACAAACACCTTCGTCTATTATGCTAATGTGTAAAATTATGCTTCGTTTGATGTCTCTTTTAATAAAACGGAGGAAGGATCTTCCTCATTTATGCCCATCATGATGGAGTTGGTGAACAGTAGTGTTTTGTATTTCTTATTTCTTATCTTCTTCTTCCTGATTGATTGCCTTTTTTTTTTTTTTTTTTTTTAGGTAAGATGCTAGCCATAGCTGTTATACGTCCCTCAATAGATGACTTGATGAGGCATTGCCAAGTTAAGGGGAAGTAGAGCACCAAGCCGTCCAACCCCAAAGGCAAGGCTATGAGGTCAAAGTCGAGGGGAAGGGAGAGCAACAAGGTCAAGCTAGCTACTCTTCCTCAGGGGTTTCCTCTCGATCACCAAACTGCCGAACTTATGAGTGTGATCCTTCCTTCCCCTACCATTGACCCTACCTCTACTCCCATTTCAGTAGAGGACGAACCTACCAACATTGAGGAGCTAAACTTAATTTGTGTTACCCCTTCTAATACGAAGGAAGAGGAGGTGGATGAAGCCAGTATCCCATCTAAGGTAGTTGGGGTAGAAGAGAAATGAGCCGGAGACTGTTAGGGAAGCAATGCCTAAGGCCAAGAAGAAGAAGACAATAGTAAAGACACTTTTGATCCAAGCGACTTGGTATGAGTGGTCGATGGCTTATCCCTATAAGTGCATTGATGAAGTTACGGATGAGTTCTTTGATGTCCTTAACAAATTTAGGTTTTTGGGGATTAAGCTGGACTCATTTAAAGAAGTGCTGTACGTCTCACAAAATAAAGAGCTCCACCATTACACTTTCAAGGCTGAGACTAAGAGGGGGCAGGGGGAAGCTCCTAAAGCTAAAGTGGGAGATCCAAGGCAATGACATTCTATTGCAGCACTGGACTCTCAGTTACTAGGCCTCACTGAGGTCTTATACCTTTGGCGATTGGGTAATCCCAGAGTGGATGTCAACGGTATGAGGGGGTAACCTAATAGAGATGGCAAGTCACCTAAGCTCGCTCATTCGGTAGGTATGCCTTTGTTATTCATGGTTAACATCTTTCTCTATTACCACTAAGTTGACTTCAATTTACTTTCTTTTGCAGTACCATAACTAGGTACTATTCCAACCGAGCAACTATGATGCTGTTCGAAAAGAGGTAAAGGGATTTAAGGTAATGGTGTCTAGCGCTGAGAAAGGCCTAAAGGGGGCAAATTCCTCTTCCAATAAATACTTAAATAAGTTCATTAAACCTAACCAGCGCCTGCGTCACTTTTATGTGCAGATGGTTAGGCTCAAGGGGAGGCTGAAAGATGTAGAGCGAGAGAAGTTTGCTATTAAAGATGTTGCTAAGAAGGTCGATGACTTAAAGGCTTAGGTTGAAGATAAGCAAAGGACCAAGGCACATCTCTCCCAAAAACTAGATGAGGAGAGGGAAGCCAAGGCTTGCCTTGAGAGAGAGAATGTTGAGTTAAAGGCGTTGATCTCTAAGCTAAAGATTGAGATGGCAATGAAGGCAACAAAGTACGACAGTGCCAAAGCTACCTTATTGGAGCTAACTGGTCTGAAAGTTGGGTTAGAATAGTAGATCTAAGAGCTCTAGGAGTGAGCTTTGGAGATAAAGGAGATCATCTCCAAAATGGATAGTGAGGAGGCCCTCAATGACGCCACCACTAAGAAAGCTATCGCTAATTTTTGACTAACAAAGGAGTGGTTGGATGAGTTGGAGGACCTCTCTACCGAATCTACTCACTTCACAAGAAGAGAGGTGCTCACCCATTATCTTGATCTTGACCTAAGTTTCCTCAATTTTTTGGATGGTCTAACTTTTCAGGAGAAGGAGGCCTAAGTATGGGAGAAAAAAGTTGCTCAAGCAGCTATCAAGGTCTGAGATGCCCTTTTTATTATCAGGTCCAAATGAAACACTTCTACATTTACTTCTATCCAGGGAACTTACTAGGAGGTCACCCCTGAAGGTGCTTCTTAGGGTGATCAAGATCGGGATGATCCTCTTACTGACTCTAGTCAGTAGCTTTTGACCCTTACTCCAACCAAAAGCCAATCTTCTCGAGGGCCATCAATGGACCAGCCCTTCGAGCAAATAGAAGCTTTAGATTTTTCAAACTTACTAGAGTTAGTTAATCCTAGGTAGTAGTTATCCCTTCCCCTTCTTTTTATACCCCAAGTTGAGATGCTTGTAAACCCTATGTTATGAATGACACTTGAATTTGTAATTTTTCGCATACTTGAATTTTTTTTTTTTTTTTTTTGAGTGAATACTTGAATTCTTCTTCTTTTTGTTTCTTGGTTCATTGTAACATGATCTCATCATAGGAGTTCTTCTAGGTAAGGGGGAAGGGTATCCAGTTGGTCAATAACAATCACTAGTTAAGGACTATTTCCTCTTATTGAGGTTATCCAAAGAAGTCAAGTCGGTGATGTTTTAACTTGCTCAATAGGTAGGAATGTCTCTGTACAGGGGGTGTTTCCTCTTACCGAGATTGCTCAAGGGGGTCAAGTTGGTAGCGTTTCGACCTGCTCAATTGGTAGGAGTTCCTCTATACAAAGGGCATTTCATTTTGTCGAGGTAACCCGAGGGGGTCAGTTCAGTGATGTTCTGAATTGCTTGGTAGATGAGTCCATTCACACTTTGGGGGCTAGAACTTAGTACAAGTAAGAGAGAGAAATTTAGATAATCTTTACGAAATGGAAATTTTCATTCAAACTTTGAAATGATTTACATAATGATGTATTAACCAAAGTAAAGCTAAAGGTTATCGTCATTCCATGGGAACAAGATGAGCTCGCCATCCAATCTCTCTAATTTGTATGCTCCATTACCTAAATTTTCTCTAACTCCAACCGAGTTTTCCCAATTGAGGGCCACCTTACCCTGTCCTTCTCATAAACCTGTGGCCTCTAACTTTTAGCAAACTAGCTTGCTGACCTTAAATTCTTTGTGTTTAACCTTTTGATTGTAGTATCTGGTGGCTTAATGCTAGTAAGCAATTACTCAAACCACAATAAAGTCTCGGATTTCTTCGATGGTGTTAATGTTGGCTTGCAATAGGGACTCATTAAGGATGGCATTGAAACTTTGAGTCTGGATGTTGGGGAGCTCAAGTTTGATAGGAAAGACTGCTTCTGACCCGAAAGCTAGGCCAAAGGGGGTTTCACCTGTAAAAGTGCAGTAGTTGGTCTAATACCCCTACAAAATGTTGAACAATTTGTTTGCCTAAGCACTACAGACTCAGTCCACTCACTTCTTTAAACTGTCGAGGATGACTCGATTAGCTACTTCTACTTAGTCATTCAATTGGGGGTAGACAACCGACGTAAAGAATAGCGTAATGTGATGCTTAGAGCAAAATTCATGGAATCTAAGGTTGTTGAATTGCCGCTCATTGTCCATGATGAGGGCATAAGGGACCCCAAATCAAGAGAAGATGTTATTCCTAACAAAGGACTCAACAGTACTCTCTATGATTTTTGCCATAGCTTCGACTTCGACTTACTTAGTGAGGTAGTCAATGGCAACTATGATGAACTGTTGTCCTCTCGAAGCCTTGGGAAAGGCACCGAAGATGTCGATGCCCCACCAGGTGAATGGCTACGGGTTAGTCAGGGGTTGTAGATTGGAATTGGGTATGTAACTAATAGGGGTGTGCTTCTAGCACTAAGGGCACTCCTAGGCTATGACTTTAGCATCTTGCCTCATGGTAGGCTAATAGTATCCAAGCTGTAACACCCAAATGTAGAGGGCTTGTAACTAAATGTGGTTGTTACATACTCTAGCATGCAACTCTTCTATGATGCGCAAGCCTTCACCTCCTTGGAGGCATCTGAGCAGTAGGAGGTAGACACCTCTACGATACAGGACGCCATCGACCAACGTATAGTTAATAGCATGATACCTCAACTTCTTTTTGTCTTCTAGGAGCGTGCCTTGCACTAAATAACTCCAGATGGGATTTATCCAACTTAGCTTTGATGTTGCTATTGTCAGTTACAAGACTTCTACTAAGTCTAGAGTTATACCCTTCTTCGATAGGCACTTTGTGAAGATCTTCCTATCCCTTACCTTGGGCTTCTGTATATTATTAGAGGTGAGTTTGGATAGTCAATTTGTTATTGAATTTTCGAGTCAAGGGATTGTTGTGATGGTCTAAGAAGGGAATTCAGCTAAAAGGCTCTTCACCTTCTTTAAGTAACTTGCTATGGTATCATCTCTAGCCTCATATTCGCCTCGGACTTGCTAGATGACTAGCATAGAATCCGAGAAGACTTGTAAGTGCTCAGTGTCAATCTCTTTGGCCAATTTGAGACCGGCTATCGAGCCCTCATATTTGAATAGGTTGTTATTAGTGTTAAACTTGAAGTTGAGGGCATAGCAAATTATGATCTTGTATGGATCGATCAGAATAATGCCTATACCTCCACCCCTCAAGGTTGATGATCTATCAACGTAAAGTGTTTACATCGGTTTGTCATCATCGAGTGGTATTTCCTTCTCTCTTGTATATTCAACACGATATCGACTAGCACTTGTGCCTTATAGATCGTTCGTAGTTGATACTGGATTCTATATGCGCTTAGCTCCATTATACACTTCACCATTTGTCCAAGCATGTTCAGCTTCTACAGCATAGTGTGTAATGATTGGTTTGTGAGCATAATGATCTAGTATGCTTGGAAATAAGACCTTAACCAACATGCCGAGATGATGATAGTTAGGGCAAACTTCTTTGCTCGAGTGTACCTGACCTCAAGCCCATAGAATATGTGGTCATCGAGCTAGATTGCCTAGTCTGGAATAGGTTTGCAATCATAGTATTAAGATATGCAACAGGGTCTTAAATTTGGAGTTTTAAAGTCATTGGACTTTATATAAAATAAGCCCACTAAAGAGTCTGACGGCTTGACGTATGTGAAGAGTTATGGCAAGCCAACGGATGAATGGATACGAAGGCTTCGGCTTTATTCATTGTCAATGAATCAGCAAAAAAAAAAAAAAAAATTAAGCCTTAATGTTGAAAAAGGCAAGGGTAAGTTGAAACTTGGACGAAGATCCTACTACCTGAGGGGGCTTGGAATGTTGAGTTCAAGGTGGGACAATGGAGTGGAAGTGCAAGATTTGAAGTGATCCCCTAAACGATTATGCGCTAGTCATGGGCACAAGCTCCCTCGACCAACTTAAAGCCCGAATTCGTTCCATTCGATTTTTGATTTATAAAGAAGCTATTTCTAGATATCGTTTTATAGAGATTTAGGAGATAACGTTTGATGTGCAATTTAGTTGGGATTCAACCCTTGGTAGAAACCTACTTTGCTTTGGTTTGGGCTTTAGATTTAGCTATTTTTAAGTTTAAAGAGTCTGCTAAAAAAAATAAATAAATAAAAAGAGTCTAGTTACAATTTTTAAAAAATAATAATAAGGGATTTGCATCGTAATATGTAATTCGTCTTGACGTAAAGGAGGTGTACACCAATGCTTTGCTATTGGAGTGAATTATAATAAAGGACCTTAAAGTTTAGAATAGGTTTGTTCCCACTCTGATTAAGTTGGTTTTTCATCTTGTATTCTTTTAAATTTTGCTTCTCTATGTAGATTACTTATTTCGAAAATTTATACACGTGTTCATACATACATATATTTATATATACGTATAAATTTATTCAGAAATTCTTTAAAAGTTTGGGGTGTTTCATTAGACCTATATGACTGTTCTTTCTCCATGTGCATGCATGTTTTCAGGAATTGCAAGTGACCAATGGGAGTTTCTAGGGTCAAAGCCAAAGCTGATAATTACGGAGACAAAGCAGCAACCTCGAAATGACATGTAGTTTTTTTTTCTCATTATCCTTTTTAAGACAACTTACAAATAATGGACTAAAAGAGCCGCAGGAATACAAGCATTAATCTAACATCTGAAAAATAGTTTTTGTGAAATGGATATAAACAAGTTCGAGAAGGAAAAGATGCCTGCGAAAATAGGTCACCCTTGCACCTCTAAATTGCAATTCCATCACTTGGTGTAAAGAACGTCTTCCCATGGGTGACGGTATAGTGGCTGTTTCAACCTCTTCTGGTCAAAGGTGTGCCTGACATTTCAAACAGAGATAAGTTGTGGTCGGATTTAGAATGTATTGCAGCAAATAAGATTCATCAAGCATCTTATAATAGGAAAAACACTACCAAAAAGCATAATGTCTATTTGTATGTGCATGCATGTCTCTATCTCTATGTCTGTGCAATGTGTCTTAGGCAGTAAAAGGGCAAAAAAGGATGTTACTCAAATTCATGCGCATATGAAATTGCAGGCTGTTTGGTGTCTGACCACTAGAAGTTTCTCTAAATTGTCAACTACTTAATCTTCAAGTACCAGCAGCAAAAAAATAACTCCAGTTCATGTAACTCTCTACTCAAAGGCACTGACAGGCATGTGTATAACAGAAAACCCCAAGAATCAATCAGAACAATCCTCAGAGTTCAACTCTTGGATTATTGGTGATGCACTCCGACATTGTGTTAAATATAACAATGAACATGATGGATAAAGCGCAAATGAAGAAGAAGCTAACTCAAGATTCAACTTACCCAATTAAACCAATCGAACGTGCCAGCACAAAGAGGCCATTTAGATAACCTATCTCAACAATCTCATCGATCTCTGGCTTGGTAAACATTCCACTGCCAGCAAGGAGATCCAGGAAGAGGGATCCAATAGCACCGTCAACATTTAGGACAAGATTATTTGCTTTTGAGAGGGTGTAGCTTTCAACTTGAACAGCATATTCCATGTACTTCACAGAAGGAAAATGGGTACGGGCGAATTTCTGCAGCAACTCAACTCTCTTATCCCTGTTGTCACCTCTTTTGATTCTGTTGAAGAGGTAATTTCACTCTTCAGTCCAAAGGATAACTTCAAATGGTAAAGTGACTTGCAAAATCAAATTCATGTACGAATAAAGATATCAAATACCTGTGCCCGATTCCTGGCACACGAATGCCTTTCTTTTTCATGCCTTCAACAAACTCATAAGGTGTAAGATCCTAAATGTTCAAGATGAATAAACCAATTAGATAGCACCTATTAAAGCAGTATTGTCATTGAATTTCTTATTTTAGTATTGTTGCTTACTCTGTCGTAAGCATCCTTGAAATATCTAGCGGCATCATCAATGGCTCCACCAAATCGAGGACCAATTGTCAACAAACCTGTCACATGAAATATTTTATTAAGTATCTAGTTTATATATTTTTCTTCGGCCAAGCACACAATTAACTAATTGATAAAAAATTAACTTTTAAAAAACCCTCTGCACAAGAGGAGAAGAGGCAATCATTAACCTGAGACAAGGCTGGCAACAAGGTCCTTTCCAGCTCTAGCCGTGACAATGGTGTTGTGTGCCCCAGAGACACATGGACCATGGTCAGCACATAACATGATGCATATCTGGGCCAGAGCATTGAATCAATTAGAAATTTGAAGTAGCATTGGGCTCTTACTATATGCTTGCTAATTTTGTAAAACATGGGCAATATCAGTAAAAGCAACTTTAAGTTGTGAACACTTCCACGAAATGTTGGCAATTTAGACATATCCTTGAATGCCAGAAAAGTCTATTGGAGGCAATGTATACCTCAATAAATTGAGTGCAGTAACGAGGAAGGCTTCGCTTAAACCACAATAGAGAGATGACATCGCCCACACCAAAACCCCGCTCAACAATGGAAGACATAGGCACACCAGCATAGCATGGCTCCTCACCTAATATGTCAATGTGCATGAATCCAGCAGATTAGTCCGCACCGTCATTCCAAATTCAAGTATATGATCAGATAAAAATCCCTCATGTCATACCTCTGTCATCCGAGATGGTAGAAATAATATGAGTGGGAGCTCTAACTTTGCCACTCTTAATCGCAGTATTAAGATCCTCAGGTATTTGAGGAGGAGTGACCTCCTTCACAGGTGAAATCTTCCCTTCTTCAACCTAAGAAAGGATAATTGCAAAGAGGTCAAATGAACAGTTAAGACATTATAACCAAGAATTGGAGGTAGTTTATAAATACGATAGCCTTGTACATTGAAGTATAAAAGTTTCTCACCAGTTTCTCAAATGCGCTGTTAAGACATTATAACCAAGAACTGGAGATAGTTTATATATATGATAGCCTTATACTAGTACATTGAAGTATAGAAGTTTCTCACCAGTTTCTCAAATGTCTCCTTAACTGCAGCCTCAAAAGCTTCATATGATGTAGGAACAACAGCTCGTGCATCACGTAGTGCCTGGTTCTTTGCTTGTGCAGACTCCATCTCACCACCACTTTTGGCACCCTGGTTTGCAAGCCAATAAGATTAGACTCCATCTTATAGATATACCAAGGATGAGATTAGAAAAATCTAGATCAAGTACTTACAGCATGACCAAACTGCACTTCTGATTTAAAGAGCCGTGCACAAGTTCCACTGACCCAAGCAACTACTGGCTTGGTCACTTTTCCCTGCTTCAAGGCTTCAACAAGAGAGTACTCATCTCGGCCACCAAGCTCTCCAAGAACAACTATCATCTTGACCTGAAGGAAACGGAAAAGAAAGCCAGAGGGGGGCATCAGTTTTAAAGACTGCCATAAAATCAGCTCAAATGATCATAAAGTCTAGCGACTTTTTTGGCAACAAAGTCATGGAGATTGCTATTGCTAAACATTGCAATAACCATAACAGTGTTTAGAGAAAGTTTAAATGATGGCAAGTAGAAATTACTCCAAGTAGACTATGAAATTTTCATGGGGACTTGCTGCCAGAGGAAATAATAATACATTGACCACAAATGTGGTACCTGGGGAATGTTGTTAAATCTCAAAACATGATCAGAAAGAGTAGAGCCAGGAAACACGTCTCCTCCAATAGCAATACCTGCATCAGAATAAGCTTTCAGGAATTCCCCCTAGATTCCATCAAATTCCTTGCTATCATATAAGAAAAATGACCATATACCTTCATATATACCATCTGTCACACGGGCAATAGTATTGTACATTTCATTCGACATACCTCCCTGCAATTGAGATCATTGGTAGAAATCAACCAACATCACTAGGATGGAGAAAATCACCAAGGATGCAGTAAGAAACTCTTATGGCTTGTTTCATTGGAAGAATAGGATAAGGTCGGAATAAAATTGGAGTTCTTAAAAAATTAAATAGAGAAGTAGTAACTATTATTTTGATTGGTTACATTTAAAATGATATTAATAATAGATTATGAAGATATTTAAAAATAACAATGTACCCTGGCCCAAAATCATGGCTTAACTGTTGGAAAGGGAGCACATGCGTAATTATGAAGAAATTTAAAAATACCAACGTCTTGGCCCTAATTCATGGTTTTATGAAGGAATTGCAATTCTTCATCTGGCAATAATAGCTATTTCATAGAATAGCATCTCCACTAATTAACTGCACTAATAGCTTTGTAAATGAGGAATGGTTATTTTACTCTGCTGCTATAAAGTTAACCAAACATGCCATTAGTGAGTAATGCAAGTTATCAAGCTAGGTCCCACAACCCAATAATTGCACAACTGAAAACACTAGGTACAATATGTACCAGATAATCTGCTAACATATTCCAAAAGATTACAGGTCAGAAGTTTCTAACATCTCACCAATATGATGAGTTCTACTTTTTTATGCCTTCATGACATCATGCTAATTAGAAAAAGATCATACAGAAGTTGCTAGATTTGAACTCAGCATTTTGAGAAGTTGCCCCTTGAACTTTTCTGTCTGACACAACTAATATAAATAAAATTTTACAACAGTGCAAAACACATTTGACCTCCATTGGATTCTAAATAAGAGCTTCCTGCCCGTCCATATATCTTAAACAGTATGAGGAGAATTCATGTAAAAGCTTTAAGATCCATAATTAGCAGAAATAACGGACAACTTCCCCCAGAAGCCTTTTACAAGGATAGTCCAGCTAAAATCTATAATTAATGTTTAATAGCAGCTACCAGAACTGCAGTGAAGAAGATTTTGCATAAATTGGATTCTAAATAAGAGCTTCCTGCCTGTCCATATATCTTAAACAGTATGAGGAGAATTCATGTAAAAGCTTTAAGATCCATAATTAGCAGAAATAATGGACAACTTCCCCCAGAAGCCTTTTACAAGGATTGTCCAGCTAAAATCTATAATTAATGTTTAATAGCAGCTGCAAGAACTGCAGTGAAAGGGATGGGTGGATGGAAAGAGAGCTAGGAGGGTGAGGATGACGTACAGACTTAGAGACAAAACCAACTGATCCGGGTCTGTATAACTTGCAGTGGATTATGTTGTCAATTGTACCAGCTGTGTCACCAATTTTAAAAGCACCAGCTTGGATGCCTCCGACAGTGGCTGGACCAATAACAACCTGTTACAAGTGACGGTGAATGTGAATTAGCACACAAAGCTTCATTCCAAGCAAGTTGCAATCCTGCAGACAGAAATGTGTTAAATATTCCACTGGAGATGAATTCAAATGTGTACAAATTAGTATCTAAAACCTTGTTGTTAGCTCGGGCATATGCAATTAACTGCTTGGTGTCTGACTCTGGGACACCTTCAGCAATTATAGCTACTACACGAACGGTTGGTTGTTTAAGAGCAGACATGGATGAAGCAGCAGCACTGAAACAAACAAGATAAAAAATGGCTTCAGAACAGAACAGAGCAGAGGCTAGGGGAGATTAACTTCTCAAGGAATTATCAAGTCAAAGAGTAGTCACCTTCTAAAGGAAGCAAAGTTGATGAAAACATCAGCAGTGGGATGTGCTGCACAAGCTGCTTCAATTCTGCAGATCATAAGACAGAGTTAGATAATTCTTTGATAGTAAATGAAACTCCAAATTTCAAATGGCAAACCGCATCTCATTGAATCATGGAACTGATAATGCACTATTGTACAGGAAGTCAATAAGCATGTAACATCCTTTATTTGGAAACATGTTGCTATTTTGCTCATCAGGACCATTACAGGGATCACTAATTAACACTGAAACAGAATATACCAAATCCAACTAAGAGGGAAAACTGTGCACTACAACCCCCTATTGAACTAATCTGGTAATGAATTGTAAGGTTTGATTCTCATCTTTCTCCAAAACAAGTTGAAAACGTAGTACACAGAAATCTGGAGGGAAAAAAAAGAAAGATGCAACATACGTTGAATGGACTGCGATGGCAATCTCCTCCTGACCGAAAAAGAGCTTCTGAAAACCCTCAGACCCGGGATTGATTATACCAGCAACAGATGGTGTTTCCCTCCCTGAAGATATGACAAACTAACTGTTACTATAATCTTGGAGACGGTAAGGCATAGTGTACTATATGGAATTTATGAGGCTCGATCGGTATAGAGATATATACCACAAAGGAAGTCAAAGTCAAGCATTCGCTGGATAGGAAGCTGCTTGTAGTTGTAGAACAAAGCTTGCGTCGTTTTGGAAAAGATTTGCCCAGTCGCCATGGTCCTATATCAACAAGGCCTACAGGATCACATATACAAAAAACCATCTCAGATATCCTAGGAAAACAACATCCACCAGCATGAAGTGAAAAGCCAAAGAAAGCTACACCAAACTGAAGATAAATCCACCTGTCTGTTTGAAACATTGGATCTAATCAAATTAATATATTGGCTCTTTCTGGCCAAAAGAATATATGACTCAAAGAACTTTAGAATCTTCCACATTAAGTATATTCCCAATGCAACCTGTTATGTCTATTCTAGATCAACCATGACCATGACAATACACACGTTGTAGTCATCGAGGCAACACAGCACAATCTATTCCAGTGGAAGTGAAATCACTAAATTAGTAAAAAGGGTATTCCTTGCTTCAGCAAAGCGCTTATCTAGCCCAGCAGGGTGTTAGGTTAGGACAGTCGCATATGTAGGCAGGGGAAATAACTAGAATTACTAAAGATAAAAGTTTTCCAAAATCGAGATCACTGGTATTTGCTAGCTGCAGACTCGGAATTGAGATCTTAGAATCAGCACATTATCATAAGAACTCGTGATTCACAACAATCAACACCACACAGTCCTCATTGACTGAACATTCCACTAGACCGTCTCGGATCATACCTCTCACCATATAACTTCGATCTACTGAAACGAAAACAGACACATACAACAGCTAACAAAATAAGAACTCCCACTCGGGCAATGTAACAAACATTAAAAACACGAATCCTAAATGATGAAACATAAGTTCAACTAATTAAGAATGAGATCACACCTAACTCAATACATTGGAATTCTTTCTAAGCAAGGAACTACCTCATCTAACTCCTAACAACCTCAACCTCCTCAACTAACTCATAACAACTACCAGATCCATCATTACACACGCACATGTATAATCATATATAATGTTCTATTTAAGATGTACGCATGTATGTATGTACGGGTGTATGTAAATGACACGACATCATATGTATGTGTAACGGATACTAAGTAACAAGAGAAAGCATCACAATTAGAACATCGAAAACATCGAAAGGGATTTAGTAACGGACAAGAATTGGAATAGATCTCGGAGGAATTCCGCTCGTGTTAAGCTTCTTTCTTACCCGAGATGAAGAGATAGAGGGAGAAGGGGGAAGTCACTCGCACTCGTGAAAGGAGAGGTGAATGCGAGTGAGTGGCGAGAGAGAGAGATTTGAGTTTGAGAAATGTTGAGGAATGTTTGACTATAAATAGATCCAGAGAAGAGACATAGCAACCAACGTGACGGAGGAGAGACAGAGGAAGGGATTAGAGGAGATGGGTCACGTGGCCAAGAGGTAGTTAGCAGATGAGGGTCTTATTGGTAACTGGTTATGACTCTCCGCCCCATGGCCACCATGCATGAACTGTTGCATTTTACTTTTCAAGAAAGGGCGTTTCTACGGAATTATCACCCATTTGATAGGATGAATGCAATCCTTCGTCCATTCATAAGTTTACATTCTTTTAAACTAAAACTGTTGAAATCAACATTGGTTTAGATTTCAAAAAATATAAATTAAAAATAGCAAAAAAGATTAGATCTATTTTTAAAAAATAAGAATATGACCACAGAGAAATATTTCAAGAAAATAGATTTGAGTGGTTTTTCCTTAATTTACACACTAATAGCTAAAATTATTTAAATTTTTTAAATACACATGTGATATTATTATAGTACTATCTTTTATTTATAATTCCAATTATCGATTAGATATGATAATATTTTAGGAGAATAAATTAAAAAGAATTAAGGAAAAGTAATTGAAAGGATCAATTTGTAAATATCGGTATTAGGATCTTCATTTGCTTATTCTTTTAAGTGTTATCTCTAAAAAATAAAGATATAGAAATTAAAGATAATAATTCGTACTAGCAAGTTGTGCTTGTATCTTTATTTCATGTTCAATTCATGTTAGCACAAAAAATAAATGAAACTAAATAGATATTTAAGTAATTGTTTTACAATATAATTATATCTTATTTCGTTAAATGATATCTTTTATGTTATATATCATGTTGCGTGTGTATCTTCTTTGCCATTATGTTCTAAATTGTCTCATGCATGTAGGTGTATTATTGTATCATATTAACAATTGCTAGCTCTAACTAAAACATATTGCTTTAGCCATCTTGTTATATCCTGGGTTATCTCCAGATTCCCTAAAGTAGCATTTGGTTGCTAAAACTAAATAAGATAAATATAAAGAGTATAAGACGGTATAATCCCATTGTACTATGTTTAATATAAACAATATTAGATATAAATTTTTGTGATTGAAAATTTTTTTAAAAAATAAAAAAAAAGTTATTCATAATATAAATTATAGTAAAGTTTGATATTGATAAGTGAGAATTTGGTATGGGGTTATTTTTGGAATATTGAAAAATATATTTATTTTGTATTATATGGAGTAAATTTTTGTACCGTCAAATATATGATATAAAATTTGAGCTTTACTATAGTTTTATGAGCCAATTTGTCTAATATTATAGCTAATTATGCAAACCAAACAAAGAACAAAAAATTTTTGTCTAATCCAATACTATAAAATAACAACAACCAAACTATACTTAAGAAGTGGTGCAAGGAGGTATCATCAATGATAAATGGCTCTTGGTGGAGTGATGATAATGATGTGAAGAAATTTCTTTAGAAGAAATGGAGCAATCTTCGTTTGCTTAAATGCAAAGGAGGTATTGGCTTATAGATTTTGATAATTTTTAATGATTCTTTATTAGGAAAATTAGCTTAGAAGATCTTTTATAATGCAAAAACCTTACAAGTTCACATTCTTAAAAGCCTTTATTTTTAAACATGCGATTTTATTGAGACCAAAAAGAGAAGTACTCCATCATGGATATGGAAAAAAGATATTGATAGGTAGGGATGTAATTAAACCTCCTTTATTTTTTGGGATAGGGGGGTAATGTGGCAAGTTGGTGATGGTAAGAAGATAAGATGATTTTTGGATCATTGGATTCTAACAAGTAACTTTAAGTTTGCAATTTATAATTTCGATATAAATGTATTACTAATCTTAGAGTTGAGTTGATTGATTACCATAGATGAAGGTGGAAACTATAGAAAATTTGTTCCTCATTTGATAAAGATGAATGGAGCATATTTTTGGAATTCCTCCTACAAATTTGGAGATGGAAGATAAGATAATATAGCTATTAGAAAATAATAGAGTATACTTGGTCAAAAGTAGTTATAGAGCTATATCTATGGCATCCCCCATTGTTGTGCACATTAGTCCTTCTTCTTATTCTAATGATGCTTCTTCATGGAAGGTCATTTGGGCCTTAGATTGCATGTCGAAGATTAAGCATTTTTATAGAAGAGTTATAATGATGCTGTTAGCACTAACAACAATCCACTAGAGAGGAATTTTATTAATAATTCTTTGTGTCAAATTTGTCAAAAAGAGGAGACTATTGAACATGTTCTGTTGTTATGTAAGTAGATTAAAATGGTGTGGTTTGAAATCTTGTAGTTAAGGTTTGATGCTTAGCTTACATAGTTTTGCACTTATTTGAAACATCTAGTTGGATAGTCAAATATTCTTATATCTCTAGTGGGCATTTATGCTTAGCATATCTAGAAGAGTAAATGCTTCTAGATCTTCAGTTACCAAAATCTTAATCCCTTCTCCATTGTTGGAGCTATTAAAGTACAAGTCAAGAAGCTAAAGCAAAGGAAAAGTGCATTTTGCAACAATAGTGAGTCATTACAAATTTGCATTAGAGGACTCTTACGACTAATATTGTTTAAATCAACATAGATAGAGCTTGGTGTAGGGCCAATAAATTAGGTAGCATTAAAGCAATAGCAAAGGACAATAAAGGTATTTTCCTTATAAGTTTGAGCTTAGAGCTTAAGTTATTTATCAAATTGGCAATTGGGGCTTATGCGACCCTTAAAGGTCTATAGATGGGTGAATGAAAATAGGTAATTATTGTAGTGAATTCAGCTGTTGTTTCTTCTACCTTAACTTCCAAGAGTAAGCATTGGGATATTGAGCCAATTTGTTGATGATTTTTTTTTTTAAATAATGGTGCTCTTGATTCTCTTTCTATTAATTTTGTTACTAGAAAGGCTAGTAACTACATTGATTGGGTTGCAATCCATATAAAAAGGAGATGTATGCTAGCTATTAGGGTTATAAACCCCCATCTCCTTTGCATAAACTCTTGTTAGCTGATCTTGCTACAAGACCTCCTAACTTGTGTTCAAGAGAAAATTTTGATTTAGTTTATTAACTAAAATTCCTTTCTTTTGAGGAAAAAAAAATCATAAAGAGATAGAAAAAAGGGAAATGAGGCTTAGAGATTTGAAATGGTTTTACCTTATGTATACATCCACTTTTCTAGCTTTACTGTTGGGGATCTACTCATCCACATCGATTTTATTCCACTAATACAATCAATAAAAAAGAGTTACATAATTAGATCCTTTTCAGTTCCAAATTATACTACTTTGTTTCATAGATAATGGCTAGCTCTCATAAATTAAAGTGTTTAACACTCAATAACCTGAAAGTCATTATTTTGAGGGAACTTTAAAGTTTCTTGAAATATCTTCGAAGTATAATGTAAAAATAAAGTTAATGCAAATGAGGGTACAAATAAAATTCGAATAGCTCTTTTTGACTTTTTCTTTGTATGTTTTGTTGCTCTCTTGTATTTTGATTTAACAAATTGATGCATATCTTCAATAGTATGTCGGACTTCTTTGATTCGAACATAAGAGAGATGAAGTGATAAGTTTCTCTCCAAACATTTCTCTTCTTTGTTGTAATATCTTTGAAAAGTCTAGCTTCATCGTATTTTGAATTTCTAAACATAACTTGAATAAAACTAATAAGTCTTTATCTTAGATAAAAATTTCTCAGCCAGAGTGCCTAATGTTTTGAGATAGCTTCTTTAAAAGCCTCAAACAATTGAATAAATCTTCAAAATTAATTTCGTAAGCTCTAACTTGATGACATATTGCAACTTCCAAAAATTGTTCTTATATTTAAGTTTTTCAAATAATCTTTGAAAATTTCTCTTATTAATCTTCTTCAAATAATACTCCAAAAATATCTTTTAAAAATTTGCATTTTCCAACTTAACAAAATCCTATATGTTTTGGCATCAATATCCATTATGAATTATTTGCTTGAATCTTATAATAGAATCTAATCAAATATATTTGACTAGTTGAGCTTGACTTTGACTTGTAAAAAATGAAGTTAAAATTTTTTTGCTATCTAATGTAGATCTGACGCTTGTGAATACTCCTAGACTGATCTTATAACTTTCCAGGTTAAGCTTCTAAGTGCTAATATTCCTTTACCATCCTTCAATGAAGTTTTTTAGTTCTGAGCATAACTGTCCAACTTTTCTTATTGGATGTTTTATCAACTCTTCAAACCTTCTAACTTTATTAATATATTCTCTATGTTCCTTGTATTTCTTGATTATTGTAATAATTACCTTCTAAATTACCTTCAAACTTATCTATTTTACCCTATTATTCTAAGTTGCCTTCTATATCTCCTATCATACTTAATAAACACATTAATAAACTTCACACAATATTCATTATCATCAAAACATACCTTGAAAGACTATAATTGGGGATATTGATGGTAATAGTAGCACAAGAGTAATGGTTAAAATAGTACCATTAGTGGTTGTTGTTGTAGGGTGATGATGCTAAATAATAGGTTATAGGTGATTAATGGGGATGTTATGGAAATGGAGGTATACAATATTGAAATAGGTTATAGGTGGTTAATGGGGATGTTATGGAAATGGTAGTAGACAATATTTGTACTATTGGCGATATTTATAAGGAGGTATAGTAGTGGGTGGTAAATATTGGTAATTATAATAGTGGTGTTTATAGTGATAGTGATGGTGATAGTAAAAGTATAAGCTTAGGGTCTATGGTGATATTGGCACAATGGTAAAGGTCGTATTGGTAGTGGTTGTAGTATTGATTATGGTTTATTGATGGTGTAAGGTAGTGAAGGTACAATTTCAATGAGGGTCAAATGGTCACATAAATGCAAAACATTAATCAAATCTAAACATTGCGAAGTTGCTAAGCATGTCATACATTACTTGAAAACGAGTATTAGTCATGGATCCTACCATGCAAAGAGATCTAACACATTATAAGCCTATAGAGATTTTGATTGGGAAGGGATTTAATTAATCAATAATGTACTACTGGTTATAGCGTCTTTTGTAGTTTAGCTTTTATTTCTTGATATACTAAGAAATAGGTTATTGTCTCTCAATCTAGTACAAAGTTAAAGCTTCTGCTATTGCTCTTACAATGGCTAAAGGATATTAGATTCAAATGCATTTAAAAATCTTCATGTATTAGTACTCTCTTCTATTTTGATATGGTATGACATGTTAGCTCATTGCACTTGTTGCCAATTCCATTTTTCATACTCTTAATAAATATATTAAGTTTGATTATCGCTTCATTCATGAGAAGTAATGGTGACATTTAAATCAAGTTTATCTCCATTCCCAACTAAGTAGCCAACATATTCACCAAATGTTTATTTGCTAATTGGTTTCAATTTTTAAATTGAATCTCATGCTTAGTGTTTTCCCAATTTGTTTGTGAAGAGCTCTTATAGGATCAATAGATAACAAATCTACATAATCAGATGAGAAGTCTTAATAATAGATAGACAAATTTGAAAGATGATGATGAATCTTTAATATTTATCCCAATATTTGTTGTATTTTTTTTTTTTAATTTAGGTCAAAATCTATTATAATATTTTATACTCATATCTATTGTAATCAATTTCATTGTATCATATGTAATATTATATAATTAGGAAATGTGCTACTCTCTATGGACTCAAATTATATTTTTCTTTGTCTTTTGGCCAACATATGAAAATTAAATATTGCAACTTCTCTTCTTTGACATTCATCTCGAAGTATAAAGGCATCGCATAATTGCATATAGATCCTCTAAACTAATTGTAGGTGTATAAATCCTTCAAATTTCTGAAAATTGGCTAACCTCCTCATGACTTTCACAAATAGACAAACAATCCATGAACTATTATTAGAACGTCAAGACGGTTACTAAATTAGCAATGGTAAAGGGCATAATTATTTATTTTTATAGATTATGAGAAGTAAAGTCATTTTGAGAATTCATCAAGCCTATACATACCTACCATTAATTTAGGCTTTGTTTCACGGAAAATCAACTATGAGCGTAAAATGTTTTTTCCTAAAAACATTTTTTTGCAAAATGATATGTTTTCATGTGTTTGTTTACTCTTATGAAAATATGCTGATTTTTTTTTTCCCAATATTTGACTCATGAATACAATATAACTTATGGTTGTACCTAAACATATTATTATTAGTATACTACTATAAATACATCATGTCAAACAAATTATTTAAAAGCAAAAGTATAAAATATAATTTATTTTGTAATATATCATTGCAATCTCTTTAGTTAATTTTCTATATAATTTCAACAAATGTATTTTCTTTTTTGGCACACTAAATTCATAAGTCAATTATAATAAATGTCAAGTTAATGTCATTTTCTTATAGCTTCACTTCTTATAGGGACTAATTCAGAAAATGACTTTCGTTTTAAAAATGATAGATTTTTTTTAATTAGAAATGATTAGAATTTTCATTTTAATTGAAAAATGTTTTTCCTTATAGGAAAAAATATTTTCTATTTAAAGTGCTATTCCACCGTAATATTTTAAAAAAAAAAAGAAGAGAAAATGTTTTTCCTTGTATAATTAGCCTCTTGTAGCTAATAAATGCTCTTGTCATTTGTGAAGGTGATATCTTATCGGGAACGCTGTTGCTGTAGACAAACTGGCACAATGGCGAGACTTTTGGTTTGTTTTGTTTTTACTTTTTGGACAACAAACTAATGCATGTATGTTGGTGTGCAAATGGGGTACGGCATGGGAGGTAGGTGTATCAAAGGGTTAGCTTGACTTGGAATTTTGACAAACTTCAATCGCCAAGTACAGGTCACACGGAGCGCCTTTTATATTACGATTTTTAGAAATCTAAAGAGGGAATTGAATACATTAGCCATTACGGAGGAAAAAAATGGAAATTGAATATTCAAACAAGCATAATTATACTTAATATTATTAGATCTAGGTTAAATCATACGTTCCACTTGATTTGATTTTGGTTCGATTATAAAACTAGTCCGATCGAATCTCTGATTTGACTTGATTCAATTATAAAACTAATCCGATTTAATCTTAGTCTAATTCTTATTGAATCGTAATCGAATTCAGTTTTACTCCTTTAATCTTTGACTTTCTCTTATGTTCATATTAACGTAGAGGTAACCTTTAAAATGTATAAATAATTTGCAAATCATTTGTAGATTTCAATAACATTGGCAAATAAATATAAAAAGGGACATTTTTAGGCTTCTAACCATGACTTATGTGGCAAATCTTAGTGCAAGACGAAAACCATAGCGAACGAGGATTAACAAATTTTCAGATAGTTGAAGGAGGTTCTAAATGAATTTTAAAATCCAAAAAAGAAGGAAAAAAAAAAATCTCCAACCATTTCATTTATAAGTAGGGCAAAATGAGTCAAAGCTGGCGATCTCAAACTCTTATTTAGATTTGTAAATCAGCTTGCGAATAGGTTTGGGAGGAAACTCATTAATAGGCTGATAAGCCCTTATTATAATAAAAATTATATTATATTAAAAATATAAGATAATAATATAATAATGGAATTAGAACAATTAAATATATAATAATTGGAATATAATAGTGGAGTAAAAACATAACAAATTAAATTAAAAACCATCAATTTAGAGTTCTAATTCAGGTTTGGCTCAAACTTAAACTTGTTTTGACTTATTAATTTAAACAAGCATGAGCTAATTCTCATTTAGATAAGCAAGCTATCGAGCTCGAGTTTTAAATTCTCTAATAAGCTCAAGCTCAAGCATAGAATTTTCATGCTCGGTAAAAGTACAACTTAGATTGAGATTGATCATTTTTAATTGAGACGAGTCTAAATCTTTAAAAAATTAGTTCTAACTTGATTCGGCTCATTTATAATCCTATTTGTAAGTAACAATATCAATAGGGAGTATACATCAGTTGCGATATGTTTTGGTCGGCTGCCTGGAAGAAACACCGAATATTATGGTCTATCGACTTTCTTTTCTTCCTCCATAACTAGCGTCCGGAAACAATAGAAAATGTCCAAAATAAATGGATTATATAATCTCAGATGAGTTTCGTTGTAATCAATACAAAGGATTCAATTGAAGTCACAATCAATAATAATTTTGGTCAACTAGATATAAATAAAGTGTAATTTAAAATTAAAATTGCATTGCTATATTTTTGTCATGGGTGAGGGATATCATCGTATAGGGATTAGTTATACTTGTTTAGTAATAAAATTCGTGGAGTTAGGGCAAACCACTTTGTTTTAAACGGTACTAGTTATTACTTTTAGGTGTGAGATGGCGCAGGATCGGTCCCTCTCTTCCAAGTTCCAACCCTAGTGTATTTAATAGGATAAATAGATTTTATCTTCTTTTTTTTTTTTCTGTCTACCGTTAAACATATAATTTTGGAAAAAAAAAAATTTAATTCATCCCATATAAAAAATCAATATTTATAATGTTAAACTACAATCACCTCTACAACGTAACGTGTTTTTTTGCTAGCGACTGCCATTCCTATTACCCATTTTTCAACCACGCTTTTCCGCTGCCACTGCAGTCTGCATACTTTATTAAAATTCTAGTCAAAGTCCAATAAAATGCCAATTCAAAGAAAGTCACCTAATTTTCAAGCCGACACACGAGGAAAGCAATACTTTCCCCTCTCGTACGAGTCCTACGGGAAATTAACTTGTTCGTATTTCATTTCCGTTATTATATTTAGATGTATTTTTAGAAAATAGAATCGTAATTTCTTAAAATAAGTGATTATGGTTTTAAAAGAAAGTTTTATTATGTCTTTGAGGATGTAAAATCATGACTCTGATTTATCCTTATTAATTATATTAAATGAAATTATTTATTTAACATTTAACTAAATTATAACACATACTAATTAATAATATTTTTTACAAATACTAATATATATGTATTTAATTCCTTTCCACGAGCATTTTCAATTATAGGAATTCTCATTCCATTCTATTATATCCTATTGTAGATTATCTCTTACTTATAAACTAGAAGTACATGTAGCAATTCATTAATCAATTCAACTTTGGCATGTTGGTATTACAACCTTGCTTAACATTATTTAAGGTTGCAAGTGAGTTGAGTTACTTATAAGCTGCTCAAGTTGAGTTCGCTTTTGACTTGATTTAGCTTAACTTAAGCTTAACTAGTAAACGAGTCAAGTTCAACCTTAATATAAAGTTCATTTATCTAAATGAATTGAATTCAAGTTTAAGATAAAGATTTTTTATCTAAACAAGCTAAGTTCGAATTGAAGTTCAACTCTTTAACAGGTTCACAAGTTTTATATCTATTATAAATATTATGTATTATATATTAATAAAATCTTAAAGCTAATGTCTATATAATATATATAATATATTATGAGATAATATATAATATAATCTTTATTCATTATTCTTTAATCTATTTATTCATATATTTATTCATTTGATATATTTAGACTTGTAAATAGGTTGGACAAAAACTCATGTTAAGCTTAGCTCAATTCAAGCTTGATCAATAAATAAATCAAGCTTGAGATTAATTAGTAAACGAGATAAGCACAAGCTCAACACAAAACTTATTTATTTAAATGATCATAAAAACTTGGATCAAACTCGAATTAAATAATCTTTAAACGAATTGAATTTATGCCTTCAAAAATTTGATTCAGGTTAACTCGTTTATAGCGCTAACTATATTTGACGAGGTGTCTCCTTTAACCAACGACAATAAGGCATGTGTAAATTATTTATATATACATTTATAATATTAAAATGAGAAGTCCCTATCACACAAATAACTACTCTTTTCACAAGAATAATACTGTTATCTTTTCTTTTTGTTTTTTTTTTTTTTTTTTGGTTTTTAGCTAAAATAGCGTAAACTGTCCAACATCACTTACACTCTCCCATCTCCTATTTTTATGGCAATCTATTACTTTCATGTTCAGCATTATTTCTTAAAATTTGATTTATCTTATCTCACTAACTCCTTTTTCCTATGATCTCATGGACACCGAATTTAATACTCCCACTCCTACGTACAAGATATTAAACCACGCCGCAAAATAGCAAATTTATTTATGCTAAATTTAGAAAGAGAGAGAGATTTGTTTTTATTGCATTGTGTGAAAAATAAAGGGAGGAGATTGTGTGAGAGACAGAACATACAAGAGAGAGAAGAGAAGTGGGAAAAGGTTTTGCTTTCACCCAATCATCCGCTTTCATTCACTTTTCTCTCTAATGTCCCTACGATGGATTGTTGTTACGATTAGGACATCCTGCAAAACACGAAACACGACTACTTCGGCTTTAAATATCAAGAATAATAGAGTTGAAGCTTCCAAAACTTCTTCAAATGTCATACAAGGACGCAAACCTACTAGGATCATCTGTCCATCCTCCATGGGCTCTCTTTTATCTCCTTCCAATTCTAAGTCAACATCCTCAGTTGAACCACTCGTATGAGGTTGTATGAAGTGTAAAACCTACATTTGCACGTACATAATATATGTTCGATGAATGATGGGTCGACAGATATACGGTTCACAATTTTTTCTTTTTCTTTTTTTTTTTCCAACAAGTATATATACATATATATATATATATTAAAATTTTGAAAAAGTAGAGTTGAGCCCAATTCATCTTATAAAGGGAAAAAAAAGGTATTTAATATATCTACTTTTAATAATACCCTCAATCGAGCGTGTGATATATAGACTAAACAAAATTATGAAGTCCTTATGCTATTTTACTTATCTTATGTATTGTGCTATTAATAAAAAGTGTTACTAAAGTAGATAAATCAGTAATCTATCCATTTATTGCTTCTTGTAGAGAGATTAATATTTATATTTATTGATCTTTGAATACCTTTACATATATAAGGTAGTAAATGAGTAATCTTATGCTTCAAATGTAAATATATTAATTTTCTTATATTCCATCGATCATTTCAAAACTAAGTAACCATTGAAGTATTGCAAATCCTTAATAGCGAAAGTTATTCATCAAATTCTACTTTTTTTCTTTTTTCCCTCCCATTGATCTTGTCTTCTTACTTCCAGTTTACAGTGGTCCAATGAATTTTGGTTTTCAAGGCAAGTGAGAACCCACCAATTAAATTTTAAATGTTACGAGGGACCACTACGAGGTTAGATGAACTTTCAGCACACCGAAAAAAATACAAGCTGGGGCCACGGAAGCATTTAACCTCTATTAGTACCGTGGTTAATTATCATCATCATTCCTATTATTTTTTTCAGTTTCAAGACATACACAATATTTTAATATTTTCTTTTAAACCTGCTATATTTTATGAGAAGTGCGAAAAGAGGGAACCAATCGATTCCATCTTGGAAAACACCATTCGTACAATATCGGCCATGATGATAATATCTCAATAAATTTCCTGCTTCTTTTTCCCCCTTCTTGTACTATAATGCCTAATAAGAGATGCTTGTGACACCGTCCAATGCTAAAATCCCTTTTTTTTTTTTCGATCCTTAAGCATTATTAATAGATCCATAGCTAAGGATCTAAAAAATTGCACAATTTTTCATTTTCATTTTCTTTTTTTTTTGAAAAAAAGGTGGTGTTTTACATTTAGTTTAAGTTTTGCATTGAGGATTATGTGAGTAATATAACTTTTCTTAAGAAACTTTGGAATAAACTAGTAAGTTACTTGAGGAAGAAATATGTTCATATGTTGATTTTACATCTAGACTTTGTTTGACACGAGGAAAGGAGTAGGGGGGAATGATTTTGGGAGGAAAGAAATAGAAAGAAAAGAATTATAAAAGTATTTGATTTCTTTTATTGTGTTTGGATAGTAGGAGGAAGGAAATTGAAAAGAATTTTAATCATTGTTAAAAGCAAAATGAAGTATAAAATGAAATTAATAATACACCCATAAAAAGAAATAAGAGATAGGTTAAAAAAAAAAAGTAAAATTGGAATTTAAATAACTTTTATTACTTTGCCTTATTTTTCTCTCCAATTTGGAAGAGAAAAAATTTTGAGAAAACTTTTCTTCCTAAATCTTTCATTCCACTTTTTTTTTTTTTCCTTTTCCAAACAAGGGAAAGTGTATTGAAAGTCCCACTTTCCTTTGGCTTTCCTTCCCCTCTTATTTCTTTCCTCCATCCAAAACATAAGCTTAGGGAATTTAAGTGGAATCCTTAACATTAGAGATGGTCTAATATAGAATTAAGCCTTTATATCAGTTTTTTTAAAACCACAATATATTTAACTAATGCTAAAAATCGATAATCTAATTTTAGGACAAGATTTTGAAAAAAAAAAAGAAAAAAGTTGAATGAAGACAATTAAAGAGATAAACTTGATCTTGCCAACAAATTGCGTATTAGGAAAGGAATATCTTACCTAATAATTATTATTCCAAAACACGCGAGGCTCATTTCAAGAACTTTTCTCCATCGTTTTCCACATATTATGGTCGATTGTGCAACAATTCCATTGATGTAACATCACCATTCGTTTTTTTTCCCTTTCTCTCTTCCCTTTTTCTCTCTTGCGCACAAAATATAAGGAGAATACTAATGGCGGCCAATGACTATTAAGAAACATTCTTGAATCAACAAACACACATAAGTCAGAAAATGAGTAAGACTTCTTATATTTGCTTACGTTTACTTTATCTTATAATTCGTATAATCAATGTTAAAAAAATTGTAAAACTTTCTTTTCTAATTCTTCAATAAATTCATTCTATGTATACGTTAAGACTAAACCTAAATAATATTAGCTTGCTATTGATTACATTTGAGCATTTTTTTTCTTATGTTTGAATCTTCAATATTGTTAATAGTGATGACAGATCTGGATCAGATGGTTAATCTGGATATATAAAAAGAATCCAATTAGAAGTCAAATCGAGATTAAACTGTATGAGTCAATTCAAGTTTGACAACATTGATTTATAAAACTTTACAGGCATATGACTTCTTCCATTGAGTACATTAAACTTTTGATCCATCTTGAATATATATTAGCTTCCAATTAGCCTTAAGCTAGTCCACTAAGATGGCTACAATGTACACAATTTCTTTTTTCCAACCCTTTTGGTACTTTCAAATATTTTTTGTATTTTTATTTTTATTATATAATATCATTAATCTTATTTAATTTAATTTTCATTATATTTTTAAATATATATGTTTAGTGTTATAATTTTGTTAAATCAATTATGCTGGACTATTTTGAAGCCAATAAATGTTATGAATAGATGGAAAACTTAATAAATCGATGGAAGTTCTACTTTTGCAAGGTTTTGAAAATGTTGATGAGTTAAATAGAAGAGAAAAAAAAAAAAGATTTTAGGGACTCATCAACTTTTACGTGTAGAAAGGGATGACAGGGGAAGAACAGATATTTCCCAACAATTATCTACATCATTGTATTGGTCGAATGATGCATGAGATGAGAGAAAGTGATGCTCTACCCAAATGGTGACCAATTTATGCATAATGTCAAAAATCAATTGAATAATTGAGAGGAATAATCTTCAGATTAGCGTCGGGAGTTAGAAGCGTGATCAAGTGCCATAAATCGAAGTGTGTAGGAGATTGAGAAAAGCCCTAAATAAAGGATACCAATAAGTATCCATAACTTGTGGAAATAAGTAATTATCATTACATTATATTGGTCATCGATGGAAGAGATAAATTGAATTCAAGAAAGGTCATTATGATAATGGGCATAAAGCTAAAAACCATAAGCAAACTTAAATCAATACTTGAAGCTGATGAGAAAAGGTAAGATGGAGAATCATTCTAGATAAATCCTGTCTAGCCTCCAATTTAAATCCCTATATAACATTCCAAATCAAGCATAATTATTTGGATCATGCACTAATCCAAATAAATAAAGACTACATCAGTATTTTTTTTTTTTTTGTGATTATAATAAGAGAGAAGTGATTCAGATTAAATTTATCATTGAAAAATATATGTTCGTATAGTTAGATTATAACAGTTTTGATGAATTTATCGATATTCGATATTGTGGATTGATATATATGGTGCAATATTTGCCTCTCCCGGATTGTTGAATTGATTTGCACATTATAATAAAATAATGATCTCAATGCTATGTGACATGATATACGTAATCTCGACAAAAGAAGGAAAATGAATGACATTTCACCTAATAAATCTTTTCCCTCTTAATTTATATATATATATATATATATATTGAAGCTAATCATCCTCATGGGCCTGCAACTGAACCTATACGACTTCTTGTTACAAATATTACCTCTCTCTCCGATAAATCCATACGCATATACTAGGTCAGATGCTCTTGTTTAGATGCCCAAAAATTTTCTTATTAGTCATGTGAAACCATCCTTCCATTCCTCTACGCAAACCTAAAACGACTCCTATGTCTTTTTCAAACTTCTTGCACTCCAGAGTTCCAAACATGTGTTTGTTTATGCATATATAGACAAACAGCACAGCGGTACGAGTTTGACAAATTTGAGGTTTGGATCAATTGATGCCGCCGCTGCATGAATCTTTGGGCAATCTCCATCCTTTCGTGTGTGTAAACCAACCACACAGGAAGAATCATTAAATTCATGAAAATGTCCATCTTGTGTTGTGCGTTTCTACCTTTTGTGGCTTTTTTTTTTTTTCTCCAGACGTAAATGATAAATTTTGATAAATAGTAAATAACTCATGAAAGTTGCAAGTAACTTTCTAAATTTTAATAAATTATTTGAAACATTTAAGAATTTAGGGATATTATCATACCTAATCAAAATTAAAAGTATTATTTGCAATTTCCTATTCTTTTTCCCCAATCGTTGGCTCCTTGTATTTCTTTTTCATACACCTTGACAGCATGATAGGAGATGGACGTTACATGGATTATTATTTGGAAACGTGACACGTTGATCCAAAAGGTTTTTCTTTTTTCTTTTCTTTTTTTTTTTTTAATTTTAAGGTGCAATTATCACGGAACATTTTTTATACATTTTTAATAAAACTAGCAGAGCGTGTACTCGCCATGGACGTGCTAATATGATATCAATTTAACAAAAATAAATCAATATATTTCACTTTATTTTATTGTTTAATTACTTGAATTGATATATACAATAATATTTTTATGCCTCTACTTACTTAAAAAATAAATAAATAAATAAATAAAAAGAAGTTTTGAACTTCATCGCACGTTTAATATATATTTTCTTGAAAATATAAATATTTGACGTTGATAGGGTCTTTTAAACGTGGGCTCCTTAAGCCTATTCCAACCTTATAAGACTCATTGCTTATGACAAGCTATTCTTGACTCAACCCTAGAACATGCCCTATTCAACTATAAAAAGCCTCTAACAGCTAGAAGGCTTCGAATAAAATTGAAAAACTAAGTCAAATGACTACCTCCTACATATATAGAACACATTGGATGCCGTAATCCTACTCTCTAATGCTTGCAGAAATAGTTTTGCCCATTAACTCCTCTCCAATACTTGTGAAAGCAATAAACTACTTAATATTTTGTGCATTTAAACTTACTTATTGTTTTTAAATACTCATAATCTCTAAACACTTGATTGACTTAAGCATAGTAATACTAACACTAGATAATATCCCTACGTTTCTTCACTATGTTGTCTTTTGCAAGCTTTATTGCTCACACAAAGCGCAATCCTTCTCCAATCCATACTTGTAAAGTTCTTGAGACGACACTTGAAAATACGAAAATGAAAAATGTTATCTATTAAAAAGAGAGAGAAAGAAATGAGATAGATAATAGAGATATAAAATATGAAAATTAATAGCTGTTTGATGATTGATGAGAGAAAAAAAATTTTAGTAATTTTTTATGTAGAAGTGGGAGAACAAAGTAAGAAATGTGGTGGAGATAGAGACTGTGGGGGTTGATGGGAAGAGAGGAGAGAGATATGAGTTACGTAAATACACTCATCTTATAAGTTATTCTATAAATTTAATATTTTGGTTTAGATTTTTTTTATAAAATTTTAATTGATGGGCTAAGTAGTAATTTTAAAATGAGTAGTATTTAAACCCATGGAACTTTAATAATAAAGATATCACAGGAATTTAATAAAAAATGAATAAAAAGTAGAAAGTTAATCAAATAAAAATAGATTAGGAAAGCAATAATAAAATAAATAAATAAACGTTAGGCTACCTAAAACTAGATGGATGCAATAAAACTTTGTATTGCATATCAATTTTAGGAAGAAACCTCTTGCTGCAAATGGAGGAAGAAGTCGAGCCAAAATTTGACACCGTGTTAAGTTGAGGAGAATAGAATTTCTACTCCTTCCTTATTACATGACAGACCCATATTCCCATGTTTTGTTAATTTCTCCACCCAATAATCTTAATTCACTTGAAACCCCATTCCCTCCATTGGCTGCATTGGGATTCGTAAAAGAAAGGCAAGAATCCAGATTCCCACCCTGCTGTACCTTTTTACCCTCCCTAAAATTATAAAACGACAACATTTTGCCCCTGAACAAACAGTCTAACCTGCATTATTAGTCACACATCCCTCCAAATATGTTAAGGTGGCTTTGATAGAGGAAAAGGCCGCCTGGGGACTGTTATGGTGAAGAGAAACACAAAAACCTCACTCAAGCAAACCAAACGGCATATAAGTTTCTTTCTGAAAATGGAAATCACTTTATCTTGTTAGTTTTATTTATTTTCTTGACGTGCGTTTTCGTTTTCTCTGGAAACAAAGGGAAAGTGAAGAACCAAAGAAGAGATTAAACGAGTGGAATTAGCCTGAGGAACGTTTTCCATTTCATCGACTACCTCCATTTGATATTCCCATGACGCGATATGTGAATATACGTGAGAATGGGAAGAGCAATTTATCATTCATAATTTAGCATGGAATACCAAAACCTTCACTAGAGCTTTATTTTCATTTCATCCTATTCATGTAACTATTTCGATATCGATTAAAACCATTAGCAAGTTAGTGGTAGAAGGACAAATCTGGTGATGGACTTGCACGAATTGGGTTAGGAGTCACCCACTTTGCTGGATTTAGACTTAGGTATGGATTGCGTTCAAACTATGACCCTGCTAAAAACCATCCCGTCAAGTCTAAGACTTATTATGGATCCAATCGTACAAGTCGAACCTGTACGATCAACCCATCGAGTTAATAGTCCAAGCAAGTCAACCTTCAAGATCCGTGGTGATGATGGTTCTTAAACTATTGACTTAAAAAAAAAAAGAATATAAACAAAAATAATAAAAAAATGATGAAATAAAATAATTTAAAAAATAAATAATAATGAAAATTAAAAGTTTTAACTAATTCCATATTAATAGGAAAATAATCATTTCCTATTAACAACATTTACTAAAAGACTAATCTTATTGTTAGTAATGTAAGACTAGCTTTTGTTTTTTAAACTTCTTTATAACTTTTATATCTTTTGTCCTATATTACTAATAGGATAATTAGGTTGAATATGACTTTATATAAATAAGTACATATCTCAAAATATCTATTTTATAAAATGGGCTAAAGATAATATTTATCTTCTACTCAAATAATTTTAATTTAAAGTGTAAAATTTAGTTTATTTTTAAATTAATATTTTAAAAGAGTACTAATTTACGATTTCAAAGGTTGAATCGGTAGGTTCAAGAAACCGGTTCGTAAACAGCTCCCATGGATTTGGGTTTGGTTCCCTATCATAGGAATTGAGAACGGTAGTTCCTGGTATTGAGCTAGTTTGAAAGTGTGCTAAGGTGTAGCTGGATTGCAATTTCACATTTACCATGTTTAGGGTTCCAAGTTTGGATGCAGATTGATGCGGTGAAGCGAGGATCCAATTGTGTACTGTCTAGGAATTGGGCTAGGAGTGGTGGCTGATTTTAGGTCGCGATTTCACATTTTCCATGATTAGGGTTTTGACTTTGGAAGCAGACTGATACGAGTGAGAAGTGATTTGTGCTTTTGGTTTTTATTTTATTTTTTCATGTACTGTTTGTCTTGTTTAATGTGGGATAACTTGGGTATTTGACATTCAATTTATTTTTTATTTCTAGTCAAATTTTTCCAAGTGAACAGTATAATGTTGATTCTGTTACACTCAGGTAAATATTGTATTAGTAATTACATTTTATTATACCTCTATTCTATTTCTCATGTAATAACAATTCTATTCCCCCTATCATAATATTCAACAAACTAAACATGTTATGACTGACTATCTAGCCAAAATAGGAGCTGAACTTACTGCCTTTCCAGTTTCTTTATAAGAATATACATCACATAATATAAACATAAAGCACACTGAGGTACAATTACGAGTTGGCTGCTCCCGGGGCTTTTAGGAAAGAAAGAACCACGCATGTGTTGTTTTCTTACAGCTCAACAACCAACGTAGTCTCATGTTTGTAGAATCAAAAACCAGGTTCTTCAATTTAATAATTGAGTCAAAGTAAATTACATTCTCTATAGGCCCTCTTATCCCTTCCTTCTTCAAGTTTAGGTCCATATATCTCGATCACGAAAGAATCGTACAGCATCTAGAATGAAATGCTCTAGTTATAAACTTACGGAGTCTATAATGTAAAAACTGAAATGTAAGAATGAATTAGCAATATCTTCTTTTCTTTTTTTCCCAACTACAATACGTATGGAGACAGAAAATTAAACATAATCTATGTCGTTGAAAGATCGATAGTAATTTTAAGAGCAACTAAAACATTAGAAAAGGGCTCACTAGGAGCCTTATTTGTAATAGTTTGACAGTCGCTTTATCCTTAGTGTCCCGGTAAAAGTGTGTCTAGCGGATTATTTTGTCTGCTAAAGACAAAAGATCTTGACGGTCTTTGTATTAAGCACTTTCACGAGGGTAAACCTAGGTAGCAGTTTAGACCAGCCTTGAACTGTAGGTTCACGAGTCGTGGTCATGTTGAACCGTGATCGGCTCGTGAGCCGACAGTTCAGGATCAGTTCACAGCTCCTGAACCGTTTATTTTATTGTTTTTGTTTGCCTCTTCCAAGTCTTTACATAATTTATTTTCTTTTTTGTCTTACCAATCCTTCAACCATTTTTTTTTTCTTCAATTCGTCCATAAAATATACATTAAAAATGGAAAAAAAAAATTACAGAAAAGTCTCTTACAGTATGAATCCCTAATATTCTAATTTGATCGAGTAGAGTGAAGTGGTCGAAGGAAAAATATTTTTTATAATATTTTACAATCGCCTAGAAAATACCTACGTATTCATTAATTGGAATGAAACCGCCATAGTTCGGCTTAGATTTTTAAAAAAACCTTTAGTTTGTTGATCAATTTTATGTTTTCAGAAAAACATCTAAGTAAACGTGACTATCCAAGTTAAATTTTTTGAAGGAAAATAATTTTAGTCAGTCATAATTTGAAAAAACCTAATGCTATATCAATACTTTTGGAAAAACCATGCCGTTTAGTTTTTTTAGACGTTTAGGAAAAAAGATTTTTCTACATGATAAAACTTTTTCGTAAAAGATGAAAAGAAAACTTACTATATATCAACTTAAGGTAACTGTTCATGCTCGTGAGTAAGAGTGAAACCCGTAGGGTGAGCTTAGGCTTCCATCAGATCGGTTCCAGTCATTAAAGTAATTATCCTCCTCGCTTGATATTCCGCATGGTTCTTATCATTTACAGGTCATCTTGTATCAATCTTCTGTGCAAGCATTTGCCTCAATACTAATAGCAGATAAGAGGGTTCCAGTCACTAAACGCTTGCTCAATGGCAACCGTTAAAGCCGGAATAGCGAGTACTTCACAAGCGATGTGGGATAGCAATAAGTAGTCCCTTCTATACCTTTGCCACCACTTTAAAATATCGAAGTCCTTGATGGAGATATTCATAGAAAACTTGAAATTCATATTGGTAAAGTGTTGCATCTCAGACATTGGACCACTAGACCATTGTATTTTCAATTTTTACACTAATAGTTGCTCACCTATAAAAGAATAATGCCACTCCTTAATGGGTGGCGAATGAGAGATTGATGACTAGCCACCGTACTGACTTTGGTACTAATTGAGCATCTCCTCTATGTCAGCCGTCGTTACTAATACTTCTTGCTCTACTTCCAAGCTGTACATGTTTTAAGAATCCATTAGATCTTGAATATAACCATAATAAGTTTTCAAATACATCAATAATAATTTCACTTACAATGAAGGTCTAGAATAGTTGTTACGAAATAAATACGAGGAATTTCTTTATAGGGTTAATGTCACGATTGGTACCTCAACTTTATTGATTTTTTCAATTTATTACCTAAACTTTTAATTAATCAATTTAATACCTAATTTAACTTTTAGTTGTTATATTTAGTACCTGACTTGTTAAAGGCCATTAACAGTAACCTAAGTGGACAAACAGATAAATTATAGCTTGACGTGTGTTGTCAGTTGCTTCGTATGACTCCAATAAGGACGGATCAAAATAAATTACCTAGATACTCATACAGTAACCAACAAGAAACTCCTAAGCCTCGAACCCATCCCATCATATTTTATATCTCTCTGCTTCCTTTTGCTTTTGTGTTCTCACTCAGCATTTCTTATTATATAGAAGGGAAGCTAAAAAAAATTGTCTATGTAGGACAAATGATAATGTAAGGGCTTTTCAAACTATAAGTTTGCAATTTTACTTATACAAGAGTCAATTTTGAATTCGATTTTTTTTTTCTCCATTTCAGTTCCAAATTCCATAAAGTTATAATATCTTTAATCTACCTTGAGATTACTTATAAATTATACAAAAATTTTATCCAAAATATGCCAAAAGCACATTCAAAAATGGAATCAAAGATTATTCTTCACCGTTACGAAAGTATCACCACATATATATATATATATATATATATATATTAAATTTAAGTTGACATTTTAATTATCTTCAAGTGTGTTCTTTTGATAAAGTCATTCAACACATATTCCAATATGTATTAAATTTCATTACATGTAATTTGTATAGAGATTTAATGATAAAAATTGAATCTTTAACGTATATATATTTTTCACACATAACTTATATGAAAAAACAAGTGAAGCTTGATTTTTTGATTCGATTTTCTTACTACTTCATGAGATCTGAGTCAAGAAAAATGATATCTCTTGTAGTATTCCACACCTATAATATAGTAGTGGTAGTGGTTTGTCGAGAGGTGAACAGAAAAGAGAGAAAACCTACCAAATGTATCATATCTGAATAGCTCCATTGTTATCAGATCCGGATTTTGTGTAAGTTAAAATATTTAGTTCAAGGAGCCTATTTTTAGGCATATTTTACAAGAGTATGAGGGTGTCTTTGCTGTGGTGGTAGTAGGAGATTTGTAATAGTGTTAGAGTAAAGCTTTGGAGTGGGGTTATATTTATATTTAGTTAAGTGTACAAAAAGATATATGTAGAAGAAAAGTGAGGTTTGCATGGAGTTATCTGATCTAAGAAGGAAGAAGATAAAGGCTTACCCACTTGGTGGAAATGAAACCTTTCTCTTCTATATTTAAGAAACTTTTAAAAAATACCTAATAAGGCATTGAGACGTGGCAAGAGAAGAGAGAGTAGTTAGCTTAAGCTATTAATTTTCCATGTTTTTCACATGTTATGATATGTGTCAGGACTATATTGGTTAAAGAATCCATGTAGGCTAACATCGTCTAACAGAGTTAAGTTAAGTACTAAATACGACAACTAAAAGTTAAATTAGGTATTAAATTGATTAATTAAAAGTTTAGGTAGTAAATTGAAAAAATTAGTAAAATTGGGGTACCGATTATGACATTAACCCTTTTTTATAATAAGTTAACCACTTCAACGTCATATTGTAAACGCATGTATGCAGGTTTGGGTCTTCACGGGCCTAAAGTAGTATGCCAAATATATTGACGGCTGACATAACAAACAAGTGAACACTAGGCCTATAAACTTATGAAAAAGTCTTAGTAGTATCATAAAAAACTTTCAAAACTTTTACTAATTGGATACAAATATCCCAATTACTAGGGAAAATATCAACTCCCTGTATGCTATACATTATGAAGTTACATAGTAATTCACTATAAGGAACTGTACTATGCAACAACTCGTAAGTCAAGTTCCAACGATGTTGTACATTCATCTTAAACTTTCGAGACCTCTTCTTACACTCCATGCAGAAGTTCCTCTACTTTTTATGAAAGGGCAACTTGTCTGTTATTGTCTTGACGATGTTCTTGATCAAAACTATACTATTGTGTAAAGCTGTAATGCTATCTTTGATACACAAGTTAAGAATATGACATGCACAACGTATGTGGAAACCCCCCCCAAACGCTAGTTGATAGTAATTTTGTAAATAAGATATTGATGCAGTATTAGTAGTTGCATTATCAAAACTAATAGAAAAAATTTTCCTCACTAATCTGTACTTATTTAGGATTTCTCTAATAATTTTATAAATATTTTGTGCCATGTATCAATCATTAAATACCCTTAAAGCTAATAGTCGTTTATTAAGTTACCAATTATTGCCTACCTAGTGAATAGTAACACCCATATAAGAATTATTACGAAAAGAATCCATCTATATATCTATACATATGGACACTTGCGTATTGAAGGAAGCAAACTTACTTACGAACTCCCTCTTACCTTTATGGTAGAGCTCCTACATAGCTCAAGTTATTGTTCTGCGGCTAAGCTGTTGCGAGTTGAGATTGAACGTCTCCCGCTTGTATCAACTCTACCACTTTGATGCATCTGCGTTGAATTAGAGGTGCATGTTTGCTAGGTACTATACTAGGTTATATTTATGCCTCCCTTCATCATACCTCATTAGCATTTATCTAGATGAACCACTACTTCGGGTAATCTGTTACTGCGTTCTATTTATTTCCACCTCTTTAGGATGCTTCGACCTTAAGTGCTTATTAAGGATACCATATCCCTATCTCGTTTTCCACGAATAACTCGCATTACAATAATTGCAGAATGCCCCTGAATTCTCTCTCACGTTTATACCTTTACGGAAATGAGTAGTAAAAATATTAGAGTTATCGAGTTTAGAGGGCTTATTTGAGCTAGATGGTCTTGAATTGTTGGGCTCATATTGTTCTATATGTTGCTTTTCTATTTCGAGAATAATTTCTATGTCATCTTCAAACATGCTTGCGAGGCAACTCATTTGTGGGGGTTCAAATCCTGTAGGTTGTGTAAGGATGCTCATACAAGAAAGTTCGAATCTAACATAACGTTCAAGGATACTCATGCATAGAGGTTCGAAACCGAGATGTGGCATGCCTCGGTAACTTATGCGTTGATGTTCAACATCAAAACCAAGAGGTAGTGTACAGCGATTACTCGTGTGATGAGGTTCTACATCAAAGCCTAGAGGTAGTGTAAGTTCTTCTTTCACATTCTCAACCATATCGTGTGTTCTCTACTCATTCAAGTTGTACTCCTCATCCGGGTACGCCTAAATGTCTTTAAACCATTGTAGCGTAGACAATGTATTGGAAATTTCAATGCTCTTACGCTTACTTTTACCACTAGATAATGGATCATGTTTTTTATTGAAAAAGGTACGGCACAAAAATCTTTCCATCGGTGTAAATATTTTTTTCTCTTATTTACTACGACAAAGATTTATGAGTGAAAGATAGAAATAATATGTAAAAGAAAATAAAGCGAAAATTATATGGTGGGTATATGTATGTCAACATTATTTGCTAATACAAATTGTTCTGTGCAATGTAGTGGAGAATTATGTATAGAAATTGGTAGTTAGTAAGAGGAAATATTTCTAACAACGTTTCGCAATTAAAAAAAAATTGAAGGCATAATGGTGGGAGTTGGAGAGATTTAATTAGTTTGTACGGTAAATGTTGCTACTAAATCTGAAGCTACTATTTATAAGGACTAATGAATTTATGAATGTGTCGTTTGAATTTTGAAATTTCAAATTTTAAACAGCTCAACATTGCAAATTTAAAATTTGATGCAAATTTAATAGGGAATAGGGGGGGTAAGGGTTCAGAGAGGGGGGAAGGGAATAAAAGGATGTTAAGGGGGAAGGGGTGTTGGGGGGATTACTGACCAATTTTTTTTTTTTTTTAAATTCAGTGGTCCTTGAACCACCTGGGCCTTAAAAGCTCGACGGTTCAATTAGGCGGTTTGATCTGGCCACTAATGAACCAAATCAGTTTACGGTTCGAAACAAATCTTTACCCAATTCTACACCAAGGTTGGACCTCTTTCTTAACTATGTGGATAATGCAAATGGTTGGATAAAGATAACGTGAAAACATCTAAATCGTACTTATGCAAAACTACATTGGTATTATATTTATGTACGAAATAACAGATTCACCATTGTCGAACTCAAAAGTTGGGCCGAAACACTTCTCGTGCACTATGTATCGGGCTCATCATGTTAGGCCATCCCATAATAGATTGGACTAATAATTGATGGACTAAAGAATTGAAATTCCGAAGCTTTGCAGTATTTCATTCATTTCCCAACGCAAGTAAAGGGAGGCAGCAGCTTTCAAGTTTATTTTAACAATTGTGTGCTTATGGGCGTCTATTTCTTAAGAGTAGTAGAATATTGTGGATCTTACTCAGGTTAATTGCATGGTTATCTGCTAATTTTATTATTTAATATTTAAACTTATCTTTTACTATTTTTAAATATTTCCAGATAATATTGATTTTTAAATATTTTTAATAGTTATATACCATTGTTCCCTTTAAATATACAATTCTCAAAATTTTAAAGAAAAAAAAATACTACTTAGTCTAGAGTTGCAATTTTACCTGATGAAAGGTTGTATCAATATTTGGGTCTAATAAGATAATTTTATAATATTTTGTCGAGTGACTCAACATAGATTAGATTCATTTTAACGTTGGGCATATGTCAGTTTTATTTTAGCTTGAGCAAAGTAAAATGAAAGATTGTTGGTTGTATCTCCAAATTTGTTTATGACCACAGGCTTTTTTTTTTCCTTTTTTCCCTCCTCATATTTATAAACTCTTCTATCATTTGGTATATGTGAATGATTAGAAATAAAATAAAATAAAATAGAATGATAAATCTTTTCTTGTGTCTAAATATGCCACGAAATAGAACTGAATGAAATAAAATGAAATTATAATTCTATCATCTCAAAGGTAAAATTGAATTTCCCCTTAATGTATAAATTGTCAAGTCAAAGGAATGGTGATTTTAGCTTCTAAAAGTACTTTTAATCATGAGAAAAAGAATGGATCTCGAAATCACAATTCCATTTAGATCTATTCTTGTGAACCAAACATGTCTTAACTTAAATAGAAAGATTTAGAGGTGGACATGTATAGGTTCATAATCATAAATTGGTTTAGAATGGTTGATTGATTTCAACAATAAACAAAATAAAAGGACAAAAAGGTAAGATAAGATAAGACTTATGTTTTTATTTAATTGTTGTGGTAAAACTTTATTTTACATAAATTAACTCACTCTTGAACTTTAGTAATAAGTGTTTCTAGTGCATTATATTATATGTGATCAAGTAAATGTCACACTCTGTGACATTTTCACCTGCACATGCACCAACACAATCTAATCACTCACATACATGCACCGAAAGATAAATACAACACAATCACTCACATATATATACAATCACCGAAACATACACATCCTCGACTACCCTTCTCTCCTTTCTTATAAATGTGCATATACATACACACTATGTAATTTTATATTACTACAAGCATAAACACAAACACACACACATATAAAGGTTGTCTTTGTAGGATAGTTTTTTCAATATTTTTCATGTTCCCATTCAAAATGTCTCCTATATTAATAATTTCTATACATTATTAAAATCTTCAACTCCTCCATAGTTATAGAGTGTAATAAGTATTAGTTTGTTTTATGTGGTGTTGATTGTAACATTCCTTTATTTTAAAATTCTTGACAAATGAAATAAGTGATTGGAATGAAGGGACTATAAACTTTAAGAACTATGGAGAGATGAAAACAAGAATTCTTATAATGTCTCACTCATTTTCACTTCTAGCACAATACAGTATTCGTATACTTTAAAAAACATATAGGATATATATATATATATATATATGTATATTATGAAAAGCGTGTTTTACAATCATTTTTACTTTTAGTTTAAGACCGAGCCATTAGTATTTTCTATGTATCAGTATGAGTTCTTAATAACCTTAGCTTGCAATGAACCATGTACTGCCTAATTGGACTTTAGTATTGTGACTTACTTGAACATCTTTATCACTTAAGAAAGATTCATCTAATGCCAAAATTTGAGCAAGTGGCTAAATTGGAGTGAATTAGATTGTAGATGGTTTACTGTAAGTTGAGGTCACCAAGAAAACTCATAAAACCGATATACACGACTCATATTAAAGTGATAGAATAAAGAAATCGAATTAAATATTTTCTCAAAAAATTCTTCATAACTATTATCAAAATTAGAGTATCTTATGGCATCAATATTGAAATTAACCGGATATTAAAGGAACCGTTATCTTCATTTCCCTTTAATTTTTGTACTTGACATTACTCTTCATACTAGTCTTTATTTTCAATAAGTAAAGATTTCAATACAAATGAGAGATGATGTTATCATGTACATTTTAATGACTTTTGTTCTTTCCATTTATTGCCTTTGCAATTGTAGATGTAATATTTTATTTAATTTGGACAAATTTGTATTCTATTGTAAATGGAGCAGCATCCCCATTTATTTGTAGCATAAAGGCAATGATGTAACCAAATTTCTTAACAATTTATTGGGATAATCTAAACCAATTGATTCTATATTTTTAATACATTATAATATGTGTATTTTAGGCAATGAATGTGTAAAACAGGGACAAGGAACAATTTTCGTTTAGAAAAACAAAATAAGAAAAGAAAATTAGTTGTACCATCAGAAGTAACGGAATTGTAATTCGAAATTGATATCAACCCCTAAAGCCTTGGACCAATTGTAAACTCTATAAAGTTTTAGTCCAAACTCTAAATTGTACTCGAGTGTTCTAGATAACTTTATAGGTTGATAAGGCTAAATAAGATAAAAATTTTATTAAATTATAAATTTGAATATATTATAAGAAAAGAAAACCTAAAATCTTAATGAAAACCTTAATCGCATACAAAATCCATAAATCTTATGTACTTGTAAATAGTCGAAATTAAACTTAAACTTGATAAAATCCTAAAACCATAACTTTAAACTTATAAAATGAATAAATTTATCCCAACAGTAATAAAATCATAATTGAATACAATTATCGACCAATACGTATAATCACGTAAAATTGTTAACGAACGAGTTGAAATAACTTTCAAATATTATAAACGTAATGGCTAATAATTTAATTAATAAATTTTATAAAATTTTAAATATTATTTCTTAATTATTATTAAACATATAATTTTATATTTGGAATTATGATTTTTAATTTTTATTTTTTCTTCCTTTTTCCCTTTTTTCCTTTTCCTTTTTCTTTCCTTATTGCTTTTCTCCTTTTCCAAGTGTTTCCTTTTTTCTTCCTAGACATTGCAACAACCCATGTGCATAAAATAAAAACACTTGGTGGAGATTAATCAAATAGGATAAGGGTCTAATCACTTATGGTTAACTCATATCTTTGATCATTTGTTTTTTTTTTCTTTTTACTTTTCACTTTTCGCTTTTCACTTTTCCATTCCCTCTTCTTTTACTTCTACTACCTTCTTCCTCTTCCAATTTCTAAATCATCCTAATTCAAAGCAAAACACACTTTTTTTTTTTTTTTAGCAAACTGAGAATTCCCTTTCCCTTTCCCTTTCCCTTTTCACTTTCATCTTGGATTTCCTTCTACCTATTTCAACAACTCAAGAAAAGGGAAGAAGCTTCTAAATATCAAGTTACCAAGAGAAGTAAATAACTAGTATGTATATTATATTTATTTTGTAATAATAATAATTTATATGTACTATTTCACATATATGTATTTTTGTAGAATTTTATGTATCATAGGATTATGTAATGAAATTTACATGTATTTTATTATTTTTGTAAGAAGAGTCCATGTACATGTATCCAAAGGTATGTAAAGCTAATATTTACTTATGTTTATGTGTTCATATATGTATATAAATACTTAGGTATATACTCATATATACATACATATTATAATTGAATATATGTGTAAGGTATAAAGAGATGTATGTATGTATGTATATATATATGCATATATAGTACATATATTAGTTATTTTCATTATATATATGTATATATGGCCAGTTATATATGTATGTATAGAGTATAAATATATAAGTATAGTATATGTATATACATATAGCATATATAGTGTATTTAGAGTTATATTGTAAATTAACTATGTATATATGTATAAATAAAATAAGAGAACCTAAGTATATAAGTATATATATGTATAAAAATCAGTATATTAGTAATATAGTATGCATAAGTATATGAGTATGCTTAAAAAGTATATGTGTAATATACAAAATATTAAATTATTAAATAAAGCAGAATAATATATATATAAGTGTATGCCGCTAGCCTTGAAGAAAAAGAAAATGGATTAATTGGAAAAATTTAATAAAATATAATAATAAATATTAAGTAAAACACAAAATTGAAAAATTCATGAAAGTGACACGTGGAATATTCCTATGCTACCAGGTAGCACTTAATAATTTTTAATTAAATTCTTAATAAATAATAATAATAAAATAATTAATTAATTAGAAATTTATTAAAATAAAAAATGAATTAAATAATTATTAAACCTTAAAAATAGAAAAATAAGTAAATTGTGATAAAATAGACTTAAAAATTAAAAATTAAAAAAATATAAAATTTAAATATTTATTAAATCATAATTATATAATAAAAAACTTAAAATAATAATTTATAATTATTTAAGTCAAAATAATAAAATTAGTAATATTTTTAAACTATAATAAAAAATGCAGGTTATAACATCCCAAAATGGATCCCACTACAAGAAAATACGTCCGAAAATGATAAATATAAACTATAAGTTAATAAAAATCAAAACTAAAATAAAAAATTTATATGCGATTAACAAAAAGGTTAATGATTATTACAATCCCTAGCATTTATTATGGCTAAGTGAGTACTTGTAATGATTTTATATATGTTTATGCATATAGTTAATGAATATTAACTGTAGTGCCTCACCTCCTAAGGCCTATTCGTTTAGTGTATTGGTGTTCAGGAGATGGATTGTTATGTTATCTTTAAGTTGAGGATAAGGCTAATTGGAAGCCAAGTACTATTTATAATTTATAATAACATCTAATTATAAAGAATCATGGAAACATCTTTTAGGATACATGACATAAAGGCATTATAGTGCCCATGGCCATTAAGGTCTCACAAGTCGAACATAAACTAATTATGTCATTCAACATTATTTTCATAATATAATAATATTTTATCCTTGCTCTCAATATTCCCATCCCAACTTAGGCTCCAGCATTATCTTCATCTTCAAGTCCTAAGGTTAGAACAAAACTAACCTGTAAACATCAAGCCAAGTGAACAAAAGTATACAATAAATAATAACAATAATGTAAGCATATCCAAATATAATTTACTACCATTATTACAAAAAGTACAACAAATAGTTGTATCAATCATAACTAAGCTTAATATAATTTAACAATTGATAATGCTTATGTATGTAATGATATGTCATGTTAATGTACATGACATGCACTAGCCAGTATCTTAGCTAAGCAGACAATGAGTGGGACTTAGCGGCTCCCAAGCCAAATATTTGAGCAGTACTTAATAGCTCGCAAGCAAATTATTTGAGTAGCACTTGACAATTCAAAACTGAGCATGCAATTCTATATACTAAAAATAACTAAGCTTTATATAACTTGCAACCCGTAGGTCCCTTTATGAAAACGGAGCTTTCAATGTGACCCTTAAGTCATCTTTTCTTGATTCAAGTTTTTAAACATAACCTTTAGGTTCTTAAATCAAAAGTGAGCTTTATAAAATATGGCTCTTAGACCATTTTCATACTATGCCATGAATGCATGTGATGTAAATCATGTAATAATAATCGAGCAATAATTTTCAGGCATATGTAAGTCAATTTCAATAATAGTCGAGCAATAACTATCCATAAGCAATGTTTGCAATTCAAAGTATGTGCCAATGGAAATACTAATCATCAATTTATAAAAACTTTACTTCCATTCACAATTCATATAATACTACTTACAGTATGATAGATAATTCTAAGTTTAAGTCATTATATTTGAACTATGTCTATCGTGTACTCTTACTAATAACCATATGACATTTACTCATCATAACAATATTAATAAATTCATCAAGTCATACAATTCACTTTAGTGAAATCAAAATATCTTATTTAAAGAACGGGTGGTCGTTAAATTTTACGGTCACTTCATATTATGATCAGTAAGAAAGGGGTACTCATAATATACTCCTAGCGTTCTCTGTTATTGACTTTGAGATGGTTCACTGGATCCACGATGTCACTAAGATGTATACATATATATATATAATACCTATTGAATATACCTATTGAATAGAATGTTTATAACCTATTGAATATACCTATTGAATAGAATGTTTATAATTATAATTATGAGATTTAGACTTTGATTTGATTAATGATTAAAATATACGTCAGCTAAATAGAATCTTTCTCCAAGTAAAGAATCGGCCCAAATTATGTAGAATAAAAATTCTACTGCGTCTTCCAAGTATTGATTATATTCAATTAAATCTTCTCTGTTATTATCTTTTGTATTTACAGACATAAAGGAGAAAACAAAACTTGATTCTATTGATGATAATTTCAGATTATAGGTACGTAGCGTTGTATGCACCTAGCACAAGGACATCCCAACGATCTAAAGATCTTTCAAGGGAGCCGCCTTTGGAAACCAATAGCCCGCAATCAAGAAGTATTCCAGCTTATATACCTTATATCTGATTTCAGTTAAGACTTGATTTTTTAATGATTAATTGTATATAAAAGAGAGATTATAAATTAAATTCTAATTTTATAAGGATAATGATTACACTTGATCAATGATCAAGAATGTTGATTACAGAGAAAGCCAGCCAAAGATAATTCTTATGAAAATGCTCTAGCCAAACTACAGCACTAAACAAATATTGTAAAACTTCAGCTTCTTCTTCCTAATTTTCTGGATTATATTGTTTTGACATCTACAGAATGAGATAAATGATTTTATTCACCATCGGTATAATACCAATCACAATAAATTACAACAGAATAATACCATTCAAGGAAATCTATAGCATTACCAACATAATCATAATCATAATTATAATCATGAGGTTCAATAAACAATGACATAAATATTTATGTACTGATAAATTTAAAACCACCACAGGTGGCTGAGCCAAGACTAGTGGGGCTTTGGTGAGAATGAGATGATATGAACTGTAAAATAGATATAAAACCTCCAAAGGCAGTAATACCAGCCGATTATGGGGTTTATTAAAGATAAAATGATAGATAGTAGAGATTATACAGATATAATCTCGTGGAATTACACCCAATTTCAATTGGAGATTCCCCACACGAGATAGAATGTAAGAAGAGAATCAAACTGATTTTATTGATAAAACTGATTTTTACAAAACATATAAATACAAGAGTATAAATCGATGATCAAGAGGTATAATCAAGAAAATGATCGTCCTCCCTCTGATAAGAAGCAAACAATTATGCTTCAAGAAAATTGATTTGATTGAGAGAGAAGCAAACAATTATGCTTCAGAAAGTGTTTGGATGATTGCTGATTGGTGATTGGTGATGAAAGAGGAAGAGGATGAATGTGAGAGAGGTTGTAGATGGGAGAGATGGGAAAGAAAGAAAGAGTAAGAAGATGAGAGGTTTTCGAAAAAATGAAGAGAATTCGATGTCCTTCGGTGTCTGAATGAGTGTGTATATATAATGGAAATGGACTGATAAGGTACTGTTTTGAACAGTGGTATTGTGGCCGACAAAGTACTGTTGACACAATGGATTGATTGGTGTCTGTGGCAGATAAAGTACTGTTTTGAATAGTGCTTTGTGGCAGACAGGATTCTGATAATGATAGATTGATTTTTTGGCTGATTGATTGTGTACTGTGGTACATGTGTATTATACCGTATTTCTACTTTTACAATGCAGAATAATACAGAAAATTTGAATGATACAATTTTTCACGGTTCTCCTAAATCTATGCCATAGCAGTCATCTTCATTTGTATTACCGCTGTGGTGAGATGTTGAGTCCGTTTCTGAGCTTGATTTTTGTGCTGATTCTGATTCTTTGATATGATCCCGTGCTCTTTCCAGAATTTGTTTTAATTGATCTGGAGAATTTACACTTGCAAGTGATGATATTAAAAATCCTCTGTTGTGATACTGTCTTGGTGCTGATGGAGATGGTGGTGATTTTGCAGAATTAGTCTTAATCCAATTTAAAATTGAATTCTTTTCACATTTATTCCACATCTTGAAGCTATCCCACTATTTGATTTTACACATTCTGACTAAATTAATTGTGTTTGATGATCGATCTAGCTTGTATTCAAACCACCAGGCCATGACCCATGATATTCTGAGATGTATAAAATATAGCATCTCTTTTGGAAAATTCTTTTCATGAGGTGTAGGATTGTAATGGCTCAAGAAAGTATCAAATCCTTCCTTCGCATTTTGATGAATGATTTCTGATGTCGCACCAAATTATTCCCACCAGTGATTAAACCAAGTAGGAAGATTGTATGATAAGCAATTGTCAAAAAATATTAACCAAGTATGTGTTCTTTTTGGATTCATATGATAAAACACATTCCACCAGGCTTGCTTATAATCAAAATAATTATAAGTAGCTCGATGATTTGGTTGTGCTGAAAATGATTCTAAATTGAGCTTTGTAGCAGTGATTGGATGAACTCGCCATTTTTTTAAGCTGATTACTTTTAGTATTCTAGCTGTAGAATAACTGATCATCCCTTCTTTTTCAAAATGTTTGAACCTGATTGATCCAGTATCAGTTAAAATTTTTTCATAAAACTGGATTGTTTTATACTGATCATATGGCACATAATAAAAGTCTTTTGTGAATATTTTATTTGCAAAATCAAAAGGGTCCTTTTCTAATAGGCTTTCTTCTACTGAGAAAACATATCTAGAAACGGGTTTTGTAAAAAAATTTGATCTCTGACTGAAAGGGATTGTTCCAACTGGAGTTGGTGTTGATATTTCTGTGATATGGAAATTTTGATTTCTTCTTTGAGTTTCTTTTATCCGAGAATCTGATTGGGGAATTTCTGGTAATGCTGGGATTTTTTTGTTTTGATTGTGATTATAAGACCATTGAAATTGCATCAAGCAATCCAGGGTCATAATCCATATCAATTAATTTAGCAATGGCTTCTTGAGTTTGTGAAACTGATTGAGTGTTTGAGGATTTTGATTTTGATGATTTTGATGAGGATTCTTTTTTGATTGTTAATGGAGTGTTGGATGATTTACAAACATCCAACTAGGTTTTGATATTGGTTAATCCTTTTCCTGATGATGAGGGGATTTTTTCCTTACTTTTATCCTTGTCCTTTTTGGGAGGTATCTCCCTGCAAGAATTCACGAGTAAGGAAGTCAGGAAGGGAATTGGAAGATCCATTGATAGGCTCTATTTCGAAATCAAATATAGAAAGAATAGATTGCCATCTGGCAAAAATCTGTTTTGATGCAATGTTTTGAACATCCTTTACTAAAACATTTTTTGCTGCTTTGCAATCGATTCTTAAAAGAAATTTTTGATTTAACAGATCTCCTTAAAATTTTGAAATTGTTAAAACAATGGCTAAGATTTCTTTTTTTATTGTTGAATAATTTGATTGACAATTATTCTAATTTTTTGATGCAAATTAAACAACATATTCTTTATTGTTATTTTTCTGTTTTAGAATTCCCCCGAATCATAAATCAAAAGCATCTGTTTCCATAACTTTTGGTAATGATGGATCTGCAATATGTGAACAAGGAATTTCTTTAATTCTTTGTTTAATTAATTTGATAATTTCTGTATGTTCATTAGACCATGGAAGTGGATTCTTTTTTAATCTCTGATATAACGGTTTGCAAATTATGTTAAGATTTGGAAAAAATTCAGCAACATAATTCAAATTACCTAGGAATCTTTGAAGCTGATTTTTATCCTTAATTTCATTAGGGAATTTTTCAGTGAATTCAATTGATCTTTGAATAGGTATTATGGTTCCATTATGAATATTAAATCCTAAAAATCTGATTTTGGTTTGGAAAAGACTAATTTTAGTAGGTGAAACTACTAAACCATTCCTTTTGATTATATTGATGAAAATTCTTATATGTTTAAAATGTTGATCAATATTAGATGAATATATTAAAATATCATCTATATATGTAATTATGAAACTGATATAATCATTAAAAATTTCATTCATGATTTTTTGAAATTCTGAGAGAGCATTTTTCAATCTAAATGGCATTACATTCTATTCGAATTGACCAAAAGGAACAGTGAAGGCAGTTTTGTACCTATCACTTTCTTTAATCTGAATTTGCAAAAATCCAGATTTCATATCGAATTTTGAGAATATTCTGGCTTGATTTAATCTATTGAGTAAATCTTTTTTATTGGGAATTGGATATCTTATCCATTTGAGAGCAGTATTAAGAGGTTTGTAATTAATTACCAATCTTGGCACACCTCTTTCAATTTCAGCATTTTTATTAACATAAAAAGCGGAACAACTCCAGGGTGATCTATTTTTCCTGATTAATTTTTTATTGAGTAAATCATCTATTTCCTTTTTACAATGATTAAGAACTTCTTGATTCATTTGTGAAGGTCTAGCTTTCGTTGAAATATTTTTTTCATTAAAGTCAGTTTCATATGGGAGATCCACAATATGTGATTTTCGATCCCAGAATGCATTTGGGAGTGTGGAACAAATTGAGTTTTTTATTTCTGATTCTATTTGAGAAATTTTTGATTTTAGATTTTGATTGTTGAGTTGATCTTCAATTTTTTTGAATGCAAGATCATTTTTTAAGTACATTAAATGATTTTCTTTATATTGTATTAAACAATTTAATTCATCATTTTTTAACTGATTGATATATTTTGTTTGTGGTTTTGTTACAAAATTGAACACAATTTCTTTTTTCAAATACTATGTTTTAATTCCATTTTCATCTACCATAAATGGTTGAATTTGGTTTATGAATGGTGTTCCTAAAATAACATTTTTACTCAAATTTTTTACCAATATAAATGAAGTTTTATAAGAAACATGATCTTTTAATATTTCAGCATTTGATAATTTATACTTGATACTTAACTTGCTTCCTGATGCAGAACTTAGAGATTGGTTAGTTTTCTCAAAATATTTTGTTGGAATCAAACCTTCTCTAATGCAATTCAAGTTAGCACCAGTATCAAATAAAGCGAGTGTTTGTAGAACAAATTCATTATTAATTTTGATTGAGACATCAATTATCCATTTTCTTGTAGTGATTTGAACAAGATGCATTAAATAATCATTGATTTTATTTGAGGAATTTTATTTGAGGAATTTTCTTTTTCTTGATTTGAAGTTTCTGATTCACTTTCTTGAATTTTTTTATTTAATTCAAATAACTCTTTTTGAAATTTTATTTGCATTAATTTTAATTCTTCTATTTCTTGTTTTTGAATATTGATTTCTTTTTGTAAATCACTGATTGTTATCACTTGTATATTTTTCTTTTTATTTCTTTCAAGAATTTCATTAACATTATAAGGTAATTTTGGAGTGGGATTTGTATTGATTTTGAATTTATTTATATATTCAAATTTTTCATTATCATTTGTCATTTAATCAATTTTTTTAAGAATTGCTTCTTCATTATCAATTAGCATATTAATTTCTTCTCTTTCTGATTCTGATGAGGTGGAGTCCATGTCATTAACTTGGATCCCATCATCACTATCATTTTCTGATGATGATTCATTTTCACAAAAAATTTGTAATATGTTTTCCATTGTTTCTTTATCTAAGTTTAATTCATTAAGCTTATTATTTATTTTACAAAAATTTGCTGTGTGACCAATTTTTTTACACTTATAACATCTTAATTGTTTATATGACTTCTTTTTATATTTTTTATCTTCAGATTTTCCATAATTTTGTTTGTTTTGAAATTTTTTAAATGGTTTCTTCTTGAAATTTCTTCGAGGTTTTTTATTTGTACATTCAAAACAATTTTGTGATTTATGAGATGATTTTTTATAATTTTTTGATTTTTTACTGATAAAGGAGGGGTCATATTGAGCACAAAAATCACCAAGGCTTTGATGTTTTAAGCGCTGTTCATTTTTCAATTGTTTTTGTAGTCTAATTGTATTACACAAATTGGTTCCAATTTTATTAACATATGATGCTAATTCTCCATATGACAAATTGTCATAAGGAATTTCACCATTGTTTTCTTCCCTAAGTAATTTTCTAACTTGGTTACCTATTAATTTTGGTAAACCAGCTAGGAATTTTTCTTTCCAGAAAGGTTGATTACAATCATTTCTAAGGAATACTCTTTGAAAGAATATATTCTTATATTGTCTGAATTCTCCAAGTGATTTACATTTCATGTTTGATAATAAATCTAGGGTTTTATCCCTAATGTGAGAAGGGTCTCCTATGAAATGTTGATTGATTGAAAATATTAATGTGTTAACCATATCTTGAATTGGTTCATTATTCTCATCTAGAATTCTTCTATTATTTTCATCTATTTTACATGATGTAAGAATATTAAATCTCTGTTCTTCAGTGGGATAATTATCCCACCATCTTTTTAATTGTCCTGTAAAACCAGAAATTAAAAAGAGTGCTACTTGATAGTCAGTAACATTTGGAACAGTTTTATTAGTATTTGAAAACATGATCATCTGATTAAGAACATTAAGGATTCTTTGTTCTGAGTATCCATCTATATTCCATTCATAGGTGGATCCTATAGAATATTTATTATGATAATTATCATTTTTTTCTTCAATTAATATATCAGGAGGTGTTGCTCTCTGATAGTATAATTTTTGAGGTTCTTTCCAATTGATCTTATTGATTTCATCATTGTTAATGTCATTGTTAATATTTAAAGAAATATTAGACATTGATTCACTTATTGATTCTCTATCTGATTCTTCTATTGTTTCATTACTGATTGATTCATTATCCAAAGCATGAATTTTCTCTGAGGGTGTTTCTTCTATTACTATACCTTTTCTAATTAAAGTTGAGGTATCTATACTTAAGAAATTTATTGGTTTTGTTGATGAGGAAGTTTCTTCTTTTATTGATTTGTTTTTTAGCATTCTTTTTCTTTCATCTAATGCTTTTAAAAATTCTTGACTAGGATTTTTAGGCATTTCAAATGGTTTGAATAAATGAGTGTTTTTATTGATTGAAATTTTTTCACTTATTTTATTGATTTCAATATTTATTGTGTCTTCTATTCTATTTAATTGTTCTCCTATAGTATGTAAATGTTGATTGGTGTAATTATTTTGATTTATTATTTGTTTAGTTCCTGATCCTTCTTCTTCTGATGCATTTTTAAATGGAGTTAAGCAGATTTCTGTATTTTTATGAATCATTTTTGTATTACTTAATGGTGGATGATTTGATTCTATGATTTGTCCATCACTAAGTTTCCATTTATAACAATTATTAATAACATTGATTTCTTTGGATTTCAGATAATAATTCTCGAACCATTCAAAGAAATATATCTGAGCTCCAATTTCTTCCATGAAATTATAATATTCATCTTTTATTTTTATTTTCATATGATCAAATGTTTTAAAATACCAATTTCTAATTTTTTCATTCTTTTGAGAATTGAATTCTTGATTCAAAAGTATTTTATTTGGTACAAAGGATTCTTCTAAAATATTCAATTTCGCATCACCTAATTCTGAGAATGAAGGTTCTCTATGTTCTGGCTCATTAGGTTGGTAAACTGGTTAGGTTATACCAGACTTATCATAAACAATTCCTGAAAGGGACGGATTTTCTTGGATATTTGGTTGTCTGTCCTGTTGATTGTTAGTTTGATAAGGAGTGTAAATAATAGGAGGAGGATTGGGTAGATCTACTGATTTTCTTGAAGAAGATGTCATAGATCTTATTTCTAGTGGTCTTCTTGGCTGATCAAATGATTTTCTATTAAATTGAATGGTAACTTTACCATCAGGATGTTATACTACATTTGATGGTTCGGTATTATATATTGGTTTTTTAGGAAGTGGGTTTTCTACTTCCCAATGCTCTGGTAAATTAACTTCTGACCATTGAATCATTTTTGTGACTGATACATTGGCTTTGGTTAGGTCTGTTTAAATAAGCAGAGTCTAACCTCTCTTATCCATTTTATATGCCTTAGAACCAAAAGTAATTTTCATTAATTTGAAATATATTCTGTATATTACAACCATTGGTATTGATTCTTCTACTATTCTATAATTATGTGTTTTGATTTGAAGAATTAATAAACTCATAATTGTTTTATCCCTAAGGGCAAGGGTAATATTCGGATGACATTCAAATTGGATTGGCCCACTACTAAGACTAGTTTCTATAGTGGCATGTATTGATTTTTCATATATTAATTCTCTAGCATCCCTAAGAACCATACAAATTGAAGTATCTAAGCCTAATTTAGTAAGAGGTTTTGCTCCTACTTGAACTAAGCCTAAATGCATATAATTCCAATCTTTTGCATTTTTTTTATTGATTCTTGATTTAGAAGTTTGATTGTTGTTAAACCATCAGAAACAGGAATATCCTTTTCTTCTGTAGTTATAACATAATCTTTTTTTCCAAAAATTTTCCATTTGCCTATTTGATATATCTGATCATATGATGTTTTTGGTATTTTCCATTCATCAATTGCTTTGTCAAAGTTTTTTATATGTATCTCATCTTGATTATTCAACATTGATTCCTCAGATTGCTCTGTGGGAGCAAAGCTAGAAGAGGACATAGATCTTCTAAGTAGATTTATATTTTCAAACGAGACTAATTTTTCTAAATCTTATAGATCTAGATCATGAGACTAAATTTAGTTTAATATTGTGATTTCCAATTTATAACCTTTATGAAACCCTTAAACAACAAGCAGGATTTACGCTAGGCCTCAGTAGGCTTATCACAATATTAAGACTTTTCCACAAAGGATTCGTCTCAAGTGATTTAGAGATATAAGTTTCAGATCGTCACAAAGACAATCGTCTCAAATGAGAAAATATAAATGTTATATATATATATATATATATATATATATATATATATATATATAAGTAATGGAATAAATCGTTCAATTGAATTCTATTTAAGCTTTCTCATCTTGATATCAATTCTATCAATCATCCTACGTTTACAATCTTATATATGTAAATTTTTCATTATTATTACATTTAATATGAAATTTTTTATAAGTAATAAACCTTAGCTAAAAGCCCTTATCTAAGAATTATTTTCATACATTTTCTAAAAAGTGATCTTTATAAAATAATAAATAATATCAACTATTAGAGCTTATCGAAAATTTATTTCTTATTAATAATATTGTCTTATCTTTATACATATATATTAATAAAGAAAAAGAATATACATATATATAGATATATATAACTATATGCAATGTTTTGTACATATACTTGTTCACATATATAGTAAAAATATTAGTTATACACTTTTTCCTAAAAGGTATCTTATTTGAGTGTGTGTGTGTGTGTATATATATATATATATATATATATATATATTGTCACTTCATTAGTTAAAATTAAACATAAATTTTTTTCAGTTTTGGTTACTAATCTTAAACTAAAAAACCAAATTCACCCATATCAAAGCTCTTAAACTAGATGCAACTTATAAGGCAAATACTCCCAAAGCATACCTCTTGGGTGCATCTTTTTCAATCCATCTCTTCTTAACTTTTAATATATTGGGGTCTTTTTCTTATTTTATTTTCCATGTGGGACTTGCTATAAGAAAATAGAAAAATTTCTTACGTGGAACAGTATTTTTCAACAAGAACTTGGTCATATAATCCTATAAAGAGAATTAACTATTGTAAGAAAATCCATGTGGGACATAAAATAAAATCTACATGCTAGTGCAAAATTTTTATATTTTTAAGCAACTTTTTCCATCAATTTAGCCATGTTAATCATGATGGTTGTTTAGTAAAATGACTCAAAATGATACTAAGCTAGCGATATTAGCTCATGACATGAATTTTTATCAAAATCTTTGACCTAAACATCATCAAATTGATGGTTGAAGTTGGGGGATCATGCTGTTTCATACTCAAAATTGAGCATATGCATATATATATATATATATGTATGTATATTGAATTTCAAGTTGATATTTTGAGCTGCATTAAGTGTGATCATTTGATAAAGTTGATTCTAATTTATTCTATTATTTTTCAAGTTTCATTTCATCTAGTTTCTATAGAGATTCAATGGTAAAAATTGAAACTTTAATCAATTACAAGTGCATACACTAAGTTGTTTTTGCAGAAATAAAAAGTGAAACTCAAATGTCTACCTTTAATTTCTTTATTACATAGCGGAATTTGGGTTAATTTATTAGCTAGTATTTGTAGTGTTCTATATGATGAATCTATTAGTAGTGGCGGCTTGTCGTTTGGTGATAAGAGGAGTGAGAAATCATTGCTCAAAGTGGAGGGTGTAGAGAGGCCAACTGTAGATTTTTTATACTAAGCGTTAAGAGTGTTTGCATAAAGTAAGGAACTTTGATTTTCTACCTTGAAGTTCTTACTGCGAAATTATTTTCGAGTGCTTCTAAATAACATTATTGGAATCTCCCATGCCTAGAGAGGAGTGGTGGTGGTGGTTCTTTAAGTAGTAGTCGTTGATGGAAGAAATCGAAACTCAAAATGGTTAGGTTGGAGAGGTGTTTTTGATACTTAGAAAATTTTCCAAATGTTAAGTGATTAGCTTAGGGTTCCCTCTTTGTGCACGATTTCCGAGAATATGGTGGTGACTTTATCTTGGTAGTAGTGTAGGGTTGAAAGTCAGGTTGGGGTAGTTTATATAGGTAAGTTTAAGTTATGCTTTTGTTAAGTGGATAGTGAGTTAGATAAAGAGAAAGTCGAGGCATCATTAGAAGTGTGAAAGAAACAAGAGGATGGAGTCTCACATCTTTCTATCAGACGCTCAAGACTTCTATAAATATGAGTTTAGTAAAGTCAATCGTCGACTAGACACGTGTTGGTAGAAGAAGAAATTGGGGATTGGACAGCGGTTGGACAATTGATGCGGTTTGTCAATTTGATTTTATCTTATGCATACAAGTTCTACAAGTGTTAAAATTATTTTTACATTGTATTTCAACAAAAATTTATGGACAAGTTTAAAATTTATTATAAAATACAAAAATATGTTGAAGTTAATATTTTTTATGCCATTACCCTATATTTGGAGACACTGATATTAATTCCTTTAGTAGGTAGATGTTCAGTATTGAAAACGCGATATTTTTTAGTTTCAACTTTTGCACTAGACTATGTATCATATTTGAACATTAAAACTTAAAAAAAAAATTCTTTATTTGTATATTTATTATTATTTTTCTCAAAGCTTCAAAATATTTTATTTTATTATTTTTATATATTTTTCTAGGGAACTTGATTCCTCTCTAAAATTTATTTAACTAATTATCTATAAAACGTAAGGTTCGGGATTCTTATTTTTTTTTTATATAATATAACTCTAATCATATTCTAGTCTTTTATTTATTACGGGGTATTACATTAACTGTTATTAATAATTGGATGTTACGTGAGGCTAGGTTATGCATTTGTATGATACTATGTATCAAGTTGTGAAATTACTTTAAAGTATAATAATGTATTGCTTGTTATGTAGTGAATCTAATAAGAATTGATTTGTTTGTGATTTTGATTGATCATACAATAATTGGACTTAATGATATCAAACTTGAACTAACTAAATCAGAACATGCATAAACATACACTGCATAAGTAATTCCGGTCGTCACATTACACGAAGGTAGCGAGAGGCCATATAAGGGTTGATAAATTATGAATATAGTATTTTAGTATGGTGCACACGTATGATATGACCTTACCTTGGCCCATTGCGTTGGAGGCACCAATCACCCGACTAAGGGTCAAGTCTAAAGGTCTTCGTTTAGGGGTGAGTATAAACTGCGAGAACCTACTCACAATCATACTTAGAACTTAGTTTTAATTAAAACTAAAAATGGATATACTATTTTATTTTTTAATACGGAACACAGAATTTCATTGTTATATAAGTTTAAGTATGATGCCCAGATCTAATTGATGCTATGTATATTCCAACCTCGACTTCAAAGGGTATTAAATCTGAGTTGCATGCATTACATAGTCACTTACATATGTTTGTATGGCATTCTATGTATTTGAAATTGACTGTTGAATAACTTGTTTAATGTATGTTTAAGAGATAGCTTACTAAACTCTTTAGCTTATACCCCTACAGATTACTTGTGTAGGACGACCTTTTTGTTATTTTAGATCGCAAGATGCTCGAGGTTAGTGAAATGCTTTTTGGTTAGTGTAAGTGTAAGTCGAGAGATAAGAGTGTATTTCTATTACTATAACAAGTTCTTAGAAACTTATTATCGAACATTATGTATTATCTAATATCTTGGTTAGTTTACCCAATAGTACGTTAAAGACGTAATGTATGTGTTATATATAAATGGCTTTTGGAGATCTAATATTTTCAAGATAAAGCCTACCACTAGCATCCTTTTTCCTCATTTGAAAATTCCTTTCTCTCTCTACTATAAACCCTAGTATCAATGCTCTCTCTTCTCTACCACTTTAAAAGCCATTTTTTTTCTTCCAAATCTTAGTTGAAATCATGATCTAAATTACTCCTTTACTCCATATGTAGTCAGATTTCGTGATTTTTATCAAAAAATCATATGAGTTTGAAGCACTTTTTCTCTCTTTTAGTAGTTGTGCACACAAGGGTACTTTCTTTCTTCAAATTGCTTAATCTTGTATTATTTTGCTTTCTCACTCTCTAGGATGGTGATTTTCATGCTTATATTGTATGTTTTAGCAATTTATGTAGATATATAGAATAATTTATTAAGTTATGTGCTTATTAAATTACTTAATTTTAGCAATTCATTCATGATCATAATTTTTTTTTATTATTTTGTGCTTTTTAGAAAATTTATTGCATTGACATTTTTTATACTTTACATTAAAAAATGATATTGACTTATAGTTCGAATATCATGATGTTAGGTATGAATTGCCCTTTTTTTAAAGCGAAATAAGTAATTAAAAAAAAAAAGACAAAACATGTTTTATAAAATTTAGAATCTACATATTTTATAGGAGACAATTGAAGTGGTTTAAAGGGTTGTACAAGGTAGATTTAAGTTTCAAAATTTAGAAATATATACTTGCAAAACAAGTAAAGAGTTAAGGTTTTCACCCTCTAAACATATAACAAGTGTTGCAACAATTCATTATTACACTATCCTAATAATTATGAATTGATAGCACTACATAATGAAATTTACCATCTAGGACTTTATATAAGGCATTTAGGTTACAACAATATATCTATGACTTTTACTCTTGCATTCCAATTTTGTCAACATGAAAGGAAATTATATAGAAATCAAACATTGGCTGCATTGTTCTTCAAAAGCCATGTTTATTGATAGTTGGTTACTAATATGGACTTGTTTATAAAAAAAATGTTAAATGTAGACAAGTCAAATGGCTGAAGTATGAGTGATTTGCTATACTTATGACCATATGTGAAAGTAGAGAATAAGACATGTTATGATGGGTGTCCAACAACAATGGTTGGGCTTTCGCATGGGATAAGTTATGTGTAGCTGATGAGTATCTGTTACATTTAAAATATATAGTAGGGTATAAATGTAAGAAATCAATAATAGTTGTATAATTTTCATAAATCAACAATTTAGTAGATTATAAATAGTGGTATTAGTAGTTAAAATATAGCTTTAGTAGTAGTTATTTGAGCGAAAATTAGTTACTAGTTTTAGTAGTTATTGTTGGAGGGAAAATTAGTTATTAGTAACAACAAGTAGATCATAGATAATATATTTCTACAAATAGTAATATATTAATGAAGATTGCATAAGGAAGTTTTCAACCAAATTATTGGGCGCCTTTTTTTTTTTTTTGATAATTGGTAAGGAGATTGGTTATCTTAAAATAAGTCAGAATTTCAATCTTTTCATTCATTTCATTGATTCTACCATCACTTACTTCACACCAACATGCATGACACAATTTACAGCAAATTAGTAGGCTATGATTGCTAATATTGGTGCTCTCATTTTTCTTCACTATGGTTGATGGAACTCAAGCCATAAAACCAACAATGATGGAGAAATTAAAAGAATTGGTATATTCAATAGTTGAAAATATGAAATCCATGCAAAGAATGCAAGAATCTATGAAGGCTAAAATAATTGGAACATTTTCAATTAATGGCTTCAATTTTAATGCTAATTCCAATTTGGAAAATTCATTTGTATTCAAATCAAATGCCTTAATGGCTATAAAGAAAGAAATGTAAGAAGATAAAGCGATGGGCAAAGAAGAGGATAAAAAGGTATGTGAGGAAGAGCGGTATGTGAGGAAGAGCGGTACGTGGAGATCGATTATTAGATAATCAAAATTTGGAATATTTGCATCTAAATCTTAGTATTTGGAGGACAAAATATGATATGCCCAGACAAGTACATTTAAATGGCATTGGAAATTAACCAAAACTAATATTTCGTAAAGGCTATTTGTATATCATGGGAAGGAAAATCACAATATTTGACAACAGGAAGGTAGCTATATCTAACTCACTAAGGCAAATCTTATATAATTTTAATGACTACTTGAATGATGGTAGGTTTAAAGGCATTGAGGTACATAAAAGTCTCAAGAAGATATTTCTATCTATAGAAGCTAAAATTGTTATGGCTATGCTCATGCTAAGGAGTTTAGTATCTGGTTCAAATAAAACATTTTATTTATCTTTTGATGAAGTTAGTTTAATTTTTTGCTTAGTTTAGATTAAATAAATTTTATGGCCATAGCATATAATACCTTCAGATGTTGTAATTGGATATTTTCAAGATCGGTATCTTTCTACTTTAACCTTGAGAACAAGATTGATTTCAGATAAGGGAGAGACTATTACATTTAAAAAATATAATAGGGTGTAAAAGTAAAAAAAAAAAAATCAATTATAATTGTATAATTTTTAAAAGTTAGCAATTTAGTAGATTGTAAATAGTGGTTTTTAATAGTTAAAATATAGCTTTAATAGTTGTTGTTGGGGGAAAAATTAGTTACTAGTAACAACAAGTTGGTCATAGATAATGTATTTTTATAAATAGTGATATATCAATGAAGATTGTATGAGAAATTTTTCAACTAAATTGTTAGGTACTCCTTTCTTTGATACTTGGTAAGGAGATTGGCTATTTCTAAATAAGCTGGAATTTCAATATTTTCATTAATTTCATTGGTTCCACCATCACCTACTTCACCACCAACATCCATAACACAATTTGCAATAGGTTAATAGGCTACGATTGCTAACAATATCATTTATGATTGCATTTGGATTGATTTGACAACGCATCGAATTAAGTTTGATCATAAGAATCCCCTTATTGAAGCTAATAGGGATTATTACTACATTGTTCCTATGAACTGTGATTATGATGTACGATATATGTTAGTGTCCTGCTGAGGATGTGGTGAGGTCAATGGTTCCACTAAGTTGTACATTGAAATTCATGAAGTCAATATGCTTGCTACAGCTAAGTATGATGTAGGATAAGAGAATAATATTGAATGTCAAGTCTCAGGATTATGAATCTCCTATTCCAGCTACTCAAGAAGTAGGTGATAATCAAGGTCTCCTTGAAACCAATATCTTAGTCACAGATGAAGCTAATGAGGAAATGGATATTGAAAATAACTTAATATGTGAATAAATGTTTTGATTGTTCATGGAATTTTTTAAAAGGAAAGTGAATAACCTCCTAAATTTTAACTTTGAACATACCTCTAAAATTAGGAAATAACTCCAAGAAATTGCAATTTATAAGAGAGTTTGAGACATTAAAGTACACTTTATGAGTTTAGAATATATTTACATTAAGATCAACGTTTAAAAAATTATTTGCAATTTCCCCCAAATTTAATTACAGGTTTTCCATCCTGGTTGTACTACATAAGTGGAACTACATTAACTCTGTAAAATATTTGCTCAGGGTTTTTACATGTACTCGGGATTCAGCATATGTTTCTGTTTTATCTCTATTCAGGAGACAGTGATTTACGCAACTTTATGCTTCTTGAATGGAAGTGGTTTTTATTACCGTAATCGATTTGACCAAAATAATAAATTTATCGGTATCTCTTTGTTCAGAATGAGGTATCATGTTAGGAAGAAGAGGACAAAAAACTATAACTATGCTTTGTAGTATAACAATCAACTTCACCTGCTGTAGCGGTTGAAGTATTGACTTATCGATCCGCGTGAACATGGAATCAAAGACGTCTTCTTTTTTATGGAATCCCAAAATCAAGTGTAGATATTCTGTCTTCTAACACACTTAAATACCTGCCGGTTAACAAACAATTTCAACTGGTATTTTGGATGTTTCTATCTCTTTTATATTTTATTTGGATAAACAAATACGTGTGTCGATTGGATGATTAATCAAGATAACTTAATTACAGTTTTAGGATCTTTAGGCCCATCCGTGTTGGTGAATTTGCTGTTGATTGATAGGCTTTATGTCAATACAAGTTGGTTAAGTTGGTAACGACGGATCATTGTCTGAAGAATATGGTATGAATCCAGTTGCTGACAAGAGGACTGAACTGTGTTGGCAAATAAACTGTAAGTATTCTCATACACGGTCTTTAGTCTTAGAGGTATGCCCTGTCCGATAGTGGTAAATAGAGCTAAAATCATCCAAACTTTTTCAAATTAAATATTATTTGAGTTTAATAAAATAATTTGTTTTTTCTTAAAGAAAAAAGCTATGTAAATAAAAAGTTGTTGAAAAGCTTTCCCATTAGTTTGTTTGATGTATGCGCGCATGTCTTTTTGATATTTCAATGGGTTAATTGGTGGATTACTTAAAAACAAATTGGCCGTCACATGGTGTAATCGGCGGAGAATCGTGGAGAATCTCGCGGATGTATCATTCAATGCAACTATTCTCTCTTCGTGTGGAAAAAAGATTTAACGGGTAGTGTACACAACATATATATATATATATATATATAAATAAGTATAAATTATATTTAAACATATAATAATATTAGTAATAGATTTTTGGATAACTACTCACTATTACTAATACGTACTTGAATTTAATTGATAATTACACATTACATGTACTTATGTAAATCAATGTGATTTGTATTATTTAGTTTGTAATACGATGTGATTGATAAGATAGTTATATATTTAATTTTTTAATTCTATACACATCGTTTTAGATCCGTTGAGAAGTTGCATATACGAAGAGAAATAGATGGCTTCAATGTATGACACATTTAGGAAAAATGAAGGTCAACAAAAAAAGCAAAAAGATTGTAACACCATTGGTTCCTTCACCAAAAAGAAAACACAAGTTATCCTTCTTTGATCAAATCCAACCTTCAATTTACATTGGGATCATATTTTACTACAAAGATCAAGGGGACCCTTATCATGGTCTTGAAGTTGATGTTCAAGAAAGGCTTGTCAAACTAGAGAAATCACTTTCAGAAACTTTAGTTCTTTTCTATCCTTTTCCTGGTAGATATGTAGAAGAAGAAGGCGGTTCCTCCATTGATTGTGGAGATCAAGGAGTTGAATATGTTGTAGCAAAAATAGACGGTCATCTCGATGGTGTTTGTGACCCCGAAATCGATTCTGGTATACTCGCGAGCTTCCCAATGGGATTGGGAAACGGAAAATCCCTCATTGTGATTCAAGTGAATGTGTTCAAGTACGGGAGATTAGCTATCGGGGTAGGGTTTTCCCACGAGTTAGCCGATATATTTACATTAAACATGTTCATGCGTGCATGGTCCATAGCAAGTCGTGGTGGCATTACACAAGTCATTCCACCCAATTTCGATTTAGGATCCCTATTTCCTCAAAAGGAAGTAAGGAAATTTTCTATTGGTGGGACAATGCGTCAACCACCCATGGAAATACTTCTAAACAAATTTGTGATAAAAAAAGTCACATTTCATGATGATGTTATTTCAAAATTGAAAACTGATGTCACCGATTCCAAACCAAGCGGGTCGAGTCGCAAAACTCTTACTTCCCAAGTTTCTCGAGTGGAGGTAGTGTCAGCTATGATTAGAAAGGCAATTTTAGAAGCGAAATGCACGAAGCACAATGTCAACTTGAAGCCTTTTGTTATTTGACATACGATGAACTTACGAGACAAAACAAATCTACATATGGGAGAAAGCTTGTATGGTAAATTCTGTGGAGCGGTGCTAACTCCACCTACCAATATAGAACAAAATGTAGTCGCAATACAATTCGTATCAAACCTGATAGGCGATGCAATAAGGAAAGCCAGATCGCAATTTTCAATTGCAACAAATGTTAATCTGTGCTCTGTGGTGGAGAAAACACATGAGGAGTTTCTTGAGTTAATGAAGAAAAGTATGGACAGAGAAATTAATCTGATAAATTTTAGCAGTTGGTGCAAGTTCCCATTCTATGGAGTAAATTTTGGTTGGGGAAAGCCAGACTTGGTTAGTAGCACCTTAATACCATCTGAGACGATAATTCTGATTGACAGCAAATTAAATGATGGCATTGAGGCATGGGTGATTTTGAAGCAAGATGACATGCTGACGTCAGATAAAAAATTGGATGCTATTTTAAGGTTATAGCTCGTAATAATTAGTAAGGGGTCTCTAATCTTTGTTGTAAATTGTTGAAACCGGTTGTTCTTCAACGTAACACTATGACTGTTTGTTTTCATTCATTTACAAGCATGTGTGTGGATCCTCTCCTTTTTCTTTGTTATCATGTACTTTTCTTATTTGTGTGTTTCATTTAGATGTAACCAAAATCCGGATGGTGTGGTAATATTTTCACTTTGAGTTGGCTGAGGATATTTTCATAGGTTGATGACTATCTTATTGTTCTTCTTTAATTTTCAACAAGAGCTCGTGCTAGAACTAAAGGGGAAATTAGGTGAATATCAAATATAATGACCTAAGTAGAGAAACATTATTGTAGGAAAAACTATGCAACCACGATCGAAAAGATTAAAAGAAAAGAAAGAAAAATTTGTACGACCTCGTATAAATTATTCCTACTATGAGCCAAAGGGGAGGAGGAAAATATTCTAGCAGAGAAAAGGGGAAAAACACTATGGTCTGGATAGTAGAAAAAAAAAAAAAATAGAAATAGAATAATGGAAATGAATAGATATGTAATCTTAGTTTCTTAAAAGAAAAAAGAAAAAAAAAATTGCAATAGGAGAGGAACAAATGGAAATAAGTTTATCTTCAAGCATCAATAGTTTCTTTCAAACAGTAGAGATAAGATAATGAAATGAAAATGAACAGAAATACTTATAAATTTATAAAAGTACACATAAATGCAAATTTACTAGTGGGGTAAGATACATTTTAGTTTATTACATTTTTCAATTTCTTTTAATATTCTGTTTTCACTTTGTCATGTCTACCAAACAATAAAATGGAAATATTCACTCTATATCCTTCTACTTCCTTTATATAATCCAAAAAATTAAAAAAAAAAATCAAAACTATAGCTCATTTCTTTTAATTTCATTTTTCCCCACTCATTTTTACTTTTATTTAAGTTGGTAAAAATAGAGTTAAAGGTTGACCCAAAATTTTAAGATATAAACAATGTCACAAAATTTGAAGCACCACAATCCACCATGTAATGCTACTATATGAAATAATATGCTAAGGCTCTAAATCTGTCACATATCAATAATTAAACCTAAATCTACCATGCTTACATTACAAATCTCCAAATAATATTTACTTTGTGGCTCTAGGAAGTCTTACTCATTTACATACATAAACCAACTAGTAGAACCATATTAGAAACTAGTCCAACATGATTCCTACATGACTAAGGAACATAACAACTAATAACAAACATTAGCATCTGATAACAAAAACTCGAAAGGGAATAAGGAGTTTCAACTCCAACATCTAAAATCAACAAGCCTCTAGAGCAATCCTATTGCCATCAACTCCTCATGATAGTAGTAATCCACATCATCTCCCGCATATTATATCAAGTCATATCCTAAGTCAACGTAAAAGTTCACTTCCTCAACCATAAGTGCAACCTAAAAGATCTTGAAGTGTGAGCCAAAGCCTAGTACATAAAATACTGACATATATACATGCACAAGCAAGTATACCATAAGCATACATGCAATACTGTAATTGATCAATGTAACAAGAACCATTTAATTATCCTTAATTAGGTTTAGTAAACTAATGAAATGGTGTTCTAAGACTTTGATCAACTTATGATCCTAACAAATGTATATATGTAAAATAGATATATGGTATTGGGTACTCCTCAACACTCAAGAGTATAAAGCCAATCCTAAATTTACTTAAATCCTTTCAATGTACGATTCCACTTGGGACAACATCACACACTAATCATTGGGTTACAATGCTAACATCATCGGTAATCCCAGTTCATTAACCATAGCTAAGTACAAGCAGCACTCTTATTATTAAAGTTGAATATTAATTAGGTTCATTGTATTTAACCTATTAAGCACTCTACAACACGCAAGGTATCTACATACTTAGATTGAATAGTTTACAAGACACTGGCTCAACTCCACTCTTAACACTAATAGTGAACATAAGCCATAAGACTTTGACATAAATACTAATACACATAAACTTACTCTCGTAATCTCAATACCTGCCTAGCTCTGTAACTCTCTTGTAAGCAAACTCAATGAAAGAAGCTTTCAAGATTATAAGATAATTTAAGATAAAATTTAATTCTTCACTAAAAGGATGTTTATAAATGTAAATATAAAGTTTAGGAAGCTTAAAATTATTATTAAAATATGGAAAAAGTTGTAGAAAATAGATTTAATTAAGTAATAATCAAATTAATAAAAGATGAAAGAAAAACAACATTCTAACTTCAAAGGAAACCAATCGAGTGGTTAGTGGTGTAACTAACCAATCGATCCATAAGAGCATTATGTGCTTGAAAAAGGACCCCATTGACTGGATTGTACTCCTATTACCATCAGGATGGTAGCAACATATTGTACAATTTTGTAAGATTTGTTCTTCAAGACAAGCTGCAGCTCTCCTAAAACCCCAACAAACATGAACAACACCCTTCATGTTCGATTTTGTCCCATAAACTTACTTAAATAGTCAATTGTAACCTAAAAAAACATGACATGATAGCTTTAGTTCTTATATAGCCAGAAACATTAACAACTTAGAGACTTGTTCTTTCCTTGAAACTCAACAATTGATGCTTAAACTCCCATTTACCTATAGTCAAAAGCCTTAAAATGCGTATTATGCATCAACTTTCAACAAAACTTGGCTTAAACACATCCTAAAATCTACACTTACCAAGATAACATACCTAAGATTCATTCTTTATTGCTGCCCTTCTCCATAACACTTTAAAAATCCATTTTTTTTACCTACAATAAGAATAAGAATCACAAAAACTTGATGAAAGAACACAAGAGTTGCCAACTTGCCTTGGACTTATGTGCTCAATTAGGAGGAGAAAGATGGAATTGTTCGTGAACCAAAGAAAATATGAGGAAGGAGATTAAAAGAAAAGAAGAGAGAAGAGGAAACATAATTCTTAAGGAGAGTAAGAATTTGAAAGGGAGAAAAACACAGTATGTCCTTGCTCTTAAAAATACGATTTCAAGAATGCCATTGCTTTTAAAACAGATTTTATAGAAAGAATTTGTTTCATTATTTTATTTTTGTCAAAACTTGTCATCGCATATAAGAAGGATAATACGTATGAGTGCCCAAACTTTTAATTTTGGGCAATTTAATATGTAAACATTTAAAACTTAAATTTTAGTGTTAAAAAATTGAAAATTTATTCATTTAAGTATCTGTATTTGATAGATGTTATGCATATGATGGGTATTAAACTGCTTAAAATAAAAAGTTCAAGCACTCAAGCAAACAAGATTTTAATTTTCAAGTACTGAAATTTAAGTTTTGAATATTTGCCTACTAAACTGCTTGAAATCAAAAGTTCTAGCACTACCATATACATAATGCCGGTATAAGAAAACATCCAATATTTTATTTATATACCTAGTAAGAGTAGGAATCAAGGAAAGACAAAATCTAAAGCAAGATTTAAAAAAGTGAATTCTATTTAAAAAAAAATGAAATTCTATCAATAGATTGGTAGTTTGGTTAACTAAACTACCACTTTGATACATATAACCTACCATTAGAGACTAACCCTTTATATAGCCTATGTTAACTAAACTTATCTTGAAATGCAATCTTCTATGCATTTGAATATACAAATATGGAAAAAATTGTCATGGATCATAAATTTCAAATATAGGGTCGCAGTGAATAGTATTTCTTAAATTTATTGGTCTAGCTAGAATGGATCAACGTATGTCTAATATCAAAATGTATCTAATTAGACCTAATGATGGTGGTAATCACCGTTATGTCTCCTAGGTAAACTTCAAGTTGCCCTTAGGACCTGTATAAAGCCCCTTATAGCTAGACTAATGAAGGCTCTCCATTGCTCAAGTTAACAAGGAGAGTAATATGATGAAGGTAAGAGAAAAATAAGAGTGAGTTCCCAGGAAAGGATAAAAACAAGTGTTGATCTTTTTGTCTAAAGATCTTACTCTTATTTATAGGATGTAGGTGTTTATTATTGATGACATGTGGTGGATCCTAGGTGGTGGCATTGCCAACACCTGATAGGACATCCTTCCTTCTGTTAGTTAGTAGAGACTTAGGGGATGGTGTTATGACCTGAGAAGCTAGTTATGGTAGATACCGTATATCGTATAAATGATTGTAGATTAATTTTCCTTTTCAATCAACAACCCTTCATGTGATATACAAGACTATTATTACAACTAATAACCTAGAGTTAGGCAAACACAAGTAATATCATTACATTATTATGATAACAATACTATTGAATTATAAATAATACATATATAGATATTTACAGAAAATAAGTTTGTAATACATTAGGTTACAAATTGATAATACGTTATATTACATAATAAGGTTCAGAATCTAAAAACAATAGTATAAGTTCACTCTCATCATTAATCTTACTCTTACATCAACTCATAGATAGTTCACTAACCTCGGGTATCCTGCGACTTAGATCTATGAACAAGTCACCCTATACAAGTAAATTATGAGGGTATAAGTTAACTAGCTTAGTAAGATATTCTCTTAATCATGCAACAAACAAGTTATACAACAATTAAATTCAATCAAATGAATATATGAACAATTAGTATGCCATATAAATACATGCACGTGACTAGGTACCGCATACAACTCAGATTTAACGCCCTCCGAAATTATGGTTGGAGTATATATGACACCAATCAAATCTAGGTATCATACTAAAACTTATATAATAACGAAACTCTGTATTTCATATTCAAAATACGATGGTATATTTATTTTCAATTTTAGTCAAAACTCAGTTCTACGTATGATTATGAATAGGTTGCTGCAGCCTTAACTCACCCCTAAACAGAGGCCTTTGAACTTTACCTTTAGCCAAGCGGTTAGCGCCTCCAATGCCCAGTGTTCTCGCGGGCCATGATAAGGTCATATTGTATGTATGCACTGTACAAAAACATTATAATCACAAATAATCAACCTATGTATAGCCTCTCGCTATCTTCGTATAATGTGACGATCGGAATTAATTATGCATGTTTCGATTTAGTTCATTCAAGTTGGATAATATTAAGTCCTTTTATTTAGTGATTAACAAAGTTACAGATAAATCAATTCTTATCAAATTTATTATGTAGCAACCAGCGTAGTGTTATACTTTAAACTAAATTCACTATTAACAAGCATATCCCAACCCCATACAACATTCAATTATTAATATCAATTAATATTCACTATCTACTTACGCAAGCATATGCAGAATAATTAGGAATACTTACTCGACCATCCTTAAAGTTAAGGATTGTAATAATAAGCCTGTAGGTCTCTATCGATCTCGTGATCACCTAACATTAAGGTAATACGAAAAATAGTAAGTATTAGAATTAAATAGCTAAATTATTATTATACTTAGTATCATTTACCTAAATTAGCTATTTATTTTTATGAAATTGTCAATTCGAGCTTTTTAACTAATTGCATATAACTTTTTCAATTTAGTTTAGATTTTTATGAACTTATAGTTTATTTTTATTATTTTCGAATGTATTTTCTCGTAGTGAGATCCGTTTTAGATGTTGTAATTCGCAATTTCGATTATGATATAAAAATATTATGAAATTCATTATTTTGACTTAAATAATTATAAAGTATCATTTTAAGCTTGTCTTAATGTAATTATGATTTAATAATTATTTAAATTGTATATTTTGTAATTTTCTTATTTTAGGTTTATTTTACCATAATTACTCATTTTTGCTGATTTTTGAGGTTTAGTACTTATTAATTCATATTTTTTTACCTTATTACTTTTCTAATTAATTAATTATTTTATTATTATTTTTAATTACTAAATTTAATTATTTTAATTAAGTGATGACGTGACAACATATGGAAATGTCATGTGTCACTTTTGTACTTTTTCCACATTTTCTTATTATTTTGTATTTCACATCATATATATATATATTAATATTCATTACTATATTTTATTAAATTTTCTAAGTTAATAATTTATTATAATTTCTCTAAAGTTACTATACTTCGATATATATATATTCATATTTATTAAATTACTTTATTTATTCAATTAATATTATAGTATATTATGTATGTATTATTCAAATATACTTGCATTTCTACATATACTATACTATTCATATACATATGTTTATATGTATAATATACTTATGTATTATAGTAATATAACCTTAATAGTACATATATTATACATATGGGTTTTGCATAAATATACATGTAATTGTATTTTATACATATACATTCATGTTCATCATGTCCATAGATATATTTGTATATATTAAAATACTTAGTATACATAGTATTATACGTATATATATATGCCTAATATACACCCCCCTCCTAAATTAGGATTTTTGTATTTTATACCTACATAAATATATATACATATACTTTCAGTTACATAGTATATAAGGTATATGTAATAAACCTAAATATATGCATAATATATTATATAATAAAAATACCAAGTATATATATATCTATTATATACGCATACATACATACATCATATAATCAAAATACTAAGTATATAATTATATATATTCACGCATACATAAGGATATATGTATATAAATAAAGAATATACATAGTATATATATACATATTATTATAGGCATATACATACATATACATATAATAAAATCCTAGATATGAATATA